>OX326961.1:23959435-24559435 GCA_946800325.1 Luzula sylvatica
AATATTAATTATAATTATAATATATATTCATAATACTTATATTAATATTAATATTAAAATATTGTAAATAATACTAATATATTAATAGTTTTATATTAATGCTATTATATTAGCATATTCAAATAATATACTATTATAATATTAATATACTAATATTATTAATATTGTTAATATATTAATATTATTTATATTAATAATACATTTATATTAATAATAATATAATATATTAATATTACATAAATATATTAAAATAATATAAACATATTAATATTAATATTAATAAATTATTGTATTATTAACTAATAATATATTAATATTAATAATATACTCTAATATTAATATTTTTATTTAGTATATTAATATTAATATTTATATAAATATATTGAAATAATATTAACATATTGCTATTAATATATTATAATAATTATTATTATAATATTAATTTAATATTAATTAATAGTATATTTTTAATAATAATAATATTAATTATTAATATTAATATATTAATATTGATATTGGTATTAATATTATTATTATTTCCCTATTAAATATCCATGTAATACATTATTGTAGTATATAGTACTAATATTATATTCATATAATACACTATTATAATAATACTAAATGTATTGCTATATTATAATAATGTTTTATTGATATAATAATATTTTTTATAGTAATAAATATAAATATATTATTGATTAAATGTTTTCCTCCACTTTGGCACTCCTCAAATTTGTGGAATCAAAATTTGCTAGAATAATGGAATTAGAAGATTCAAGAATTATATATTTCCATTTTTTTTACACCCACCAAACAAAGAATTTAACTTTGCATCATTTTAAAATACTAATTCCATTCAAAATTCCACCATCCAAACACCCCCTAAGAAAAAATTATGTGTGGTATGCATGATTTGCATAACCAGCATGAATTGTAATAAATAATAATAATAATAATAATAATAATAATAATAATCGATAGAGCATTATAACTATGTTTTTCATTTTATTTTTTATGATAATAATAACAATATCATCTTAAAATAAAATTATTTCACAAATGTTATGACTCGTTCATGTATAATAATATGTATGTTACATGGTTGTTTTATATCATCTTATTAGCAAATGATCAATTTCACCATCTGATAATAATATATATCAATGTTACTATCTGACAAATAGTACTTGAGTTATAATAAAATTTTACGAAAAATAACAACAAATATCATATCATTGCCGTGCACAATAATTACGACAATACCAAATATAAAAATAATAAATTATATGGCTTATGTGCTAATTGAAAGCACCGAGCGAGCGAGCGAGCGAGCGAGAGAGAGAGAGAGAGAGAGAGAGAGAGAGAGAGAGAGAGAGAGAGAGAGAGAGAGAGAGAGAGAGAGAGAGAGAGAGAGTAATTTTCAACAAGAAGGCGAGCGAGGATGAAATCAATACTTCAAAACGATGACAAAAGATCTCGCAACTATAAGCGGCTCTAACTTTGTTAACTCAAGACAAGCGTAAGTTATAACTTCTTACCGTAGGGAATTTTACATAATTGTTGTATATTTTGTACTCATAAAACATATATATTCCTTTAGTTTTATATAAATTGAACCGATCGAGCTCGAATCGTGTTTGCGGTTCCTTAAAAAAAGCTCATAATATCAAGTGTCCTCCTATGAAACGTGAAATGTTCATATAATAATTCAAGTGTTATTACTTTTCTGAGAAATGGTTTTCTCCATCAACGATATTTCTCGACGAAGCTATCAATAACTACATTTTTCAGTTTTTTTAACTATCAATAATATTTTTTTGAAACAAAATAATACATATTTTGATTATATCTTCTGAAATAGTCGTGTTTAGATATATGACGTACATCTTTTAGTTGGATCTTATGCAGGAAAATATATAAACTTTTAAAATTTATATGTTAAAATTATATTAAATTACTTAATCTTGGCCCCTTATCATTTAACCCCCTCCCCCTCCTCCTCCTCCCCCTATTATTTCATCCTGGTTCCGTCCTGATCTTATGCCTTTTCAGATCCGTGATATAAAATTTTGAAGGACGGTACATGTTTAATTATGTAATTTTTCGATGTATGGTGTATCTTTTAGATGCATGATATAATTTGTTAGATGAGTATGTCATATTTTAAAATGCGTGATATGTCTTTTTAACTGTCATTTATCTTTCTGATTTTTGTAAGATGTGTGATATACCTTTTGAATAACAATATGTATTTTTACATGACCATAAAACATTGTAGAAATATCTTTATATATATTACATTTTAATAACAATCTACATATTTTTCTGAATATTAGCATATATACCATTTTGAATATATTTTTAGTAACGTTTCCACGGGACGCAATGATGGATCTTGACGGGTTTTTTTTTCCGAGGGGGAAGATAAAAGAATCTACTGAAATTACAATGCAATTTTTTTTTTTGGAGGTCAAACAGTAGAATTTACACTGTTATACTGATAAAATACACCGAATTGCTCGCTATATACACTGTTCGACGAAAATCTTGGTTGGACAAACCCCCGCGGCTCCTACTGAGGTCCGTCCCCGACGTGACGCTAATTGATGGCGGGGCGACAAATACTAAATCACTACCTTTTTTATTAGTGTTATAAGACAACATTTTCAATGTAATTTTCAATTCGCAAAGTTACATGTGATAAATGCTATTTTTGCATTTTTGTTTTTTTGACAAATTAACTCGATGTCAAATATTGCCAAATAAAATACGTATTTAAGTATTTTATCTTTTATCTCTCTGGTCTTTCTATAGTATTTTTGTTGTTTTGAAAGGAACCTCAATATAATATTGCCAAATATCAGATATTTTACTAAGTATACGTGAGATTAGAAATAAAAGAAATTGTAATTGTAAATTGACCAATTAACTTCTCATTTGTTTTTTTAACCTATCATAAAACAACAAATCGTGTTGGTATCACCAAACAGAAGAAGATACTTAATTAATAATTCGGAACTAATGACTATTTAATTACACATTAACCATTCCAACCGGATCAATGCAATTTTGGTTGATTTGGTAAACCTATTTTTTTGAATTTATTGGGAGTATATTGGTCAAGTTATCAATTAGGTTTGTTTTCCCTTTTGATTAAATATTGCTTTAGAAATATATATAGTTTGATTTCCCCTTTGATCAAGTTATCCAAACTAATTTGATGAAATAATACTCTTGTTTCTTTTCAAAGTTATAATTATAGTGTTTTATGCTTTTAAATTTACATTTGATACCTCTATATGAAAGAACGATACGACAAGTATATATGATATACATATTTCAAATAAATAGATAAATAAAATAAAATTAACGAATAACAAAACTGAGCGGTTCTCATTTTTCTTTTATTGGTAGGTAAATTATTTATTATGGTTGTATTAATTTAATAAAAAGGTTATTTACATTGATTTTTTAATTATTTTCTTCATATATTTACATCGATTCCGAGCTAATTTCAAAATTTCGTGAGATTACGGACATATACCGTGAGAATATCTCTTAACAACTTTCAATTTATATTCGAGTACTTTCGTTTTTTTTCCTTCTCTTATCAATATTATTATCGATAGATGTACGTTTTTGAAGATATTTGTTTTTCTTTTTTTCGGTGGACCTCTGATATAATTGATTTTTTTCATTTTTTTTCATTGAAAATACTAATTTCCTTTTGTATATGGAGTTAAAACAATTAAAATTCGGTAACATTGCTTCAAAATTTCAATAACAAATTTAAATTAGTAACGAAGTATAAAATTTCAATATCTAAATTTTCTACTTTAAGAGATTATTCCCTTAGACTAGAAGATTCATTCAAACCCCTTTATTAGTTCACACACATCATTTTTAGTGGATAATTTCCTTATTAGTTTAAAGTTTTAAGATTATTATTTTCAAATTTCAATTTAAAGAAGTACCAAATTTTAAAACTGCAAGTCAGGAAAATGGATTAACCTACCATATCCTTATTTTTATCTATTTACTAGTGTTTTGTTAGTTATACCAAAGTAATCTAAAAACTTGTCGAATTAGTTGAAGTTTCAATTCACTTTAGAAACCCCCATTACCTAACTATTTATTTTTTGCGTTTATTACCTAACTAAAAATTAGCAATATTTCAAAAATAGTTTGTATGTAAAAGTTTGCAAAAAACCCCTTGCTTAAACTGCAAAAAACACACTCTCCATAATAAATATTTGTGAATAGCTCTTTTATTCTTAAAAATAAAAATAACTCTTACTCTTCAATTCAGAATGTTTATTACTTTTTTTATAAAATTTATCTATAAACTAGGATAATACTCGCGCCACGCGACAAACATGTTAATTCTGTTTTTTTTTCATTTTTAATACGATTTACTAATCTTTATTATGATAATGACAATATCATCTCAAAATAAAATTATTTCACTATAATCATATTGTTAAAAATCATTTAAATATGTACAATGGTGTATATATTTTATGGTTATATTATGTGTTGGTATAAAATAGTTTATTTTTTTTTATCAAATATTAATATGTAGTGCAATAATATACTAACACCCGTAGTACAACACAATTTTACGAAAAATATAACAACAAAAATTATAGCATTGTTGTTCATAATAATCCATGCAATATACAAAATATAGAAACATTGAACATACGATCTATATACTCAATGCACACAAATAATTATATAGTACTAATAGGTTATTGTTGATAAAAAAGACAATGAAAATTATACACGATATCACATTTATCAACATTTATCAGTGAAAGTAATTGAAGAATAATATTGAAATTTAATTCAACAAAATTATAATTCAAAACTACACACAATATTATATGATATTTTTAAATTTATTACTACAAAAATAACAATAGTATTCGATATATGTTTATAAGTTCTAAACGTTATTTATATTTTAATTGATAATAAATTTTTAAAAATGTAGTATTCAAGTCGTTTAAACAAAAACACAAATATAACATACTTAGTATCATTTAGGTTTCTTACTGTTATAATTTTGAAACAATAATATTATTATTAATAATAATAATAATTCAATCATGTAAATACAAAATATGCATTCTTTTTCGTTGAAATTTCATGCATTCTTTTTCGTTAAAATTTCCTACGTAATATCATTACAAATTCAAATTTGAAAAAACGTTATGCATGAACTATACTATAATAATAGGGATGTCAATTCAAGTGAATATATTTGACGATTTTTTAAAATTAAAGCTTTAAAGACTACTAATATAAGTAACCTACAAGAAAAAAATAATATAATGTCTCGTATTAAAAAAGTATATATATTTATTAACTGGATGAGAGAGAAATATATCATATGTGTGAAATATTAAATACTAAAAAAATATTTATTAAATAACAAAAATGTATAACTTGTGCGCGTCAGCACAAAATAATTAAAAAAAAACTTTTTATATTTATTTTCATGTGGAAACTATATTCAATATAAAACGTCTGCTTTTAATAGCACAATTTAGATTAAATAGCAAAAATGTATAACTTGTGCGTGTCCACACAAAATTAATATTTTTTTTTCATATTCTTTGTCATGTTGAAATCATATTCAGTAGCAAACGTCCGATTTTAATCGTATGATTTGAATTAAAAATAACGAAGATGACATGACTTAACCAGATGGTTTAAAAAAAAATCTTAAATAAAAACACAAATTATGACTGCGTAAATTCCGATCTTCAAAAAAATATAGTAAAAAAACAATGAATTATATCAAACCACATCACTAAATCTAATTATTCATATTAACACATATAAGTAATCACACAAAAAAAAAATATGTTTTAAGAAATTAAATATTAAATTAACATACATGATGAATTTAATGTCTAATAGATAAGCATTTGATGAGAAGATTCAACATTATAATGTATGTTTTTGTTTTTTGTGTGCGTGTTAATGAAGAGACTTATTTTGCACCGTAACGGTAAAGACAATTATAAAAGCTGCATCCTATCCAATTTGAAATACCTCTTGCTCTTGGACTATAATTAAATGCCGCACCATTTAATTTTCTTATTCTTATAACAAAATATAAATATATACTTATTTTCTTATAATAAAATATAAATATATAATTTCTATAAATAAAACATCAAAAAATTATGTACAAATAAATTACATAATTCCTCACAATTTCAAATAATCATTTTTTAATATATGAATTTATCTTTCATTTAAAATAATTAAGTATGTATATTTGTAAGCATATCTTGTGATAATTCTAAAATTATTAAATTTCATACTTATTTTGAAAACCATATACATTGGACATTACATACTTTAATGGTGCACCGGGTTCAGCCAAATGTTTATCAAGCCGCACATGCACGCAAAGCGCCCACCGAACCAGACTCAGACTCACGGTCACAAGCGAGTCCGACACTTTCCCATACTACCCCTAAACTTTTTATTAATTAACTCCTCATACCGTTATATATTATGTGCCCTTCGTAATTATTATCAACAGGGGTAGTTTCGTCAGTCAACAATAAACTGAAAAAACCAAATAGAAATATACATATAAACCAAACTTCACCCACATTCCTCTCTCTCTCTCTCTGTCTCTCTCTTTTCTCTCTGTGGGTACAACGAAACAAGGAGAGAAAGAGGGGAGAGAAGGGTAAATAACGGGTGGGATTTAATTTATCATCAAATCGGTCTTTATTTTTGTGGGGTTTTGTTCGGGGTTTGTACGAGTAACTGAGGATTCTGGTATTCGGGAAATTTGGGTGTGTGTTCGGGTAATGCGAGGAGAAATTTGTTTGATTTTTGAGCTGAATTAAGGGAGGAATTTGCTGGGTGTTTTGAAAAGGGGCTTGGTTGAGATCTGGTGGAGAATGCAGCAAGATCAAAGGAAAAAGGTGCGTTCTTTTTTGTATCGAGATCTGTATTTTTATTTCTATATTCGTACCTTTTTTGGTTCTTGGTGTTTCCGTAATTTAATTAGAAAAAACGCTATTCCTCAGCTCAAATTGTATTTGCTTTAGGGTTTGCTAATTAAATTCTTGTTTTCTCTGCTATTTTGGAATTGAAAGGTTTATTTTTATGGCTATTCAAGTTCTTAGAACAAACCTTATACGGCTCAAATACCAACTTTTTCTTTCTTTCACTTTTTGGTTAATTTGACGCTCTTAGATCTTAAAAGTTGTGATAAATCTTTGCTACAACCAGTTAATTTTCAAAACGTTCCGTACATAAATTTTGTTTATTGTATCCCCTACTAATTCAAAAGTTCACATTTTGGGTTTGTGTTTCTGGTGATTTCTGTACTTTTTGTTTGTAATTACTGTTCTTATGTTTTTTTTGGTCAGATCTGCTTTTAGCGCGTCCTCAATTTACTTGTACTGAAAAAAGATTTTAATTTTTTATCTTTTCATTTGCATTTTCCTTGCTTCGAGTTGTTTACATATTCTTTTCCGATCAGACAAATTATCTACAGTGTGTGGATATTTGTACTATTCACTTCTCGATATTCTTTTAGTACCAAATGACCATTCAATCTCCATCTTTCTAATCGCAAGCAAATTATTGTAATTTGATTCCAAATTGCTAGATTCTGTGTCAATTGTACCCCCATAATTTCTTGAATCTGGTTCTCTACCCACTAATCTCTCTCTCTCTCTCTCTCTCTCTCTCTCTCAATTATTCCCCACAAAAGCTCTCTTTTGTTATAAAGCACTAATGTACCAACAATTTCTCTTAATTATCATAATCTTAATGGGTTTGTTTTGTACCTTTTTTTGGGTACTAACTATTATGATTAGCTTCATATACTGTTTCAGTTATTAATTAGGTTTATTAACCTGAATCCAAATTTTGTTGGGGTTTATTTATTCCTCTTTAATGCTATTTTTGGATTATTACAGTTTTGTCCATTTTAATGAGTTTTATTCATGTTTCAAGTTTTTTCATCGTTTTGGACTGTTACTCATCAAACAATTTATTGCTTGATAAGTTTCAATTCAATTTCTCTCTAAATTCGTGAAAATTGTAGTCCTAATTCTTTAACCATGTCTACTTATTATTATTTTCAACCAAGTTACAGGGATTCCTCCCTATTTTACGTAAAATCATTTCTTCAAATCTTTTCATTTATTTTTATTATTTCTGATTAATTATTTGAATTTCGCGCGCAGAACTCGTCAGACATGGATTTTTTCACCGAATACGGTGATGCAAATCGATACAAAATTCAAGAAGTAATTGGCAAAGGAAGTTATGGCGTTGTTTGCTCTGCCATCGACACTCATACAGGTTCAAAAATATTTAAATATTTAATATATAAATAATTATTATTCTCATCTAGTATATATTTTTAGTCGTTCGGAAAAAAATATGTTCTTTAATTAAACATTCGTGATTACAAATAAAATTATAAAATTATGTTGCTTTATTAGTGGTTAAGAATACTTTTCATATAGGTGAAATGTCATGATGGTGATTATGAATAAGCATACCAATAAAACAATTGTATATATTTTTTGGGTGTAGGTGAAAAAGTGGCGATAAAAAAGATCCATGACATATTCGAGCACATTTCTGACGCGGCTAGAATACTACGCGAAATAAAATTATTAAGGCTATTAAGACACCCTGATATAGTCGAAATAAAGCACATAATGTTGCCACCTTCTAGAAGGGATTTCAAAGATATTTACGTGGTTTTCGAATTAATGGAGTCTGATTTACACCAAGTTATAAAAGCTAACGATGATTTGACCAAGGAACATTACCAGTTTTTTCTGTACCAGCTTTTGCGTGCCTTGAAGTATATTCATACCGGTACGTTTTTGTATAAATTAAATGGTATATTATATTAGGGGGATTGAATGTTATAATAATATTGGTTGGTTTTTGGTGATTGTAGCGAATGTGTATCATAGAGATTTGAAACCGAAGAATATTTTGGCAAATTCGAATTGTAAATTGAAAATTTGCGATTTTGGACTTGCCAGAGTGGCTTTTAGCGATACTCCTACGACAATATTTTGGACAGTAAGTAAATCTAAGAAAATAATTAATTATAATAATTATTTTCGTTAAATTTATTATTTTTTTGTTTTGTTTTTGGTAGGATTATGTCGCGACAAGATGGTATAGAGCTCCGGAACTATGCGGATCATTCTTTTCAAAGGTACATTTTGCAAAAAAACCCGTAAAATTTTACAAAATTACAAAAAAGCCCCTAATTAATGTTTTTATTTTGGTGAAAATTGTAGTATACGCCTGCAATTGATATATGGAGTATTGGATGCATATTTGCGGAAGTGTTAACGGGTAAACCGTTATTTCCGGGTAAAAATGTGGTCCATCAATTAGATCTCATGACCGATTTACTCGGCACCCCTACTCTCGATACCATTTCAAGGGTAAACAAACCTTTTTATTTCATTTATACCCTTCCAAAATTTCAATTTTGCCCTTCGAATCCTCAGTTTTGGTTTGTTATAATTTATTTTTATTTTTATTTTAGGTGAGGAATGAGAAGGCAAGGAGATATTTGAGTAGTATGAGGAAGAAAATCCCAATTCCATTTTCTCAAAAATTCTCAAACGCAGATCCTTTGGCTCTTAAATTGCTCGAAAGACTTTTAGCTTTCGACCCCAAAGACCGACCCACCGCGCAAGAGGTACTTCCCTTTTTTTTTCCATTTTAGTCCCTCTAAAAGTCCATTTTTAACAGTATGTTTTAATAGGCATTGGCGGACCCGTATTTCAAGGGATTGGCGAAAGTGGAGAGAGAGCCGTCGTGTCCACCGATAACGAAAATGGAATTTGAATTTGAGAGGCGACGAGTTACGAAAGAGGATATTCGAGAACTCATCTTCCGGGAAATTTTGGAGTATCATCCTCAATTAATGAAGGACTATATTAACGGCACCGAACGCACTAATTTCCTCTACCCGAGGTTTCAATCCTTTCTTTTCTTTACATTGAAATTATCATTTATATCAGAGAGAAGGGCATTAACGATATTTTGAATTGTGGTAATGTAGTGCGGTGGATCAATTTAAGAGGCAATTTGCACATCTCGAGGAGAATGGAGGCAAACTTGTTGACCAAGTTGTTCCCGTTGACCGAAAACACGTCTCCCTTCCGAGGTAATAATTAATTAACAAATAATATGATTTGTTTTTTTTTTAATTTTAATAAAATCGATTTTGTATATAGGTCGACAGTAGTACACTCTGGAACAATACCTGCAAAAGAACAAGTGGTGGGCCCGTCACAAAATAACAGACATTTATTAACTGACGAGTCGAGTAAAAGTATGGTCCCTTCAAGACCCATTTTCCAACCCCAACGAGCCCCGCCAAGTATGTTCTTATCATTCATACAAAATGTTTCATATATACCCTAAAAATATTAACATGTATTATTTTGGTTTATTTTCAGTTAGACCAGGCAAGGTGGTAGGCCCGGTACTCCCATACGAAAACGGGTCGGTAAAGGACCAGTACGACCCGCGAAGATTCATCCGCAACCCGCAACCGATACTCTCTCCTCAACCGGCGGTCCCGCATCCATCCTACTACTACCAAGCCCAACCACTCAAAACGAACCCGGGTTCTTCCTTCCACTCGATGAATTCCTCGAATAAAGTCACCTCCGACGTGGCCATCGACATGCGGGCCCCGCCTTATCACCATTACGGGGCGGGAACCGTCAAGGAGGGGAACGGCCGCAATGTGGGCGTCGTCCCGTTCGGAATCTCGAGAATGTATTAGTGTTTTTGACGGGTTTGGCAATGACGGAAAGGTGAGATGAAAGGGTTTGGTTGGAACGGAATGGGAAGGATGGTCGAGGGTTTGGATAATGGTGACATTTGTTTGTTTTAGTTGAGTTTGATGATGACCCCCTTTTGGTTGGTAGGAGAAAGAATTAGGAAGGGTGTATTGGGGTGCAATTTGGGAAGGTAGTTTGTATGTACAGGCACTACTATTTTTAATGGTAATAATAATGGTTAATAAAGTTATATTCTATTCTTTTCTTTTCTTTGCTTTGATGTTTGGTTTGGTTGAATGGTTGTTATCCCATTTGATTGAGAAATCGTCTCGAGAGTGACTATTCAACCATGCTATTTGAGTGATGGTTGTGTCATATCTACACAAATTGGAGAAAGTATTAGTTGGTATGCTGTGCGATTTGGTATAGTGATTCATTAATTGGTTAAATCAATATCAAGTTATTACATTTTTGATGCAGTGTGGAAGTGATTAATTAGCTAAGATGCCAGGCTGTCCCTCTTTTACGAATTCTATGAAGCAGAGAGGGCCACATCATTTCTGTGATGTTCCTACACTTCTTCGGCTAGAAGGTGGGCCTGGTCGTGAATAGTTAGTTATTGAAAATTAAAAGTTTAATTGAGATATTATATAAATGTAAGCACGTCAATCTAAGGGTGCTCGCCAACAAATAACACTTAGGGTGTGTTTGGATTTCGGTAATGTAAAATTGCCGTGGTAATCACATTTTCATCGACGGTTAATTTTTTGAATTCCCAGAAAATTAATATGATCATATTTGTATTTGACATTATGATTACTTGATAAACCGAATGAAATGACAATATTGTCCTTTCTTATAAAATAAGTAAATAATCAATAATTTCATGATACATAATTATAATTATATTATATTTAATAAGCCCAAATATATTGATTTTCTTAACATAATTATAATTATATTATATTTAATAATTATTATAATTAATAATTATTATAATTATAATTAAAGATATTATAATTATAATAATTAATAATATGATAAGTAATATGATTAATAATATTATGATTATTATACTATAATTAATAATTATAGTATAATTATTTAATAATTATATTGTAATCATAATTACTTAATAAATATATTATATTATAATTACATAATAGTTATATTATTTTTCTTAAAATAAATATAATTATTATTTTAATTATAACTACAATTTTTTAATTATATTTAATTCACAAATAAACAAAGAAATGTTCCAAAAAATAAACAATATAATAAATAGGGGGTATTTTTCTAAATAGCATGAGAATGTTGCAATATCGTCATTTTTTTATCACTTTTCCATGATTCATGAGAATGTGTCACATCATGGGAATATACCATTCCCGCCACCACGTAGGATTCTCATGATGTACCAAACATGATAATTACATTTTCATGACCCAACTTTCCAAAAAAAATTACAACTTTCCCATTATTCGAACACACCCTGGGCCTTTGGGCTTGTTTGAATGCAATATTTTTTTTCTGGTACATGATAGTTAATTTCTAGGGATTAAAATTGTGAAAAGTGAAATAATATAGGATATAAAAAAGTTCTAAGGATTCGTGTAAAGTCAAGTTTGGATGTAATTTAAGAAATTTTATGAAAATATTATTTCAATTTTACATAATATAATATAATTTCATTTAATACAATATAATTTAATACAATATAATATGATATTTTATAATATAGTATAGTATAGTATAGTATAATATGATATAATATAATATAACGTAATATAATATAATATAATATAATATAGTATGATATGATATGAATCTAGGATACAATATGATATAATATATTTTAAATTAATATAATAATATATTTGAAATTAGTAGAATATAATATAATATAATATATTTCAAAATAATATATTTAGCGTAATATATTTTAATATTATATAACACAATTTAGTATAAAATAATTATATTATAATATAATGTAATACAATAATATATTTTAAATTAAATTAATATAATATAATTTAATTTAATACCATATAATATAATAATATATTTAATGTAATATATTATAATATAAAATAACTTAATTTATTCTACAACAATAATATTATATTATACTTTACAATAATATACTATTTTTTTTTTTTTTAAACTTTATTTTTCTTGGATCGTTTGATTAGGTTTATCTTATAGATCCAAAAGCTTTTAATATCTAAAAATGGTTGATTCTAATTCTTTTTTTTGATAATAAATGGAGAAGACTCATATGTCCTCCATCCATTGATGTCAATGGGGATCGAACCCACAACCTCTCACAACACATGAATTTTTGTGCATCACACTCAACACATGGTTGATTCTAATTCTATACATCGAGATCGGCAATTCGCCGACCTCTTTCAAAAGAAAATATTTATGTAGTATGATATGACATAACATAATATAACATAATGTAACGTAATACAATACAATCCAATACAATATAAATATAATTAATATAATAAAATACAATACAATATAATAAAAATCTTATGATAATCCTAAATTGTCAGGGTGCAGTCCATCTCAGAAGAAGACCGTCAACAATTTTATCTTCTCCTAAGGGCCCATGCATAGTTAAGAAATCCCATTGACGCCAAATTGACTGCATCAATATGAAATTACTTCCATGGATTGAAAACATCAACAAATAAACAAATAATACCTACGGGTTTTCAGCAAAAAAAATAAAATAAAAAAATAAACAAATAATTCGAGAAAAATCCTTATACGAGGGTTTATCACAAGGGCAAATGCCTTTTTTCTTCTCAAAAAGGACTAATTTTATCAAAATTTGGGTAATTTATTTTAGCTTAGATGATATGTCAAAATGGATTGTTCACAGAAATCACACAAATTCGTAAAATTAGGAAGAACCAATTACTTATTTGGAGGAAAAATTAATAAAAATGAGTTCTGTAAGAATTGCAAGGCAAAATCTCGTATAAACACAAAGAGTTATCATTTTCAAGGCGGAGGCAGATCGAGTTCTTAGTGAGAGGAGGACCGAGAGTGTGAAAACCGAGAAAAGGGCATGGAGAGAACAGAGAGGGAGCGTGAAGAGGTGTTGTTTGGCCTGGGGTGGCGCGGCGCTTCGTTTGGCGAAGAGAAAGCGTTGTTAAGCGAAGATTATGTGGTTTATATCCGATATTCCTCGTGTTCCTGAGAGAGAGGCGTGAAGTGTGAAGGGTGTGAAAGAGGAGGCGCGAGAAGAAAAGCGGTGATGAGTGAGGACTGAGGAGTGAGAAAGGTGTTTTTCCGTTAAAAAGGATTAATCGTAAAAAAAAATAATTAGTGGGTATGACGTGGCGTATTGAGAAAGTAAAAAAAATATTTGTAAATTGTATTATTAGGATTAATTATAATTATAATAATGTTCATCAATTTGGGAGATGGAACAAGGTTGTCTTGCCGGGTCATTTTTCAGTAATTCCTAGCAGTCTGGATACGTCGTTTTTTCATCCGTGAACGTACGTGCGCACCGTTCCTTCCACAACTCGAATGCCAGAAACAGCCCCTCACCCCGTCCGTGGTATGGAGTGAAATTCCTCCCGTACCAGTATCCAAGGTCCTTCGTATTACATCTGTGAATCAACAATTTCCACGATTCCTCTGAATTGACAGCCTTGCACCAGGTGTTGCAATCTTTCTTCACTCTTTTCGCACAACGGGCATATCGAGACCATAATCCAACCTCTCGATTTTAAGAAATTCTGTGTCGACACGATGTTCTTAGTTTGATCGGTATTGGTAAGGACCAGAGTTTAGCCCATTCCACCTCACATTTGCCCTCCCGTACCATTTCCCGGTATGCCGATTTCGTCAAGAATACTCCACTTGATTCGTACATCCATATGAACCGATCTTCTTTCGGTAATATATTTGAGACTATTCCTTGAATCAAATCTTTGTATTTTCTTTTTTAGTTTCCTCCAATTTCTCATAAGTAATTTAATGTTTTTGATAAATTCCATCTTTATTTGACATAACTTGGTTTAATCTACATTAGCAATACCATTCGAGTGTCTTAATACACCTCCAGTTAATGCATGCAAATTTTATGTATCACACTAATGCTGCCTTTGGTACTTTGATAAAGTTCATGCCATTTAGTTTGCAATACATAGAAAATATTGGAAGTAGGTAAGTCATGCAGAGTCTACCCTCGCTTCGATTCAAACGAGTTATTTGGTAGAATTTTTTATTTTTGAGACTAATATGTAAAATTTAAATCTTTGAAAGATAATTTACCAATTTTCCAATTTGAATATATTTTTTATTTGAGAAATTTTTATATATATACCGCTTTATAACTACTATGTAATTCATAACTACCATGTATGTACAAATCATGTACGACTGTGTACCGTTTTATGCAACTACCAGTTCCAAATTATTTTAATTTGACCCCGAATCTTGTAAATTCCTGTCCCAGTGTATTTCAAAACAGTACAGAACAATAAGCCATTTACCCTGCCACTGTATTTCATCGTCACATTCTTTATATCCTAATTAACACACTTAATAGTTAATAGTAATTGATTAATTTATAATTAACATTCATACGAATTAACAATTCTTAATTAATATGGATTAATTGTTAATAGTGGCTCCCTTGTTAATTAATTAATTATTAATTAATCTATAATTAACATTCATATGAAATAACAATTATTAATTAATATGGATTAATTGTTAATTGTGGCTCCCTTTGTTAACTAATTAATTATTAATTAATCTATAATTAACATTCATATCAATTAACAATTCTGAATTAATATGGATTAATTGTTAATTGTCACATAGTTATTGTCATCGACTCATCAGCTCTAATTGGAATTGCTAATATCATGGCCATATCGGGCTCAATTTGAGTTTCAAATCGAAGTTCAGAATTTTTCTATGTGACAGTTCAATCCACTTTCTCATATTAGTCGATAAATTTTTAGGCTGAATTGCATCCAGTCTGGTTCAGTTTTTGTATGCTATAAGATAGATTTATAAGTTTATTTACGTAAGAATGAAATTTGCATCAACATGTACATTAATTTATATATCGGTCGATCCATACAAAAAAAAAAAAATTACATATCGGTCGAAATCTTTAGAGGCTTCTTGCACCGTTACCAAAGTTCAATCTTTAAATTCAAACTGATAAAATCTTTTTCCTGATGTTAAATCGCATTTTGCCCCAAATCACCAAACAACCCATTTTCCATTACCCAATCCTCTATCATCATTTGAGAGCTCCGCCCCTTGTCCGATGGCACGAGATGCCCCGCTCCAGAAATAACCACATGACTCAAACTCTCAAATCGCTGAACGTACCCCAATCGCTCCCCATCAACATTCCATACCTTTCTTTCGGCCTCTAAAAATCCTTCCAACCCCTCCCATTCCATCTCTCTCATCCATGCCTCAGTCGTGACCACGCCATCTTGCAAATCATAGATCCCCTGATGATATATCAGATAAAAGTTATTTAATTTTCTGTATATGATCTTCGACCACAATATTATCTATATATTGAAAACGCATGTTACCTGGTATAATAAGACCCTAGTTCTTTTGACCAATTCGTCGACCATGTATTTCACACTTTTCATAATGTCTTCGTGCATTGCTTCCGCTACCTCGTCACTACACTCATCCCAATACACAAATTTCGGTATTCCTAAAATCTCTTGTATTTCCTTTTGATTGAGAAAAACCGAGACCGTGTCAGTCTGATATGGTTTTTGTTTTGTCATGTCATATAAAGTGGCTAATCCGGTAACATTTCGCAGCCACTTTAGAACGGTCCCTCTAGCATCCGAAGCCTCTTTCCATTTCTCCTCGAGAGTTAGATTCACCGTCAAAGCTTGTAGATTCTCTAAATGCAATTTTTGTTTTGCATTAATTAAACCGGTGAAATATGCTGAGTCAGCATGGGTTGCCACTTGCTTTACCGGATGTGTCAACCCGTTACCAATTGCAACTCCCTTCAAATTAATCCGTGTATTTCTATGAACAAGTTCATTTTGGTTTAGAATGTAGTAACCTAAGGAAGGGATGTATTTACCGGCATAGCTCTCGCCAGTTATGTAAAAGGGGCGAGATTGGAAATTATTTGACGACATGAAATATTGAAGGGCTGCATAAAGATGAGAGGCGATTGTTGATTGGTCATGAGGGATTTCTATGGAATTTGAGGCGATACTAAAGCCTGAACCGAGCGGGTTGTCTATGAAGAGGAGGCCAAACTGGCGGTTCCAACTGAAAGGGTTCGGATAGAGGACCTGCCACACGTCAATAATCACATAAGAGTTGTACAATCTTTTTGATATAGAATGTGCAAGTTTTAAATGCTAATATAATCATATCCGCTATAATAATAATTTGGTTTAAGCATTTCGGTTCTGTTCATTAGATTGCTTATTATTGTCATAGTGTTTAATTGAGGCTGCAACTAACAACAAAAAGTTTATATATATATATATATATATATATAGCATTTACACCATAGAATTGGAAAAGAGAATCAGGTTAAGTCCTTAATTATGAAATATATAAACTATTTTTAATTTTTTTATGCATAAATGCATATATTTGCTTTCAAAATGCTCAACGAAGTATATACTATATACAGTGAACGATCATTATTACGAGAGAATCATGTGACTTATGACTTATATTTGTACAACTCTGTAATTCTGATTGGGCCATCTAATGTTCTACGGTACTGGTACTACAACAAAATTTCTTGGGAAATCATGTGACTTATATTTGGATTAATAACTTAAAAACAATAATGTATGAGAGAATATATTAAGTCCTATTAGTAGCCAAATATTAATTAGAGTAGTGGTGTATATTTAAGGATGTCAACTGGCAAGACGGGTTCGGATAAGTCTTTTCCATACCCGTACCCAAATTTTCGAGTATTACTTGTATCCAGTGTTTTAAATTGCGGCGATATTACCGCGCAATTGTGAAAATTACGGCATGCAATTTAGAATCACAACATCGCAACCATATATTGCGGCGATATTGTGGCCAAATAACGGTAAAATTGCGGTGTTGCGGCTAATAATTGCGGTTTGAATAGATTTTGTGACCCATTATATTAAAATTCTTGTAACTTTCTCATCCTTGCTAGCAACAAAGGCAATAGAAGACGGGAGGATGTGGAGTTCACTCCCAAATTAAAACTATAATTACTTTTGTTTTTCTGTTTGTAGTTCTGTTATTTTTTCGATGTAACCCATCTTTTATTTATATATATATAACCCTTAAGGCATAGCACTTTGCTAGCCTTAATTCAAAAAAAAAAACTTTCTCATCCTTCTACCAAATGACATATGAATTATATATCGAAATCGTTCGTCTCGATGAGAGAAACACAATCATGAGGTTGAATTTGGGAAATTTGTCTTTTTTACCCTGAATTAAACACAAAACATGCGTTAAAGTATTTTCATCAAGAATTATTTAATATAAAGATTATAACATGATTTTGTGATTATTTATTATTTAATTTTCATGTTTTATTATCAAAATATTATATAAAATATGCTCATAACGTATATAACTTCTAAAATGTGTCAATTTCATCTATAAATGTATGAATTTCATAATTTTCGTTATATTTCATTGATGTTTCGATTTAAAACTTGAGTTATATCGTTTTGATATTTTTAGGATGTCGACGAAAAATTCTACAACAAAATCCGAATCCAAAGATCCCGTATAATTGCCATATTAATGGAAATTTTATGATCAACTTTTTTTGTACACTGAAAATGTCCCCGATAACTTTTTTATTCTTTTTAGAAAAAAATTATAAAGGAAATTTTATGATATTAAAGATGACAAAAAAATATTGTGAAAAAATATATTTAAACACACTATTATTATTACATATTTTAATATCGCAACGACCGTCCGCAATAAGGTCATAGCGCCACAATTGCGCCCGCAATCGCAATCCGCTGCAAAAAAAGACCCGACCGCAATGGGCCGTAGTATCGCAATTTAAAACATTGCTTGTATCCGAACCAAAAATACATGTGGATAAAAAAATTTCCTTGTATCCGAATCCACGGATAAATTTGTATCCGCAAGTACTATCCGTTATTCGAAAATACAAAAACAAATATATTAAAATTCCAAAAATTCCAAATAATTAAAAAAATCACCAACAATTTTAAATACATAAAACAAATAACACATTCAAATACATTAAAGACTCAAATATTACAAATAATTAAGTCATAAACATCTAAACTATTTAAATTATCGGGTGCGAGTTCGGGTAACGGATAATACTTGCGGATGCAAATTTATCCTTGTACCCGATCTGAACCCGAAGTGGGTATTTTTTCAGGTATTACCCGACCCGCAGGTATTTTTTCGGCTATTATCCGTCCCGTTCGGGTCGGGTACCCGCGAGTTCGAATTTTACCAGACCCATTGACATCCCTATGTTAAATCATGAATTAACGTGTTAAGTTATATTCACGTTATCAAATTCCTTAAAAGAGAATTTGAATTTTTGGAGGCATGTTCAACATTTTCCTATTAATAATTATGAGATGGAAATCAGATAATGAATATTCGGGTACTAATACCACTAATAGTCTCTTATACATTTTTATTTGCGAAATTTACAAACAACTCTCCTAATTTTTTTTGGATATTTTAAAAAACACCTTCTATCAAGTTTTTATTTTCAAATACTCTCCTATTGGGGTTAAAACTAATCATGAATAGTGTTAAAAATTTTTTTAACCAAAATACCCTTCTATTTTCATACGTATTAATTAATTTAAAAAAAAATCATAAATATTTTTTAACATGCAGTGTTTTCAAAAAAATAAAATTATTACACGTTGTGTTTATATAATTTTAATATTTCATTTGTTATTCATGAAAAACTAACATCAGATAGTAATAAAATAAACAACAATAAATAAATACCTTAATATGTTGATAGAAAAATATCTATTTAAATATCTATTTTTTATTTTCATTCTTCTTTTATGTATTTTTTTAATAGTCTCATGATATTTTATTTTTTAAATATTTGGAAGGTGTTCTTTTAATATTGTTTTTCATCTTATTATTATTTTATGTTAATTTTTCAGAAAAAATGTAAAAGAAAAATATATATAATGTATAAAATATTAAAATTATATAAATATAACATATAATAATTATTTTTTTTAAATTATTATATGCTAAAATTCTTTTAGGATTTTTTTAAAATTAATAAAAAATAACAATTTATTTTAATTATTACATATGTAAAAGAGTATTTTGGTAAATTTTTTTAACACCATCCATAGTTAGTTTTAACTCCTATATGGATATTTGAAAACAAAAATTTGGTAGAGTGTATTTTTTGTAGTTTCCAAAAATATCGGGATTTTTTAGAATATCCAAACAAGTATTTTTTTTTTTTTTTTTTTTTTTTAAATTTCCCTTATTTTTTTAGGTTATTAATCCAAATATGAGTCACATGATTGACTAGGATAAAAGAGGATGTACTAGTGAAATCTTGGGGCAAAATTTTTTGTTCCCAATTCTAAACTACTAGAAAGGAACAATTATCCAAATTATACCTATTTTCAGTTTCTACTTAATATAAAAGTGGCCCATATCATAAAAATATAACAAAAATCAAGAAACATACAGGGGAGGAGATATTAGCAGACAGAAGCCATGGACCGAGCTCGAACAAGTTTCCAACCATGGAGGAGCATCCAGGCCCACCTTGCAGCCACAGAAGTAGAGGCGTGTTCTCAGGAGACGAAACAGGTTGACCCGCTTCGTAGAAGGCATAGAATAATGAAGAAGAAGAAGAAGAAGAGGAGGAGGAAGAGTCGAGGGTAATTGGGAGATAGCCTGATTTTGTTGGTCGAGCTTGTTTTGGGTACAGGCAGGTGATTTGGGTTGATTGTGCTAGGATGAGAGTAATGATTAGAGGGGAAAACAGAGCGAGAGCGAGAACAAAGGGAGCACGAGTCATGGAGATTGAAGTGTGCTTGGTACTTTCTGAAAGATGGATAAAAAAAATGCTAGTATAGTCTACTAAAATTAATAAAAGGAAAATTTTGGTACGTACACAAAATGAAGTTTGTTATTTTACAAAATAAATCAAAAAATTTGATAATTTGAAAAATAACATTCTTAATTTTTTAAAATTAGAGAACCTTTCAAATTTTATTTCGATTGATATTTCATCCCAATTTGTACCATTATATATATATATAAATGCTAACAAGAATCCGTAAAAAGAATTAAAAAAAAAATCCAAAGACCAAAATATAATATTGAAAATTAGTAAAATATATTCTTGCATTTATCAAAATATACTATCGAAAATATATTATTTTATTCTCAATTTTAACTATGTTAACATATTGGATCAATAGTATATTTTGCTAATTTGAATAGTATATTATGCTAGTTTCATCAGTATATTTTGCACTCGTGGATTCTTTTTGGATTCTCCTTAGCAAACATGTATATGTATATATATATATGTATATGTATATATATATATATATATGTATATGTATATATATATATATATATATATATATATATATATATATATATATATATATATATATATATATATATATATATATATATATATATATATATATATTCATTATTGATATAATTGAAGAAAAAATCAAATAAATATTATATTTTATTTTTAAATCATAAAAAACATTTTTTTAAAAAATAAATTTGTGTCTATTAGAAATATTTATAGTTTAAAAAATGATATATCTAATATTATTTTATTCTGAAAATAAAAATCATACTTTCAAAAATATTTTGTACAAGAAATTATTACCTTTAAGTATATTATCATATTCTCATTGTGTTAATTTGAAAAATCATATAATATTTTATTTTACAACATATCCTAAATTTTATAGAACATACTTATTATTTTAAAATAATTTTTAAAAATATTTGCAAAAAAAAAAAAAAAAAAAATTCCGAAATCGAAAATGGTTTAAAATATAATTTATTTTTGCAAATATTCTAAAAAATGATAAAAATATTATACATTATTTTAAAATAATAATTATATTCGAGAAAAATTAAGAAATATTGTAAAAAAGGTAATATGATTTTTCAAATTAATACGATGAAAATATAATCTTATGAATGTAATATTTTTTTGTACAATATTTTTGAAAATATGAATTTTATTTTCTAAATAAAATACTATTATATAACATTTTATAAAATATAAATATTTTTAATTACACAAATTTATTTTAAAGAAAATATGATTTTTTATGATTTAAAAATAAAATATTGTATTTATTTGATTTTTTTCTACAATTATATAAATGATGGATGTATATAATGGTGCAAATTGGGGTGAAGTATCAACCAAAATAGAATTTGAAAATCTCTCGATTTTTCAAAAGTGAAGAGCGTTATTTTTCAAATTACCAAACTTTTTGGTCTATTTTGTAAAATAACAAACTTAATTGGTATAAAGATCTTAATAAAATTAAAAATATACTACAACTACAACACGACGAAGTATGAAACAAACCCATCACTTTTATTGACGAGTTCATTTAACCAGCCCCGTCCTAATTAACTAATTTAACATGATAAATCACATATTTAATATATAATTAATATGAGAACGAATCAATAGACAAATCATGAGACAAAAAAATGAACAATACATTTTCAACCATGGGTAAATACATAACGCTCCCACAAACAAGATTTTTTTTTATTGATATCAATCGAGGAGGGTTAATTAAATTGATTATATTCTTTAATTGAATCAATTCAACTAAACATTGATTATATTCGTTAATTATATAACGCTCCCATGGGTAAATATTTTTGCAAATATTCTAGAAAATGATAAAAATATTATACATTATTTTAAAATAATAATTATATTTGGGAAAAATTAAGAAATATTGTAAACAAGATATATTAAAAAAAGGTAAGATGATTTTTCAAATTAATACGATGAAAATGTAATCTTATGAATGTAATAATTTTTTGTACAATATTTTTGAAAATATGAATTTTATTTTCTAAATAAAATACTATTATATATCATTTTATAAAATATAAATATTTTTAATTACACAAATTTATTTTAAATAAAATTTGATTTTTTATGATTTAAAAATAAAATATAGTATTTATTTGATTTTTTCTTCAATTATATAAATGATGGATGTATATAGTGGTGCAAATTGGAGTGAAGTATCAACAAAAATAGAATTTGAAAATCTCTCGATTTTTTCAAAACTGGAGAGAGCATTATTTTTCAAATTACCAAATTTTTTGGTCTATTTTGTAAAATAACAAACTTAATTGGTATAAAGATCTTAATAAAATTAAAAAAGATACTACAACTACAACACGACGAAGTATGAAACAAACCCATCATTTTTATTGACGAGTCCATTTAACCTGCCCCGTCTTAATTAACTAATTTAACATGATGAATCACATATTTAATATTTAATATATAATTAATATGAGAACGAATCAATAGACAAATCATGAGACAAAAAAATGAACAATACATTTTCAACCATGGGTAAATATATAACGCTCCCACAAACAAGAATTTTTTTTATTGATACGTCAATCGAGGAGGGTTAATTAAATTAATTATATTCTTCTATTGAATCAATTCAACTAAACATTGATTTGAGTGCTAATAAATCTAATTAACCATTTTAACCCTCTTCAATTGACGCATAATTTTTTTTCTTGTTTGTGGGACGTCATATATAACCTCTTCAACCATTGATTAAATCATGATAAACGATTGTGATTAATCTCTCACTAATTTTTCATCCAAACTTTTGTAATAATTGATGATAGAGATTTGTGTTCGATTTTTTTCTAAGTTTTTGTCTGTAGATCCGGCCTGAATCAATATTTATATAAATTATTTAATTTATTTGTACACATGTATAATGAAAAAATCTAGAGATCCGAAATTAATTTACCCAACTACTCTCGAACTCTGGGTCCATCTAATTATACTCCTACGTAAAAATACCAAATCTACCTGCTAAACAAAAGAAAGATTGCACCTCCTCTCCTACAAATCTTGCGGACTTCTCCCCGGCTTCCTCTCCTTTCCGGACTCCATCTCCTTCCTCTCCAGCACCCTTCTCAACAACCCCCATATAGACCTCACCTCCTCCCTTCTAGATTTCACGTCCCTTCTCCATAACTCCACCTCATTCCTTCTTTCCCTTCATCGTATCATGTGGCCTTCTAGATTGTGCCATTGTGTTGTGCACACTTGACAATTTTCGTGAACTCAGCAAGATTTTACACCTCACCTAATTCAGCAAATATGCCTTTGTGGTCTCATTTGATCTTTCATGATTGTGACCCTAATTCACAGCTCACCACCTTCGTGAGCTCCACCTCCTTCCACGGGCTTCAATTGGGACATTATTTGTGAAACAGGGTTTGAGTTAACAAAAAAAATTCTAGTCAAGATTTCAATTGTTACCAGTATGTATCTTCAATCCTGTATGAAACTTCAAATTATCGAACTTCAAATGAGACATGGATTGTTGTTTTGGCTTCTTATCCTCGTCTTCTAGACTTATTTGTTGACTAGAGACAAGCTGCTACGAGACAGCGGCTAAGTACTGATGGATTGGACCCCAATAAGAATAATCGGGGCTCGAACTAGCTCGAGAGAGAGATGGATGCGAGACCACGGGAGAACATGTTTCTCAATGCTAAATCAATACAAATTGTTGAGTCAAAAGTGTTGATTCAAATTATATTTGATTGTTTAAAACAATATCGATAATATTAACGATTTGTCTTAAGTATTTCACATTAGAAAAATATCATTTAGGAAAAATGGAACACAATCATCATGAAATAAGAAAGATAAATCAATATCGAACAAGCTACAAGATCACAAGATACAAGAGATAAAATGAAGATCAATGAAGACCTAAATTAAAGATCACAAGAGTTTGTTCCATGAAATTTCACGAGTTGCGATAACACTCTACAATTCTACGATCTCAATTCCTCCAAACTAATATCTTAGCAATTGCAAAACCAGCCTAGCTTAAACGAACATCAAACATTTAACGAATGCCATATGCATTTGAACGATGATTAATCATGCTTTGTCAAATAAGTTACTGGCATCAAAACATGTAGCTTGCGTTTGGACGAAGAATGAGTATTTTTGTCACATGGACTAAATGAAGCAAAATTCATCATACAATGTTTGAACGAATCTCATATTTATTCAAACGTAAGTGACTTAAAACCCAAGGAATTTGAATATGTGTTTAAACAACGGATCTGTGCATTTAAATACGGTTATCATGATTTGGTAATTATGACTTTTTAATCCTTGAATTTGTATTTTTCCTGATAATCATGAAAATGTGTGCTCATCATTAAATGCACGCGACTATCATGAAAAAAATACAAATCCAAGAATTGAAAAGTCCTAATTACCAAACCATTGAGGACTTGTTTGGATGCTCAAGAAATTAAATATTTACTAGTTTAGGAAAAATATTCCTAATTATTGTTATAACAAGTTTGGATCTCATTTAGGAAATATCTGGAAATATTTTAGGCAAGGAATTTTCAGTTATTCTCTATACAAATTTGTAGAAAATAAAAACTAACTATTTTTACCTGTTTTTTCAGTTTTGTCTTGGAAACTTTATATTATATCTTGTTTATGTCCTTTCTCACGACAGTCGACACAGGGTGTTTTCTCTCTCTCATGGTTTCTTGAAACTTGCATCAACATATTATTATTAACTAAAATTTATATGATTGTTCTAATTAGCTTGTCATTTCTCTATATTCCTTGATGCACATCCAAATTTGTATCATGTATAATAATTAAGAAATTCCTCGCTTTGTAGCAATAACGATTTCACAAACATAATCACTAGAAATATACTATCCTAAACTATAATGGAAAAAGTTGGACCTCCCCACTTATCCTCCCCCACACCTCTTGATGTGTTGGCATAAGGCTTAACACCTTCAAATTTAACATCTTAATTATGATTTAACACCTTAATTTGTAGTTTAACATCTTCATTATGATGTTAAACTATAAATTAAGGTGTTAATCAAGTAGGTGTTTGAGTCTGATTTCGTTTGTGCAAACACAGTCAGAAATGTGACTGTATCATGGAAGGCTATTCTTTTGATCCGGTGCACACCAAATAATATAATTGGTGGGGACGAAAAAGTCTTTAATGACAACAACATGGTAACGCGAACAAAACTCATCTTTAAATGTCATTTTTCCATAAATTATCCACTTTCTACGAACAGTTTTTGTTTAGGAGTTTTATTAGATGAGGTATATGGTGTGTATATCCATGTGTGTGTGTGTGTGTGCGCGCGCGCGCGCGAGCGCGCGCGCGCGTGCGCGTTCATGTGTGTGCGTGTGCGCATGTGCGTGTGTGTGGGTGTGGGCGCGTGGGCGCGTGCATGTGTGTTCATGCGCGCGCATGCGTGTGTGTGTGTGTGTGTGTGTGTGTGTGTGTGTGTGTGTGTGTGTGTGTGTGTGTGTGATAACTAGCGGTGTAAATGGTACGGATAATATGCGAACCGACCCGAATCATATCCGAGAAAATATTCATATCCCATCGGCTCGAGATCCGGATCTGGTATTCGATTTTGGTGTCAGATTCGGATATGGGTATTATCCAAATTTGGATATTTTTCCGAATTAGATAATCGGATCTGATATAAGCAGTGTTCTAAATATCCGGTATGTCGGTTTCATATATCTAATCAGCGTCCTTCCATTACGATATGCCCCGTATCGGTTGAGTAAATCAGTCGACTGATACATGGACCGATATGGACCGATATTGGACCGGTTTGAACCTATTAGGATTTAAAACATAATTTATGTTGAATATTATTTTGGGCTGACCCATCTTTTAACAATATTTTCATTAATATTTTTGGCCCAATTCTTTCCATCTCTTTCTTTTTTTATCTGATACAGTATAAGAGTATATTTTTGCTTCTTCTAAATATCCGGTATGTCGGTTTCATATATCTAATCAGCGTCCTTCCATTACGATATGCCCCGTATCGGTTGAGTAAATCAGTCGACTGATACATGGACCGATATGGACCGATATTGGACCGGTTTGAACCTATTAGGATTTAAAACATAATTTATGTTGAATATTATTTTGGGCTGACCCATCTTTTAACAATATTTTCATTAATATTTTTGGCCCAATTCTTTCCATCTCTTTCTTTTTTTATCTGATACAGTATAAGAGTATATTTTTGCTTCTTCTAACTTAATCTTTCACGACCAAGAAACCAACATCAATTAGGGTTTGACCTCAATCCTCATTCTTTCTCCTTTCATTGGGGGCATCCGCATCTACACCGATGGTTAATGAACACGATTTCGTGGTTTAGTTTATTATATTATTTATGAATTTTATGTTATAATTTTAAATGTATATCTTCAGTTTAACTTGAAATTTATGTTGTATTGTTGAATTATAAATATTAATCATGTAAAATTTAAATTAGTTTAAGAAACACAATATAAATTAATGTTATAATAATCAATTTAATATATTAATATTAAAAAGTACAGAACCGCTATATCACTATATTTTCCATTATGAATTCGCTATGTCAGCCATATCTCTTATCGGTACCTGGCCGATCTGTAAACGATATACGATATCTGTAACATTGGATATAAGTATCAGCATCCGAATCCGGGTTTGGAAAATTTCATAGATAATTGATGCTTTATGAATGACTTAAAGTCGCAATAACAAAATTACGTTTAAATATAATATTTTAGACTTTTGGGATCGCAAATTATATATATATATATATATATATATATATATATATATATGGCCATGGAGAAGAGATGAGAAAGCGATGAAGGTTGAAGAGAAGAGAGAGATGAAAGTGGGCATTTGGGCTTTTCTAGGATTGCAAAAATAAGGAAAATGTTTTCAAATTGTAAAATCAAGATTTAATTTCCTGCAGCTTATTAAGGATTTTCTTTTTCCATTAGGGCATGTTTGGCAGTAGGAATTTAGAAGGGAGCGGTGTTTTGGATCTCCGCAAAGTTCAAATTTTTTGTTTGGAAACTTTCCTATTATCGGAATTAAAATTGTTCGGAAGAAAAATTGTTCTTACTCTTAGAACCAGCAAAATCTTTTTCCCCTAAATTGGTCGAATACCAAAGTGCAGCATCTCCAATTAAGCATCTCCAAATAGACATGAATTCACTCTCTCTCCACTTTAGCAAATTTTAATAATAATAAATTAGCTTGGGATATGTGTTATTTGAAATTAAGTAATACAATTTGTTCAATCACGTTTAAGCGAACAAATGCCATTTACATTTTCTGTGCAAATAATATAATTTATTCATTTGTAATAATATTATAATAAATATTATATTATGTAATAATTATATTTTAATAATATTTAGTTCCAAATAATAAAATTATCATAATAATTATTGTATTCATATTTAGGGGGTGTTTGGTGCTTGGAAATAATAATAATAATAATAATATTTTTTTATTATTATTATTATTATTATTATTATATAGTACTTATATTGTAATAATAAAACAATTACATTATAATATTATTAATATAGTAAATCGCAAAAAAAAATTATAATAAAAAACTTATTATATTATAATTATTAAATATATATAATTAATATAATATTATATCTTATTATAATATAAATTATTATTCAAAATAATTATATCATATCTATGTAAATTAATATATTATTATATATATTATTATAAAGAATATTATTTTATGAATAATTATATATTATTATACTGGTATAATAATTATAGTAATTATACAGATATATTAAAATATTCTAATAATATAACAATACATTTAATATTATTCTAATAATATATATATATATATATATATATATATATATATATATATATATATATATATATATATATATAATGTCATATTAATTATATGAATATTACAATTATAATATAATGCCTTTACAATTGCTAATATTATAGTTATTATATTATAATAATAAACATTTCAAAATTCTAAAATTTTCTAAATAACCAAACAATGAATTATATTTTCCATAATATTATAATTTAGATATCTAAACAAACTGTGAAATTACTAATTCCAAAACTTTTTACTCCACCTTATAATCTGATTCCACTCTACTAATTCCACCTACCAAAAAGAAAATACTTGGGATTTATTGTTCTAAGTTTGGTGGTGGTTATTTTCTTTGTGAAATATTAACTTAAAAGAAAATTATTAAGAATTACAATTTTATTTTCGGAGTTCTATTTTTACATAAAATGTAATATTTTTAAGGAAAATATAATAGACGGGATACATGAATCCTTTCTATTCTTTCTCAGCAAAAAAATAAATAAATAAATACGACGATGAAATTTGGGACAAGGTAAATAACCTCTTCAATCATAAAAGTGACGAGAAATTATGGGGTATAATTTCCCTTGGCTTTTAAGAAGGATAAATAAATATGATGAAAACAAATGCAAGTGTAAATGTGATATTTTGGTTTTCTTAAAAAAATACTCGTGTTACTGAGCAGATATCCTAATTGAAATAAACTACATCACAACCGTGTCGAATATGAACACATATTATTCAATGAATTTCTCCAATTAAACTCGTCCACGAGTGAGATGAATACAATTCGTAGTCCAAAACTTTTAATTTTGTCCAATTAAACTTGTCCACAAGTGAGATGAATACAATTCAAAGTCCAAAGCATTGTGATTCAGTGCTTGCGTATATACGCTGAATAAAATTCAGTCCAAAACTTTTATATTTTCTTATTCTTGCGTAAGAAAAGTAAATTTGCAACGACCAATGTAATAACTGGACTCGTTCGGCAACATGAAATTAGAATGGAATAGTGAAAGATAGTGGAAGAAAATCATTTTATTCCGCCGAGGCGCCGAACAAAATCGGAAGAAAATGAAATATATTGGTTTAACTCTATTCCATGGGGGAGGTGGGGAAGAGTGAAAGAAAATGGAATAGAAATTTTTTTCTCTTCTTCTCTCTCATCCTTTCCAATAAAAAATATTAGTTTAATTTTTACTTCCACTCTTTCACAATTTAATATACCGAACATCCTTGGAATAAAATAGAATTAACACTCTTCCGTTATTCCATGTGTTGCCGAACGGATACATTACGAATAGGGAAATTAATTAACATAATTTGAAAGGGGCCGACAAACGTTGTTAAGAGAATTTTCCTGTTTTCGTCCTCGGTTTGTGAGGATTCACGTTGGCACGCCACGTGGCAGGTTATTTTTTTACGGAAACTATATTTTTACAATTTGACCATCTAATGCATGCTGACCAAAAAAATTAAAATTATCATACACAAATATAAATTCAATAAAAAATTTATAAAAAAATGTCACTCATGTAAAAATAATATATGATACATCTGAAAAGTTATAACATGTATTTTATTTAATAAAAAACTAGATTATACATCTAAAATGTATACGTATATAATACATCTAAAAATGTATATCATAAATGAAAAAAAAATACCATATATTTTATTTTTAAAAAGTATATATAATATATCTAAAAATATATATATGGTAAACACAAAAGATGTAGCATATATTGTATTTCAAAAATGTATATGGTACATCCAAACAATATAGAATCAATCAATCAAATAGCTGCACAATAATGCCAATATAACGCAAATGAAAATATATCTAAAACATAATACTACAATCTATTATATCTCATGTATTATTATATAATAACACTAAGCCTTGTTTAATTCAAGAATTTGGTGACGAGATTTTAAAATTATGAATACAGGTTACCATGATACTAAATGAGGTTCTCCGCCTCTACCCTCCTGTCGTCGGCCAGACCAGAACAACAAATAAAACCGTGCAGCTTGGTGACGTTACGTATCCACGTGGTGTCAGTTTCGTATTACCGATACTTATGATCCATCACGACAAGAAAATTTGGGGGCCTGACGCATCAGAGTTCAACCCGGAGCGGTTCTCAGATGGCATCTCAAAGGCAACAACGAATGGCCAGGTAATCATCCATATATTATACATAGAAATCAATCTACTTAGATTACAGATGAATAATCCATCTATATTTAAATCATTGTACTAATTGATTTATTATTATTATTATTAAAAAAAAAAATTGATGCATTATCAGATGGGGTTCTTCCCATTCGGGTGGGGTCCGAGAATTTGTATTGGACAAAATTTTGCGATGTTAGAAGCAAAGATGGCACTTAGTATGATTCTTCAGCATTTTGAATTTGAACTCTCGAAAGAGTATGTTCATGCGCCTTATACTGTTATCACTTTACATCCTCAACACGGAGCTCCGATCAAGTTTAGAAAAATATAATTATATGAGGGAAGTTTTAAGATGTTTTATTGTATTATAATTCATCACTGAATATTTTTATAATCTTATGATGTTTAATAACATTTTTCCCTTTTGTAGTGTGAAATATAGGTTTCTAAAAATGAATAAAAGTAGGAGAATGCTCGTGCTACCCGGCGAGTATGTTAATTATGTTTTTTCATTGTAATATAAAATATATATTTGTATGATAATATTGATAATATCATTCATAAATAAATTATTTGAACTCATTTGTTTATGATTATGTATATGTTTTACAATTATTTTATATTATAATATCATAAAAAAAATTTAATTAAATAATAACACTTATGTTTGTATGATAATATTAATATTTATTTCTAAAATATATATATTTAAAAATAACAATATTTTTTGATAGGTGTTTATAAATTTAAGAAATTATTTAGATGGATAAATTATTATTTTAATTTCTATAATTTTTTTGAATTTTTAATCTTAAATTTGTTTGATTAAAAACATAAATATAATCAACTTATTATTTTATGGGGTTATTATACTTATGACTTTTTTAAAATAAATATTAATATTAATACTTAAAATTCAATTATGCAAATAAAATACTTAATTATATTATGTAAAAATATACTTTTTGCGTTGTACAAAATGGTACGTGTGAACTACGTTAATATGAAAGTCAAAATAAAGAAAAAATTAAAACGAATATATTTGATTGATTTTTAAAAATAATATTATTATATCTCGTTTGTTTTATAATATTATATATTAAGTTATTAGTATTTTATATATAACATTTTCATCTTCTATTGCATTCACATTTGATCATGTAATATTATTTGAAATGATAAAAATTAGATTAGACTTAGTCTAACATGAACATAACCAATAATAATAGTGCATGTCATTAATATATGATGATGTGGTTTTCTAAGTATGCTTAAAAAAATATAAAATAATGAATTTTTAAATGGTTACAAATAAAGTATGTTTATAAAAAATTGATGATCAATCAATAGTTTAAATTTGTCACGTATCATAATCTAATGACTCGAAATGAATGTGATGATGTGACACAAAAAAATTACAAAAAATAAATTCAAAATAAGGATGTGGGTAAATTAGTATAGCATATGTTTTTTTCCTTATATTGTTGTTACAGCCTTTTTTCATTTTTTTCTTTCTTTTTTTGAGGAAAATGAACTAGATGGATTCGACATATAAAAGATCCGAACATCCCAAGCCAGATCTTGACTATTCCGAATACGAAGCGGAGTCTTACCAATGTGATGAGATAATAGAAAGGTGACGCTATTGCAAGAGCTAACTTGGCTTAGTTAAGAGCAATTTAAAAATGGCAATTATATCCCTATTGATGATTGATATTTATTACAATTATCAATTAGTGCAATTATCTTCCATAAATATATATTGGAATTAAAAATATAAAAATAACATATAATAATAATAATAATAATAATAATATATTTTTTACAGATTCGAAGATTAAATATAATTTTCTAAATGAAGATTTAAAATCATGGATTTCATTAAGATAAAAACGGAGTGTATGAATAATTTGATTTATTTATATTTCTATATTTATTATATTTTATGCTTCATAATATTAAAGAAAGATATTTTTTCATGATTGAGAGAAGATAATAATAGTAATATAAATGAGTGTAATAAGTAGCAACCAAAATAAATAGGGATATAAAAGTCATTTGTTATCAAAAAAATTAAATTGCTCTTCGTTTAGCCACGTTGACTCTTGCAATAGCATCACCCTAATAGAAAGAAGGGAGGAGATACATTTCATAATGGAAGAAAGAGATGGGGAGCACTTTGGCAAGCGCCTAACCTTCTTCTAATCAAATTATATATATATATATATATATATATATATATATATATATGAGAAAAGCTAACGTACTCAATTAAGCAAATTACAATTCGTACTTAAAAGGTCTTAGCCGTTGGATTAACCTTAATTACACGATCTTATAAAGATCCTAATAGATGGAATGGAGATGATTTTAGACGTTAGTTAGCTACTTCCGTTTCACCATTCCACATCTACGGTTTCCCATGGCTAGGGCTCTCCTGGGCTTTCTTACTGCTTGAGATCGAGAGATTCGATCAAGAGATTGCTCCAAGAGATCGACGCTGCTCCTCTCTTTGGATGGAAAGATCGATGCTGCTCCAAGAAATTGCTCCTGCCGCAAGAGGGTCGCCCAGTTTTGATCTTTTCCATGGCCATGGCTGGCCCCATCTTTCCTCGCGTACATGTATTTTCTTTCCAAAAAATTAATTCCAAACAAGCTCTCATCCTATTTTAGTATTCAATTGATTTGCCCCTAACATGGAAGAATTTCGAATTGTTCATGTTTAGTATTCAGTTGGGTCAACCTCTTCATCACTCGTTCGCTCTCTTCCCTCCACGCTCGCTAAACAAATTTGTTTGCCTCTCGAGTGACCCACTCCCAAGTCTCATGTACGCATGCTAGCTTTTGTGAGGTAACATAACTTCATCTTGAATGAAATTTTGATTTAAATACTGTTTTCAAACTTCTTGAATCATAATTGAAACAAACCAATGCTCGAACGTCTTGTTAAATAAACAACTTTGACTATCGACGATTTGTAACTCATTTTTTGGCATTTGTGGAAGCAGGTTTGGAACTCAATTTTTTCAGAACTTCAACTCACGGGTACCGACGATCTACTATGTACGTGGCTCCGTAACTGCAGAGGACGGGACAAAGCGCAGGTCAAACTATGGAGTTCCGTTTGGCTATCGACGATTTGACATTTGTGGAAGGGAAGAAATAGTAGGATTTTTGCTTCCACGGCAAGCTGATTTTCGGTGAATATAATTTCATTTAAGAGGACAAGGAGAGGAGAAGGCCAATTAAGTTTTAGAGTTTTTGGTTAATCTGAATACATGGTTTATGAATGGTGAATATCATGTCATTTCAGGGTTTATTAATGATAAGTATAATTTCATTTATGGTCGAACTCATCGTGATTTCAATCTCATTCTACTCAATTGTTTTCATCATGAAAGAACTCAGGTCAATTTCGTTGTCGAAATTGCTGATATTGCAGACAATTGCATTGAATTTTGGTGGATATTATTTTAGGATTTTAGGGTTTTTTTGGGGCTTATGTGTAAAAATGCCAATCAAAATAAGGGCTTAACTGAAATTTTAAAATATCTGGGAAGTTAATTGGGAATTTAGGATTTCTAACTTGTCTTTAAAAATATATTTAACTTTAGAGTATTTTTGGACTTAATTAAATTTTAGAATATCCAGGGGCTTCATTGTAAATTTATTGTTTCTTACATGTATTGACAGTTATGTAATTATAGAAAAAATTTGGACTTCACTGAAATTGAAATTTTTAGTTGGTACAGTGACATATAGTTACTTCACTAAAAAAATTTGACTTCACCAGAATTTTTTTGACTTAACTAAAATTTTATTTTTGTACCAACACAATTTACAATATCGTAAGACTGGTAAAAGAATTTGAAAGCCAATAATATAATAATTTAAAAAACAATGTTACTCGTACAAGAATTGGTACATACCATCATTACCTATGAACATTACAATCGCGCAACACACATACCATAGTTACATATGAACATTATAATCACGCAACACACCCTTTTGAAGGACACTACATACCATAGTTACATATGAACATTATAATCACGCAACACACCCCTTTTGGACACTACATACCATAGTTACATATGAACATTACAATCACGCAACACACCCTTTTGGGACACTACATACCATAGTTACATATGAACATTACAATCACGCAACACACCCCTTTTGGACACTACATTTATACAACACGTGCATATCATCATTACATCTATACAACATGCAGTCCAAAACATCCTCTTATCCTTTCGTGATCTTCACAAGACTAGACGAGCAACGCAGATTGTTCTTCTGTTGAAACGCATCGTCCAAATTCAGTTTAGGAATACTTGCACGAATCACTACAGCCAGAGCTCTGTACTAAATCGACGCAACCACAGTCACAAACATATTATCCTGAAATACACGCAAAATATATATATTCAGTAACAATTGGTAGAAAATTGAGGTGGAGATAAACAAAGTGGAAATACTGACCTTTAATTTTAGTCTCGCAATGCAAGTCGAGAGAGAGAGAGAGAGAGAGAGAGAGAGAGAGAGAGAGAGAGAGAGAGAGAGAGAGAGAGAGAGAGAGAGAGAGAGAGGGAGAGGGAGAGGGAGAGGGGGAGAGGGAGAGGGAGAGAGAGAGAGAGAGAGAGAGAGAGAGAGAGAGAGAGAGAGAGAGAGAGACGCAAAATATTAGTCTCGCAATGCACGCAAAATATTAGTCTCGCAATGCATGCAAAATATTAGTCTCACAAAATATTAGTCTCGCAACCACAGTCACGAACATATTATCCTGAAATACACGCAAAATATATATATTCAATAACAATTGGTAGAAAATTGAGGTGGAGATAAACAAAGTGGAAATACTGACCTTTAATTTTAGTCTCGCAATGCAAGTCGAGTTGCTGGAGAGAGAGAGAGAGAGAGAGAGAGAGAGAGAGAGAGAGAGAGAGAGAGAGACGCGCAAAATATTAGTCTCGCAATGCACGCAAAATATTAGTCTCATAAAATATTAGTCTCGCAACCACAGTCACGAACATATTATCCTGAAATACACGCAAAATATATATATTCAGTAACAATTGGTAGAAAATTGAGGTGGAGATAAACAAAGTGGAAATACTGACCTTTAATTTTAGTCTCGCAATGTAAGTCGAGTTGCTGGAGAGAGAAAGAGAGAGAGAGAGAGAGAGAGAGAGAGAGAGAGCTTGCGATGTCGTTTCCGAGACACCATGGAACGCAATGGCATCACTATGCTGAATTTTTCAAATGTTTCTTAAATCTCTATTGTGGCTTGCTTCACTTGAATACAACCAAATACTTGCCCCATTGCTGAAATAAAAGCAACTGTATGATCAATTGCCCTAAAATTTGGATAGATTTCTTCGAGATGGTGATAATTTCAAAAATAACCGCTTTTTGATAATATTTCAAAAATAACTGATTTTAAAATCCCGCCGATTAAAGTTGTAGAATTTTAAATATAATATATCTCCCCAAATTTTACCATAACATCTTCTATGACCTAATTAATACATTTAAATAAATTAATTACTAGTATATGTTGGTTGTTATCTTAAACATAATTAATATTTATTCGAATTCATAAATTTGAATAAATTTTAATGAATATTTAATTATATGTTTTAATTATCACGTTAATTAAATGTAATTGTTCTATAATGAAGAGTTCGGAGGGTACAATTTGGAAGAGAGTATTTTTTTTTAATATAAGTAATGTTGTTACCAACGCATTTTGAAAAAAATATACTAAATTTTATTGCACTCCAAAATGTACCCCCGAATTCTTCATTATTGAACAATTATATTTAATTAACGTGGTAATTAAAACATATAATTAAATATTCATTAAAATTTATTCAAATTTATGAATTTTAATAAATATCAATTAAGCATTAAGTTAACAGTTAACATATTTATTGTGGACAAAGATCCCAAATAAACACTCATTTTTCTCAGGACAAAGATCCCAAATAAACACTCATTTTTCTCTTCGAATGTGGCTATTTTTTATATATTGTGGCTAGTTTTGACGAATTGGGGCTGAATGGGGCTAATCAGGGTTCATTAAGTTTCTTTTAGGGTTTATTTGGGATTTAGGGTGCTGATTGGGAGAAAGTTAGTGTTTGTTAGGCTGTAATTACATGTTTATGTCGTTTTATTAGGCTTTAATTGTGTTGTTTATATATATACACGCAGGAGTTGAGAAGTGGATACGAGAAGAGTAGTTAACTACCTTGAGCTATAAGTGCTTATCAAAATGCAATGTTAAGGTAAACTTTTAAGTTTGGTCCTCAATTATTTCTTATCATATATTGTTCTTTACTTCATTCTTTTGTTGACTGTATCTTACACATCGGAAGGCCAGCTGTCAAGTGAACAAGGGGTTATATTGCCGAGATCGTTGCCATCGAGATTACTCGTCTCGCAAAGTGTAGTTTTTGCGCTTATGATGGTGATGATGATGATGGGGTATGTTTTACTTGTTCAAGTGGCATATGCAAAACCCGAAGAGACGAAACCGATTAAGATCCAATTACAATGTTTTGAGAATAGATTTGAATTATTTGAAATGAAGTTACTAAATAGACGTGAATACCGTATCACATTGATGACTATGTATTAGAGTTGTTTTATTGCTAATGTGTTGTAATAATGACTTTGTACTAGGATTTAGTCTTAATACGAATTATCTTCTGACAATTAATATGGAGCAGATGTGATTTGTGTTGTTAGTAAAGTAAGTGAATATTGTTTTTTCGAAAAGATGTAAACTAGTATTGTTAGTAATGTAAATTAGGTTAAGAAACTTAACCTGCATGGATAGTTATGTTTAATCAATAATGAAAATTAGTATTGACAATTGTGATTTGTTTCTCATATTTGAATTTATTTAATTAATTGGAGTTTCTGAATGAGAGGATAAAAATACAAAATAAAAATCTAAAATTGCAAATACAACCCTAAAATTGTTGGACTTGCATTTATACACTATACACTATGTAAGCATGTACCGGTTCAAATAAAAACACATACAATAATCGAGTGCATTGTACCAATCAACACTAACATATTCAACCCTAATTACTCAACCCTATTACATAATCACTATTAGAACATCTTTTCGAATTCTTTAGATCGATTATCGAAATATTGTACTTGGAGCTTCATTTATAATTAAATTCATCTATTAGTGAAACATTGTAATTGGAGTTCGTGGACAATTATATGGCTTCGGCCTACTCGACTTTTCACTGCCACCACAAAAAGAACATAGGATTAGTTATAAATCCGGAAACTTTGGAAATGTTTGAAGGAATGGTGATATTCATTTCCTATACAAATAAAGTTCAGTACCATTCTAAGAGGCATGAGAAGCATTTAATCAAACACGTGCGGTGCACCAACTTATTCGGCAAATTCCAATTAAGATTCGTCATAGCATGGCTATTTGAGTGAGGTGCCAAAATTCTTCTCTCCGAACAGGTCAAAACCTGGTTTTATTCGCTTTGTCCTCTGAACATTATATTTTGAGAAAAGTCCAAATTTAACCCCTCAATTAGTTGGTGCATTTTTGGTCCCTCAACTTTTACATGATACATTTTTAATCCATCAATTATTATATTGGTTCGTAGATGGTCCTTCCATCCATTAACTATTTATGTGTCCGTTAATTTTGTCACATAAGCAATGGCATGTCAAATAGATTGCCACACAAGCAATGACATAATATTAAAAAATATATATATAATTCCTCTCTTCAAATTCCATGACTCTTCATATTCTTGACTTTATCCTTTCTCTTGTGTTTTCTTTCACTTCCATTGTTTCTGTCGTGTGCTTCAGGAGAAGAAAAAAGACAAGCAGAAGGAATCATTTCTCTTACATTGCAATCCACTCACATTTGTGTTGAAACGAAATCATCAAATAAAATCTAATCTATAAGGTATGTTTTCTATTTCTCTTTGAATCTTTGTTTTTCACACTAAATTTAGGGTTGAACCTGAACCCTAAACTTGCACAAAACACTAACTTTATGCAACTTTATGCAATTTTCTGGTATTCCATGTCCCCATGCTGTTTGTGCAATATTTCATATGAACAAGCAACCAAACGATTTTGTTGTTCCATGGTACACTAAGAGACTATATCAAATGACATATTCTCACTTCTTGCAACCAATTGTTGGTCAACATGATTGGCCAAAGACACGATATGATCCTCATTTGCCTCCGATTCAGAAAAAAATGTCGGGTCGACCAAAGAAAAATAAGAGGAGGGAGGAAGACGTGGTCCCAAAGCCAAACAGTCGTACAACTACAAGAACGGGACAGATCATTACATGCGGAGTTTGCCGCAAGCAAGGGCATAATAAAGTGACGTGTCCTAAAAATATTAAGGTATGATTAATATATGAGAGCATATATGGTGCCCCACAAAAGTGGGTTAAACTTCCTCGATGACGTGGCATGTTAAGCGAATTAATGGTTAATTGAAGATGAAAAATTAATTTTAATTAAATGTAGTAGGTACGAATCAATTAACAAACATCCCAATTAACAAATAATTAATTTTAATTAAGATTATCATAGGTACATGTGGGTTAACAGAAATTTAACACACATGTAGTGACGTCATCGAGGATGTATTTCCCTTAATATATATATATTCACAATTACAAATGTTTTTTTAAAAACACAATCTGGTGGCCATTTATAAGGGTTTTAGGAAATTTTCAGGGCATTGACAAATTTGCAGGGGCTTTTGGATAATTTTCAGAGAATTTTAAAATAAATTTGAAGTTTTTATATTTGTTTTCAATTCAAATTAGGGCAATGCCAAGGCTAAAAAGATGAATCTCAAGCGAGGACGGCAAACATGAAGAAGAAAACAGGAGGTCTACAATGACTTTTCAATATGAAAATGCGAGTAGTTATTAAGAGACATATGTAATACTTTGAGAACAAATAGGTGTTCTGGACCATTTAATATATTTTTGTTAAATTTTCGAACAAGTGATAATTTGGTTATTTACGAGAAAAACTGTTATATTTTTGGACAAGTTATATATTATGGAATATACTATAATTATTTTTTTGAGTATTTTAGATTATTTGAACATGTTAAGAACATATGATGTATTATTCAAATATTTGAATTTATGAGCTAATATAGTTATTGAGGGGTAAAATCGACCATGTAAAAGTTGTGGGGCCAAAATTTAAACTTTTATCTTTTCTTTCAAAATGTCATGTCGTTGCTTATGTGGCATAATATTTGTCACATAATTACTTACGTGGCAAAATTAACGGACACATAAACAGTTAACGGATGAAAGGACCATCTATGGACCTATATAATAGTTGAGGGGTTAAAAATATACCATGTAAAATTTGAGGGATAAAAAATGCACCAACTCAATTGTTGAGGGTCAAGTTTGAACTTTTCTCTATTTTTTTACATTTTCATGGTTCCAACACTTCCTTTTAATCTTCTGCTTCCTCCTTGTTAGAACTTTCGATTTGTTAAGACAAGAAATAATAGTAGCAATAATCAGAGCTTAATAAGTCTACAAAACCACACTACACACTGATCTTATTGTAGTAATAAAAAAAATAAAAAACTTCACCCACAATTTCTTCTTCTCCAAAATCAGTACCTCAATTAGCCAGTCCAAATATCGTACCAGTCCAAATCGTTACTTCAATTAGCCAGTTCCATCCCAAATAAGCACAAACCATCAGGACGTCCATTATTCATTCTGCGCAAAAAAAAACCAAATCAGGGCCGCCAATTTATACTATGTTCGTCCACAGAGAGTGGTTGGTAGGTCTAGGGGAAGGGCCTCCTCCGAGAAGAGTCATCCGTCCTCTCTTTAGAGAACATCAGGAGAGCAGCGTCGCTGGAGAGAGTCGATCTGAAGGGTCGCTCGAGAGAGCAGCTCGTAAGTCGTAAGAGGAAGAAGATATGCGAGTGAAGGTTTTGACGGAGATTCATGTTTTTGACGGAGCTTTTTTCTAATTAACTGCAGTGGTTTGGAGAAGATTACTCGAATCGCGATGGGGATCTCACGGCTATAAACTTACAAGCAAAATATAGAGAGCTAAGTTGTACAAGTTTTTTAATTATTTTCTATCTATCTATCTATATATATTATAGCATGATTAAAATATTTAATTACGTATCATGGCTTGTTTGGATGTGCAAGAATATTATAGTTGAGTAGTGATGCACTTCCCCCAACTCTCCCCCACACCTCTTGATGTGTCATCGTAACGCTTAACACCACTATGGTTTAACATCTGAATTATGATATCGGGACTATCGTAACACTTGCCAAACAAATTATGCAGTAATTTGTTCGAAGTGGATCTGTATGAAAATTAATCAAAAAAGTACAAGACATGTATGAGATAATCTCTTTTTTTTCTCTTCTTTCTTTCTTGAATTTGTGTTATGTTTTCTCTTTCTTCTTCTCTTGTTTTTCTATTCATGTATCATGTCATATTTTACAAATGGAACATGCCATGTAACGACACCTTGCCATCCTTGTGTAAATATGCATGTCATTTTTTTTATCCACATCGTGACACATAACCAGGTATGTGTAACTTGCATGTTAACATTTTATCATGTCATGACACATAAATATATATGTGTAAGTTGCATTTTTTTTTCATGTCACATATTCATATATATACAAGTGTAAGTGTGCATGTTCTTGTCATCTTGTTTCATACACATATTTTGATTTTTATTTATAACATGACACATAATATCAACTATATATTTTATCATGATATATGATAACACATAATATCATCTATATATTTTTATCATGATATTTATGACATTATAATTATGTCATTAAAAGATCATACATATACAAGTCTAATAAATCTTTGTTAATTTTCCAAAACAAAATTTCTAAATTAAAATTTATTTTGAAAATACTTCAACAAAACTGGATTTAAAACTCGATAATTGTTAGATCATCACGTATTCACGGCATCATTTATCTCCAATGTTCTGATCTCCATCACAAAACACAAAGGAAATTATTGATTCTAAATTTGTTTTGGTTACAATATACTTTTGAATGTTTATGTGAGTTAATTGTACTTTCATCAAGCCTTGGTGTGAAGATTTACAATCACATTCTATTTCGAGTGGCTTCAATCTCGGTATCGGCTTCGCCTCTCTTGCGAACTTCCTCAACTGCCAACTAATATTCTTGCTTTCTTTGTTCACACAACATACCTTCTTTTTGCTGTTTTTCCAGCTCTTCCTCTCACGCCTTAGCTTCTCATAATTAAAATTCAGATTACACACGAACACTTTCTAATTTTTCTATACTACAATAAAAGCCCCTACAACATGCAAAATAATGAACCAACCCCTGTAGTATTTGCCAAAACTGTAATTTCATAATAATGCAGGGGTTATGTTAGCATGTATCTCTAAAAGTACGTAGTGACTTGCTGATCAGAGTGAGGAGGTCCTAGCAAGCTGTAATCTATCTAGTATGATAAAATTGAAAATTTATATGTATTGCTTCTCATTCTCCTTGTCAAAGAAAATTTATGTAAAAATGGAATTTAATCGATTAAGTTTATCAGAAGAGATTAATTATTGATTAATTTCATAGTAATTATGTTTAGTAAAGATAAATATAATAATATCAGTTTAAAACTTAAAAAGGAATAAATATATGGACACCAGGCCACAGATAGAAGCCCACAAATCCTAGGTCTGGGGATCAAATTCATTAGGGCTCAAAAAAATTATATAGTCAAGCTAGATATGTGATTTATTAAAACTGGCCCAACCCATGCACAAAACTCCTAGGCCCTAGTCCACCTCAGCACCACAACTTTCTCGTGTCTTTGAGAAAAGGGGTCTTTTGGCAAGTAGAATTGGTGGAGGGGAATTGGATTATAAGGTGGAGGACAAAAAGTTTTAGCATTAGTAATTTTATCGTTTATTTAGATTTTTAAATTATAAGATGTTGGAAAATATAATTTTTTGTTTGGTTGTTTACGTAATTTTGAAATTTATTTATTGAAAATGTAAAAATAATGTTTCTCAAAAATTATAAAAATATAATAATATTTTATTATATCAATGTACTAATTATTATAATATTAGAATATTAAATTAAATGAATTTATAATTATAATATAAATATTTTGTTGGTATAATATAATTATTATACCTTATTATATAAGATATATAATATTATATCAATTATATGAATATAATAATTATAATATAATATTTTTTTATGATAATATAATAACTCTAATATTAGCAATTATATATCAATTATATAGTAATTATATTATTTGTGTTATATGTATGTAATATAATATAATATTATTATAATAATAGAATAATATAACATTATTGCAATATAAAATTATAATAATAGTATTGTATAAAATAATATTATATTATATGCATATAATATATTATAATAAAAATATAAAAATATTAAATGTACTTTTATATTATTACATTATTATATTTCATCTATTATTATTATAATTATTTATTATTATAACATAATTACTATAATATTAGAAATTTTATAGTAATTATATTATCATCAAAATAATTATATTTTAATTATTTTATCCCTAAAAGTAATATAATATTATATATTATTGTAATAATATAAAAAAATTGTATTATAATAATAAAATAATATTATATTAATATAATATATTATTATATTAATATAATTATTAAAATAATAATGATGATAATAATATTAAAATACAATTATTATATAATATAACTATTACTATGATATTATAACAATATAATAATTTACCCTGACTCTTATTTTGGATCTAACTTTGTGCAATTCTCTAGTGCCACATCACATTCATTTCAACCATTAGATTATGATATGTAGCAAAATTTAGACCTGACTTTTTATAAACATATTTTCTTCGTAACAATTTAAGAGTCCCTTATTTTACACCATGTTTTAAGCATTCTTAGAAAACCAAATCATCATATATTAATGATGTGCACTATTATTATTGACTCGTTTCATGTTAGACTAAATTTATTCATATATTATCATTTCACATAAGATTACATGACCAAATGTGAATGCAATGGAAGATGAAAAATGTATATATGAAATACTAATAACTTAATATGTAATATTATAAAACATACAACATATAGTAGTAGTATTTTTAGAAATTTAATTTTAAAAATTCATCAAATATATTCTTTTTAATTTTCTCTTTATTTTGACATACACATCATTTTCCAAAATTCTAATTTGTTAAAATATTATGTAAAAAATACAACACAAAAAGTGTATTTTTACATAATATAATTTTAAATATTTTATTTACATAATATAATTTGAAATATTAATATTTATTTAAAAAAAATTATAACTATAATAATCTCATGTTATACTAAGTTGATTATATTTGTGTTTTTAATCAAACGAATTTAATATTAAAAAAATAGTTTATTCATCTAAATTACTTCTTAAACTTATGAATACCTATCAAATAATATTGTTATTTTTAAAAATATAAATTCATGAAAAATCGTATGATATAAAATAAGTTATGTTCATGTTTATGCTAAATTAGATTTTTATATTATTTATTAAATTACTTTCATTATTAAGTTTGATATTATAATAATTGTAAAATAATTGGCATTGCATTTTGAATCAATACGGTTTATACCTCATGTATTATTATCCAATGACATCAATATAAGTGTTATTATTTGATTAAGAAAATGAGATTTTCGCTATTACAATGTAAAATAATTGTAAAACATATACATAATCATAGACAATTGAGTTCAAATAATTTTATTATGAGATGATATTATCAATATTATCATACAAATGTGTACTTGTATTACAATGAAAAACATAATAAAATACTCGCCACGTAGCGCGTATTTTCCTAGTAATATTTGTTATACAATATGATTATTACTAGCCCCCTTCGCAGCAAGTAAAAGGTACGTTATTATTTATGTCATATCATTTCTTGTACTTTTTTCTACGTTATATGGATAAAATATACACTATTGTTAATATCGTTATTATTATTATGTATACCTTTTTCTATGATTTATATTTCTATATTATGGATCAAAGATATGCTTTTTTTACTATACCTTATTACTATTATTTATATTTTATTACTATACATTTTTTTATAGTTTTTAATATGGTTAATACCTTCTTCTATACTCGGGATTTAAAATCTTTTGTTATATATATATTTTTTAATGTACCTTTTTATTATATTATGGATTAAGGATCTGTTGTTTATTTATATTTTTTTTCTATACTTGAGATTATAGATTTTTTTGTTATTTATACCTTTTCACTATACTATGGATTAAAGATATGTCATTATTTATATTTTTTAGTATTATTTGTTTCTTTTTCAATATTACGAAAAAGATCTGTTGTTTGTATTTCGTTGTAAAAGTGTATAAATATCAATGTTTTAAAATGCGACATAGCGGTCCATTGCGCTTGGACTGTAATTTACATATGATTACTGATATTGCGGCGATATTGCGGCATATTGCGGCGCTATTTAGCGCGTTGCGGTGTTGCGTTTTATAAATATATATTGCGATTTGCGCTATGGCGGCGCAATTGCGCCGCAATTTAAATCACTGATAAATATGAAGGTGAAATGAATAAAAACAACTACCTAAATATTTATACCTTTTTCTATGTTATGGATAAAACTCTATTGTTATTTATATCTTTTACGTGTAAAAAAATATAAATATGAATTAGAAAGATATAAATATGAAGTTGAAAGGTATAAAAACAACTACTTAAATATGAAGGCGGGAGCTATATTGGACGCTGCCCGAATATTAGGCGCTGCTCGAAAAAAATGCTCGCCCATTTAATTTCCTGCTCGCGTTATTCATGAAGGAAATACAGTTATAGATCAACTAATAGATTGTACGCATAAGGGTAGATTAACGTACGCGCTCATCGTGACGATTGGATTTACAATATGATTGTGCAAATCTGACAGAAAACACATAGTCCGTCGTGACGGACTGGTGGTCCGTCATGACGGACCATAAGAGTTTCTGCAGTATTACACAGAAATATGCACAGTCCGTCATGACGGACTGGTTGGTCCGTCGTGATGGACCAAAAGGGATTTTGTATTACACATAGTAGGTAATGTTATACGCCCATCGTGACGGACTATGGTGCGTCATGACGGACTGTACTCCGAATTCTGAATTTGCAGTTTCTTATTAGATACTCATTAATGCCCTATTAATTGATTCTTGATTATAAGATCATGGTGTCTTCGCTCATCTTATCCTGTGATATTCTAGATCTGAAAAGGGAGAAACTTGTGTGACAAGTTGAAAGAATTCCATTGGAGATTGGAGTTTTGAGCAAGTTTGGACAAATTTTAGGGGAATTTATCGCAACCGAGAGACGCTGGCTCGAGGTGGTTACGAGTAGAGAAATCTCACGTGAGATTTTCTGGTGTAATCAATCGAGAGCAAGGTCGGAGACGAATCGGATCATATCCGGTTGTATACGACAGAAGAGCTTCAAGAAAGTGTCGAATCGCGCGGGCGTGCGACGTGCGTGTCGCCGGAATCGAAGCAAACAAGCTAGCATCAACTAAATGAACAACCCGTCTCCGTGATCAATTTCACGCGGTATGTTTCTATGTATATAAGAGTTATATTCATAGGTAGTTGCACGTAGTTTAGAATTTGTACGATCGGATCGATGACGTGGTCCTCGGGATCGGGTCGGACCGGGCCTCACAATCCGCGCCGATACCCAACAATTTAAGCATGTTTTTTTTGTCACGTAGCGATCTGTGTTTTTTAAACGATAAGAGTGAAGTGCATTAGCAATCCTCTTACCTTATATCTCAACATATTGATTTGTAGCCCGCATCATATTACAAAAACTAATTAGTTTTATTTCCTAATTGCTCCTTTAATAAAAGAATCAACTTGGTAAGATTATCTTGTAATAATTTGATGAATCACAAAGGGGTGTAAACGGTTCGGATCTGGTTTGGATAACGGTCATATCAGGTCCGTATCCATATTATTTTGTGGATACAGATCCGAACACGGAACTGTCCGGATCCGGATACGGTTCGAATATTAAATGAATATGGATACGATTCGGATATTGTTGGATACGAATCTTTTTCGAATATTAAAACGGATCATATGATATCATAACATAATAATTTTTAATTATTGCGACATGAACCATCTAAATTACTATATTTAAACATAATTTTATTATTACGAATTTAAATCATTAATTATTTTTGTTTTTTTTAATTAATATCAAATATGGTACAAAAAAAACATATAATGTCCTACTCTGGATTCGAATAAAACATCCGAATATTATGTTATCCGAATATTTTGAACAATCGGATATGAATATTTTTCGAATTCGAATATTTTCTCGATACGATTTTGGCCAGATCGGATATTATCCGCACAATTTACATTGCTAGATTCACAATACAAAGCAGGATTTATTTATTATTTAAAAGAACAAATAAAGTGAGACCCGTGTATGCATTGCTCTGCGGGCAAAAAGAAAAGTAAATGAACAAAAAGGAAAAAATGAAAAAGCACAATTCTTTTTATTCCAATAATAATGTCTATTTATATACATAAATGTCTAAGCCAACCACGTACCAAAGCAATAACAATAATTATATACATAATCAACACCAATTAATTAGCCCAACTATAAAATTAAAAAAGCACACTAAAACTATATGGACCACACCATAATACCGAAACCTACCTCAAAAAAAAAAGTTGCTTCTTTTGAAGCTCGACCAAATTACTTTGCAATAAATCACACAAAATTACAGTCGGAACACGATAATTTCGTAAGAATTTCAACTACTTTATTATTTATTTATTTATTCGTCCCGAATTTCTGTGAAATAAGTGGTCGTACATCCTCTGCTTCAGCTAGTGTTTCGAGAAATGGAACAAGTTTAATTAATTCTTCATCAGATTTATCGTCATACCAACTCTTAATCGGTATACCGTTATCCTCTTGCAACCTATACACCTACAAAATAAAAATAAAATAAACTTATTTATAAATGAATTATACAAGAATATAAGTTACTTTTTTTTTACCTGTGGGAGATTATCGATAATGGCAACTTTGGCCAAATCGACGCCAAGAATAGTCAAATCCTTCATGTAATTCCCATCACCCAAAAATATGCACGAATCGCGATATAAACGGCTGGAAAAAAATTTACCTTCGGGGTCTAGAATGTCTAGAAGTTTCGAAGCGTACATACTCTGGCTGGCCGTGAAAATCACGATTTCGAAAAACCTGGAAACCGTTTCCAAGAAATTGTGGAGATGGGGCCGTTTCCTGACGTACACGTTGTGGGTCTTCATTTCGCAAAATACGTCGAAGTTGAAGTCTGAATCTTCGCATGGAGATAAGGTCGAGTGAACTAGGGTTTCTACAAAAAAAATTAAAAAATGGGTATCCATGATATTTCACATTTTGGAGGGGTATATATGATATTTTAGAAAATGCAAATAAAATGTACCATCTAAATCAAGAACGAGAGTCTTTTTGACAGGCCCGATTTCTTTTTCGTTGACTTGCATCAAATCAGGCAAATCCGCAGAAACCAAATCCAGATCACCGAAAAAACTGGGATTCCCGTTCCCGATTCCGAATCCGCTTTGCAGATACGAACACGTCTCGTCCGCCACCTCATCGCCCCCGCCCAAATTATTATTATTATTGTTATTATTATGAAAAGGGGACAACAAGCTTGTTTCATCCATGTCGAAAAGCATGCTCATGTTGCCCACGTCATACTGGTACTGGTACTGGTACGATGACGAGGCGATATCGTTCGAGAATCCCATCAAGTTGTTGAAATGGAAGGACGAGATGTTTTCTGACAAATAGAAATCGAGAACGCTGCAAATGTTGAAATCCGAGGATGCTGAGGTCAGCATGGCATCCTCGTTGATGTCAGCACCGGATACGGTGTTGATTTGATTGATGGATCTTAGTTGGGAATCGGAGTGTTGGAAATTGGGGGAGAAGATTGTTTCGTCGTTAGAGGGAGTGCATTGGTATCCTGGTATTGGATCCTGTTTATTAAATAATTAAATTAAAAAGGATTAGAATGAAATAAAAAAAAGTATTATAAATTGAAATAAATATAAGATAAGGGAATATGTACCATCATAAGAATGAGTTATGAGGATTCTTGAATAGACTGTAATTAAAATGAAAAATTGTCAAGAGTTGATTAATTTTAGGTAAAAGGCCTTAAGATAGTATATTAGAGTGGGTTAAGCATTATTAAAACCTTGCTAAAAGAACTCAAATTTATTGAATATGATAAATTATAGGGGAAACTCTGATTAATAAACCCACCCATCATATGAGATAACAAAAAGGGGGAAATCAAAATGCTAATAATCTAATATTTTAATCAAAATTATGTTAAAAAAATTCTAATTAAAGTTAGAATGGCAGAGAAACAAAGAATTCAATGTGGGGCAACAAAGAGCAATTCAATTTCACAAAACTGAGAATCGAGTGTCAGAAAGCAATTCAATTCTAAAAATTTCACAAAGAGCAATTCAATTTCACAAAGAGCAATTCAATTCTAAAAATTTTATTCTGTTTATTAAGAAAGCAAAGCAGATAAGACGAGATATAATCCCAAAATAATTGAAGCAAATTTCGTAGGTTTCTGAAACAACTAAAAATCCTACTTTATATCCCTGAATTATAGAAAGAAACAATACAATCAACAAAATTAAAAATCCAAAAAATCCTATGTCAAAACTTATCAAACAGCCCTAAAACCAAGCAAGCAAAATCCCCAAAACCCCCAAAACCCAAAGAATATCCGATCAAAATTCGAAATTTCACAAGGGAAGCAGTCGAAACCAAATTTTCAAGCAATTAGGCAAAGCCCTGTCCACAAAGCCGTACCTTTAATTTATCCCTCTCTCGCTGAATTTCTTCAACCACTCATATCGTCTCTTTGTATTCGTAAAATTTAGTCGAAGTAAAGATAATTAATCTTCAATCAAGACAAACTACTAATTTTGTTCTAATTAAAACAAATAAACAACAAAATCAACCTATAATTCGAACAATTCTCTGAAAACGACCAAAACCCAAAAAAACTTAAAATAAAACTCAAACAAAAAAATTCACCAAAATTCCAATTCAAATAATCCAGAAAAACAAAGTACCCAATTCAAACTAAAAAAAATCCACAATTTCAAACTAAAAAAAACGCACCTTGTATATCCTTCCCACTCCCTCTCTCCCCACCCTCTCCTGCCGCCTCTTCCTTACAATTAGTACTAGAATTCCAGAACTAGAAACAGTTAACTATCAATTGAGTATAAAGAGGTAAATTAACAAATAATTTCTGAGAAATTGTACAGGCAAATAGGAATTTGGGAATTGGGATCCCTCAAAGTTTATTCATTAGGACCTATGTCGGAAAAGAAGCTAAAGACAGGGTCAAAATAGTACTTTTCATCTCATACACCCGGTCTAGATTAAATAAAAATACCTCTCCGCACTAAACATAGAACGCACACACAAATCCTCTATTTAATATATTCCGGTATTCTAAACCGTGTTCATGTAAAAACTTTATTATGGATGCGTGAACAGATCATAGTCGTAATCGTAAATATTTATATGGAGTTGGTGTTTCATACACCGAACTTTTTATAGAATGATTTGGTGGGTACAGTTACAGAGAGTGTGTTATGTGAGCCGGGTTTTGATACAGAGGTTGGAGCGTGGACGGTGCAGATTGATTTTGAGGGACACGCTGAGATGGTGATCTGGGGACACGTTTAAGACTGCGTATCAGGTCAGCGCTAGTCGTTCGCACGTGTGGGATTTGGGGACAATTACTGTCCACAGAATGAATGAGCGAATGAAATTTTCGATTTTACAATATTTATGAAAAAAATTATTATGATATGAAATGTTGAGAAAAAACTACCTGATCATATGCGTAATTAGATTGAAGAATATTGCTTTTTTATAAGAAATTTAGAATTTTTGTAATATATATACGTAGCTTTAGTGCAGAAAAATAATCAAGACCCGGAATCCAGCTAAAAAGAAATTATACTGAACGATACAAAATACTATGCTGTATATAGTGAATGTTGAAACGCGTCCATATACGATTTTTGTCAACACAATTTTTGCCACGTGTTTTCTAACACGATTTTTAGTAATGCAGTTAAAGATATGAGGTCCCATATGGTGCCGTGCCTCTCAAATCCCCCAACAAATTTTCTATATCATCAATTAACAATTAATTAACACGTTGATTAACAAAATAACATTTCATTAACAATTAATTAATAGATGATCTTTTTGTTTAATTACAGTTCATTAATCATCAATTAGTTGTTAATGAGTGGTATAAAAACTGTGGTTGGAAATTTCCGAGACACCAAATAAATACCCTAAATATAGTATTATACAATTTCTAACGTATTATTGAATTCTTAAATAGAATTCGTAAAAAGTAATTTTTGAATTAAATATCAACCACTCATCAATTCTAAATTTAATTCGTAAAAAGTAATTTCTAAATTAAATATCAACCACTCAGCAATTCTAAATTTATGGTTCGAATTTGGACTTGAAATAAGAACTGAAAATAAGATCTCAACGGAACCACACACACACACACACACACACACACACATATATATATATATATATATATATATATATATATATATATATATATATATATACACACACACACACACACACACACACACATATACATATATACATATTAATATATAAATGCTAACAAGAATTCATAAAGAGAATCCAAAAAAGAATTCAAAGACGAAAATATACTATTGAAAATGTATTATTTTATTCTCAATTTTAACTGTGTTAACATATTGGATTCATTAGTATATTATGTTAATTGGAATAGTATATTTTGCTAGTTTCATCAGTATATTTTGCACACGTGGATTCTTTTTGGATTATTTTTTTGGATTCTCCTTAGCAAGCATATATATATATGAGGATGGCTAAGATACTTAATTAAGTATCATGAGTTTGATACTTATGACGTTTTGATCATTGGATTTGCTTTGAGATCTGTGCAATTAATGACGATCACAAATTTTTATGGAAATCTAAGCCGTTGGATTGATCTTTAATAGCATGATCTGATTAGTTTGATTAGTTCCCTGATAGACGGAATAGAGAAGAGACGGAATGGAAAAGATTTTGACGTTATTTGTTGCGTTCCTGTATATGTCCTTTCTTTCCATTTCTCCACGAGCCCCTTCTTTCCAAAACAATGGTTTCTTCCCCACCTCAACAAATTTTCCATGGCTAGGGTTCGCGCTGAGCTTTTCTTGCTTGTCACTGTTGCTCGAGACCTGGAGATTCGATCAAGAGATTGCTTCGAATGAAGAGATCGACACCTGAACTCTCTGTGGACGAAGAGATCAACGCCGTCCCTCTACTGTGGCGTCCTAAATTTCTTGATTGCTGCCAAAAAACGATGCTGGACTCTCTTTGGATGAATAGATCGACGTTGCACCTCTACTGTGTCGTCCTAGTTGTGAAGAGATCGAACCCCCTCTTTGTTAAAGCTGCAACAGATCGGCGCCTCGCGTCTTAACTCTCTAATGTCAACATGAACCTAATTTTCATCGAAAAGGTGCTGTCTTTCCTTACTCCATGATTTTTTCTTGAAAGACACGAGAAAAGTAATTCTTTGTTGGTTTGATCATGAATTTAATGGAAATATATATATCTTGACTATTTGATTACATTGTGCATTAGTTAAATGTGATTTATGGTTGATTTTTTGGGTTTGTATTGAACTAGCGTTGAACCCGCGTTTATTGGCGCGGTTTTTTTTTTTTTTAAAGCTTGTATGTTATGTTTAAAAACAGAATCAAGATTTTTCAAAAATTAGGTTAAAAAATAAATCAGTTAAAAACAGATGTCCGAGAAATTAGGCACACAAAAACAGATGTCTGAGAGTCCGAAAATGTCATAGATCAAATTTTTTTCAAAATTTTTTTTTTTCTTAATAAAGTTTAAAAACATGTGTACTATTCACTTTTTTCCTTAATTAAAGGGAAAATATACTTGGCCCCCCAACATGCAAAAAACATCCTTGATGAGGTGGCAAAAGGGAGATTAAATGGGGTTAAATGGGTTGTTTAGCCTCTTTAATTGACTCGATTAAATATTAATTGACCGTTTAGTTGAATTGACCCGTCAATTAACATGTACCAATATTAACATTTCATCGTGTCAATTAATATTTAATCGAGTCAATTAGAGATGCTAAATAATCCACTAATCTCCCTTTTGCCACCTCATCAAGAACCTTTTTTGCATGTTGGGGGGCACCATATATAAACTCTTAATTAAACACCAAGTCCATGCAATTACACCAAGTCCATTTTATCATATTACATCAAGAATCAGGTTTTAAAAAAAAAAAAAAGTGAATTTTGTAGTTTGTTAATTTTTTTTAGTATAAATCTTTCAATTAGCACGTCCAAATAATTCCAGGAATTATAATGCTTGATATTTCTTTTTCATATTTTTGTTAATTTACTGCCTTATATTTTCTTAATTTACTTTTTTTTAATGCTTGATATTTCTTTATAATGTTTGATAAATCGTGCCGCCTCTGTACTTCTCTGCTTAATAAATCATAATTAGTTATGATTATTATATAAATATTAATATAATATTTTGAATTTTAGAGAGAGAAAGAGAAAGACCTGTTGAGAGGAGGGATCGACATCGCCTCGGTTAAGACAAACAGAAAGACGAATCATGAACCGAACAAACACTCTCAAACCTAATTCCATAAATATTTTTAAAATTAGGGTTTAGGGTTTAAGATTCTAAAATAAGATAAAAATAAATAATAAATCAAAATATAGCTTTACCAGGTTCTCTCAATGCAGGACAAACCTCTTCGGGAATATGCAACCGAACTTCGAGACCGAGCGGACTACTAAATCCGTTCTTTGCACCGTTATCTACATTTTAAAATCCATCAATTAAATGTTATTATTATTATTATTTGTTAACATTCTAATGATTATTACATTAGCTTGGCCGGAAATTCCTTCTAGAAACCGCTCTCCACCAAAGAATATTCTCGTTGTGCCGGCATCGTCTCTCGCACTTTTTTTTATTTCCATTCAAAGAGAAATTAAATGTCGCATCGGTGAACATATTTGGATGCGGTAATAAATCCATCGATAACGATCCCCATTGTAATTTCTACAAATTAGATTAAAATAATTATATAATAAATAATAAGAATGATTTAAATATGAAATTAGTATGAGAGAGAGAGAACCTTCAAGACGTAGCTGTATCCGGTATTGTTGTAGAAATCTCTCGCTTCTTTCAGATTCATGTCATGTAAATAAAGTTAATAATTTATTGGTATTAAGTTAATAATATAAATTAATTGCTTCAATCACACCCAAAATTAAAACACTAACTACACCTCTTTTCCCGAATATGAAATTGCATCTACGTGCGAGCCCGCTGCAACCGCTTCGAGGTATTTTTCAGGGTCATCCCTGAAAAATCACAAAATTTAAAATAAGTCCAATATTAGCCAATTCAAATTTTAAAAAGTACATAATTGGTTTCGAAACTTACCAAGGGCCGTAAATGTTACCAACATTATGCTCGCGAACACAAAGCCCACTCTTTTGCATAATATTTCTTATGTAACTGTCAATAAAAATTAATCAAGAATTAAACGAATAAAATTTATCCAATTAGTTGAATTGAACTTCAATTTGGATACCTTGTAGCTCTATATGGGTTCCAATTAATTATACAGCCTCAAATTCTTCAAGCGCAGAATAATTTCAATGGTCAATTGAAAGGACATGTCTCTGTCCGAGTGCTCGCATCTGATTGTACCATGAAGTGTACTGTTTTCAGAGCTTTTTCGAGTAGGTTTCTTGTCTTGCATAAACTAACTGCAAAAAAAAAAAAATCCACTGGAAATTAACAAATACCTAAATTGCTTGACAGCATAAAATCTTCGGTAAATTTTGTACAAAATTGATTGAGGACTTGCACAGATTTGTGGCGACCAATTCGATTTTGCGGCCAAAGAGAAAGAGCGCAATTTGGCCACAAAACTTACTCGACAAAGTAGCAAAAATTAGACGAAACTAAGTCGCGTAGTTGTTTGGACTTGCACAAATTTTCGTAAAGCCAGAGACGAAAGCCGCCTGCTCGTACTGCGGCGGCTCAGCGAGAGTAACGGTGTTGGATCGTCTTGTTCTTTCTCCGCTCGGGTGTTCTCGAGTTTGTACCTAATTTTTTTTTTGTGATTTCTTAATTTTTTATTTGTAAGAATGTTAGTTTGCAAGCTTGAAAGGTTCGCAACATTTTGCATTCCAACTTCTAGGATTTGTTCGCTGACCTACAAAACACAAAAATATCATTATAAAAAATACAAAATAATGAATTATATGTTGATTAAGTTTCATGAAAATTAATGAGAATATATACGATACCTTGTGCTAATCTTATCAAGCTCTCTAACATGCGTACAATCGTTCGTGCTGCAAATTGTTCATAATTTATTGTAAAAAAAAATTGAGATTTCGTAAAAATATGAAAGGATAAAAATGGAAATTGACATGAATTATGCGTAGCATATCTTCTTTGGAGTTGATAGTAACCTGAAATAATTTCCTCAAGACTTACATAAGAGCAAATCTTGATATAGAACTTTATCCGGACCATTGAACCCAGTTAACATGATTTTTCAAGGAAAAAGGCTAAAAGTTATAATACATCATTTAACAACTTGAGAATACCAGACCTAATATTCATGTTATGCAAGCTCCCACGATCCAAAAACTCCTGCAAGTTTTTCCTGTAAAAATAGAACACGCAATTATTTAACTTTCTATGGGCCAAAACGAAAAATTACATTTCAAATCTCTTCATACTTGGAGAGGACGTCAACAATCCAAATATCAGAAATGCCCTCCTTCACTTCAACCTTTTACAGAAAATTAAGGATTTAAAGAAATAGCACAATCTGCGAGAGATGCTGAATTACCCCAAAAACAACTTTCTCGAATCTGATAAATATCACAATTACCCCTGTAAAACCAGAAAATTTCAGAAAATAGCTTATAAAAATCCGAAAAATTACAAATGTGCCCTCTAAATTTAAAGATATCCAAAATACTTTTATAAAATCACAAAATACCAAATTGTCCTCTTTAATATGCAAAATTTTCAAAATTACCCTCATAAAAACCTGAAAATATCACATACGCACCTTTAGAATATGAAAATTTCAAAAATACACTATTAAAATATAAAATTTTAAAAATACCCTGATATTCAGAAAAAACTCGTACATTGCGCAAGATGTTGAATTAACCCAAAACAGCTTTCTCGAATCTGCAAAATATCAGAATTACCCCTCTAAAAGCAGAAAATTTCAGAAATAGGTTATAAAACCCTAAAAATAACAAATGTGCATTGTGAATTTCAAGATATCAAAAATACCTTTGTAATATCTAAAATTATCGAATTCGTCCCTCTAATAAGAAATTTTTTCAAAAATACCCTCATAAAACCTAAAAATATCAAATACATCTCTTTAGAACATGAAAATTTCAAAAATACCCTATTAAAATATAAAAGTTTAAAAAATACCTCGATATTCAGAAAAGCAAAAATATCCTTGAATATTAGGAAAATATCGAATATGCCCCTGAACCGTGAAAAAAACAAAAACCACCTACAAAATCTGAAAATATCAAATATGCAAAGATAAAAGAAATACTTGAAATATCATTTTTGGAAAACAAAATCTTTAAATTTATGAGAAAATGGCTGAAAATTACCCAAAAAAGTGATTTAGGGCAACTCTCCTAATCAACAATTAAACACCGGAGAAATCCAAATATTAAAAACTGGATATTCGAAAATAATTAATAACGATAATAATGACAGTGATAAATCATAAAATTTGAAGAAAATTAATTATTTACCTCACCAAATTGGAGACAGCTTGGAATTTGCGGAGCATCGGGTGTGATATAATCCGGCGTACTAAAAAAAGAAACAAAAATATACAAATATTAACTTCCGAATATCAAAAATTTAAAAACATTAGCTACAAATGTCACATTTTACTCAAGCAAAGAAAATAATATAAAACTAAGATTCAACCACGAACTAACCAAAACAAATCATGGCTAAGAATTCAATTCTTATTCTGAGACGGCTCCTTATCATGCTCAGACCCGACAGAACCATTTAGAAGTTTCGGGAACCGAGTCATCGCAGGTGTAAAAGGCACACAACACTGCAATTTGGGGTAATAACTGTACCCGTAATTGTAATACGCATCGGCCCAACCATGATCAAACACAAATGAATGGCTGCAATTAAAAATCGAGGGGTTTTAAGGTAAATAAGTGCAAACAAACCTATCGAGATGAAGATCAAAACCTTTCAATTGATGAAAATCAAAAGGAATGCGGGAATTAGTCGATATAAACCCTGAAATTAGTTGAAACTCACGAATTCATCGCCTATTCTGCAACTTGAGGGACTGATATATTCGAAGTTTGTAAATCTAAACAAAATCGCTGAAATAGCAGATTAAAAACAGTGAGAAATCGCTCAAAAATCGTGGAAAACAACTCAAGCATGGCTGAAATCTCTGATAACAACACAAAAATCGTTGAAATTTTCAAATGACTCGAATTTCTGGGAAAAAATCTCACAAAAACGACTCACCATGGCTGAAACCCTAAAGAGCAAAGAGCAAAGACAAACAATAACGAAGAGAAGCCACGACACCCTAAAGAGCAAAGAGAAACAATAACGTACCAGAAGAAGGCAAAGAGGAAAAAAGAGCAAGCCCACGGAGGCGAAGGAAGAGAGAAAATGAAACGCTAACTCAAAGAAACTAAGAGCAGCACGAAGACGAAGAAGCTCCCAGCGCGAAGAGAGAGAACAAAAGAAGGCGACGTGGAAGCAGGATTTTGCAGCCCAATCAAGCGGATTAGGACTATTATAGATAAAATTCGACTATTTTCATTGCAAGCTGATTTTTAGTGGATCATTTCATTTCAGAGCACGAGGAGATGGAGATTATTTCATTTAATTTCAGAGCATGGATAATCTAGGAGAAGGAGTAGGTCGATGTCGAGTTTCGATGTTTTTGGTGAATTTGATTGCAAGGGAACATTCCATATGATTTTGATAAATATCATTTCATTTTGGGGTGAATTAAAGATGAAAATCATTTCATGTCAGGATTTAGTAATGGTGAATATCATTTAGTTTCGGGGCTCATTTGTGGTCTCGACATTCATGTTGGTCTTTGAATAGCGTGTAGCGGCCCGCAGCTCTTTGACGTTTAATTTAACGGTTAGCGTTAGCGGACGATATAGCGCCGTTTGACTATCGCATCGGATTTTATCAAAAATATTATTTTTATAATACTACAATATGCATATAAACACAATTTAACAGCCCAATATTATAAATAAAATTATATTGAATGCTTATTTATATCAACCTCACAAACTAACATAAATTAAAAATTCATCTCTAAGAAAAATATATTATTATTATTACTATTATTATTATTATTACTTTTATTATTATATTATTGTAATTATAATAATGCTAATAATAGTTGTTGTTGATCTTATTCATCCTATAATAATAATAATAATAATAATAATAATAATAATAATAATTATTATTATTATTATTTAATAACTATAATTATTGTTGTATAATAATAATATTACTTATTATTGTTATTATTATTTAATACCAATAATATTAACAACAATAATAATAATTATTATTATTATTACTATTATTTAATAACAATTATTATTATTGTGTAATGATAATAATGATTATTATTATTATTGTTATTATTATTTAATAACAATAATAATAATAATAATAATTATTATTATTATTATTTGTACTATTATTATTATTATTTTATTATTATTGTTATTATTACTATTGTTATTATTAGTTTTAACATTATTATGATTTTTAGATCAGGCCAATAAATCAGGCGGGACACACACACACACACACACACACACAATAGATCACGCTAAACTTAATTTTTGCTGTAGTCGCTCTTTTCTCCCGAGACGACTAGGGTTCGCTCTTTTATTAATGTGGTGATGACGATGCATAAATGAGTTGTAACGAAATGATAAAATAATATAGGTAATTTTTCAAAAACATCCTAATTTTTTTTGGGAAATTATGAAATCTCCTAACTTTTTAGTTTTCCTAAAAAAATTCCTATATTCTTTACTTCCTTCAAAAACCCCTAACTTTTCTAAATATTAGTAAAAACCCATAGCCGCATGTTGGGTGGTATTAAAAAAAAAAATTGCTTGACAATACACTACATGCTAACTTGAATGTTAAAAATTCATCTTGCAAATTTTCGTGGTCAAGTTTCTAAGTCCAGCATATTCAATCTTATGTATATTTTTAGGAGTAATGATAGGGACCACGAATTTGGTCCCAAGAATTGACCTCACCTGTCACGTGACAGGCAGCTATTGAATGAATGTTTGCACAACTTTTAATGCACCCAATAGCTGTCTGTCACGTGACATTCGTGGTCAATTCTTGGGACCAAATTCGTGGTCCATATCATTACTCTATTTTTAGGAGATTTCCCTCTCCCATTCAGCCACGTCAACAGCTTACTCTATTTTATTTTATTTTGATTTTTTGTGGTTTACTTCGTGTATCATTCGTGTTGCTTCTTCCTTAACCAATTGAGTCATTTTTCCATGGTTCACAATGGACCGAGTTTACACAGATTTTTATAAACCGAAATAATATAAATTCCACACATCTCGATTTCTCTCTCCTTATTCATTCCCATTGCTCTCTCTCTCGCGCGCGCGCGCGCGTCTTCTTACCGTGCTCAGACCAAAGGGACGAAACCCTAGGTTTTCGTCCGGCGAAACATAGGGTTTTCGGTCCGTGTCATCAAGCTCTTAGCTTCTCTCTGTCGCGCGTGTGTTCTTTTCCCATTTCAGGCCAAAGAAACGAAACCCTAATTTTTCGTCCGACGAAACCTTAGGTCGAGCACGCAAAACAATGATAAAGGGCGCGATTCATGGTGAGCCTGCGGGATATGCGCCCCTTTTCTGATTTGACTCTTTTGCGGCTGTTTGCTCGATTCAAGTTAGTTTCCTTTTAATTGCTCGTTAAGATTCAATTAAATCGTAAATTATCTTAATTGAATTCTAATTGTTCAATTGTTAAGCTCGATTAAAACCCGACATCATCATTTCTTTGGGTTCAATTTATAATTTCATAATTTCTGTTAATTAAACCTCCAATTAAAACCAGATTTCATAATTACATTTGATTCGATTTGAAATTTATAATTTCTGTTAGTTATATTCTAATTGTTCCATTCTAATTGGTACTCAATATTTGATCAAGATTTACTTTAGTGTTGTTGAGGCTCAACCAAACCATAATATATATTAATTAAATTATAATTCTTCAATTCTAAAATCCAATTCAATCCTGGTTTCATAATTTTTTTAGGTTCAATTTAGATTTTGGAGGTAAAGGAAAAGCATGATATGACAAGCACATGAATGGTTGGTTGCATTGCGAATGGGGCTTGATGTGCAGGGAAGATCGAAAGGAAGATGTCATGGCTACATTCAAGATATATGTGGTATTATTCGATTTCAGTTATATAAATTAGGATTGTGGTTTTAAAGGAATATGTGTGGTATTATTCGATTTTCAGGGGTATTTAAGGTATTTTCTGTTATTCAATTTTCAGGAATGTTTATGACGTTTTCTGTCATGTTTTCGCATGTTGAATGTGAGTCGCATTCAAGATGGAGTTCGTTACCATGACTTGCGGGTCGACCTGTTATGAGCGAATATAATAAAGAGAGATTCAATTAATTCATATATTATTTTTTTCTTTTTATACTTATTTAGGGTTTTGAAAATTTCTGCTTTTTAATATTTCATAAAGTAATTTATGGTAAATTGGGATTTTGGGTTTGCAGGAATATATGTACCATTATTCGATTTTCAGGGATATTTATGATATTTTCTATCATGCTTTTGCAGGTTGAATGTAGGCCACATTCAAGATGAAGTTCGGTACGATGACTTGCGGGGTGACTTGTTCTGAGCGAATATAATAAAGATGTATTCAACTAATTCATATATTATTTTTTTCTTTGAGTACTTAAGTAGGGTTTCGAAAATTTGTTATTTTTAATATTTCATAATGTTCAATAAATGCTAAATTAGAATTTTGATTTTACAGGGATTTATGTCGTAGTAATCGATTTTCAGGGGTATTTATAATATTTGCCGTGTTCTCTCTTGAGTACGCGGGGTTGCCCGCAAAAAATAGTTCCCGTCTTCTGTGTTGAGTACGTATCTATTTTTAGGGACATATCCCCTCTCTCATTCAGCCACGTCACCTGCTTACTCTCTTTTTTGTTTTGATTTTTGGTGGTTTGCTTCTTGTATCATTCATGGTGCTTCTTCCTTGACCCAGTGAGTCATTTTTCTTGAGTAGGCGGTGTCGTGCCTTTCTCTTTGGTCCCGTTTACCATTTTGAGTAGGCGGTGTCGTGCCTCTCTCTGGTCCTGTTTATCATTTTGAGTAGGCGGTGTCCTGCCTTTGGTCTCGTTTATCATTTTAAGTAGGCGGTGTCGTGCCTCTCTCTGGTCCCGTCTACCATTTTGAGTAGGCGGTGTCGAGCCTCTCTCTCTGGTCCTGTTTATCATTTTGAGTAGGCGGTGTCCTGCCTTTGGTCTCGTTTATCATTTTAAGTAGGCGGTGTCGTGCCTCTCTCTGGTCCCGTCTACCATTTTGAGTAGGCGGTGTCGAGCCTCTCTCTCTGGTCCTGTTTATCATTTTGAGTAGGCGGTGTCGTGCCTCTCTCTCTGGTCCTGTCTACCATTTTGAGTAGGCGGTGTCGTGCCTCTTTCTCTCTGGTCCCGTTCATCATTTTGAGTAGGCGGTGTCGTGCCTCTCTCTCTGGTCCTGTCTACAATTTTGAGTAGGCGGATACCTCTCTCTCTGGTCTCGTTTATCATTTTGAGTAGGCGGTGTCGTGCCTCTCTCTGTGGTCCCATCTACCATTTTGAGTAGGCGGTGTCGTGCCTCTGTATCTGGTCCCGTTTATCATTTTGAGTAGGCGGTGTCGTGCCTCTCTCTCTGGCCCCGTCTACCATTTTCAGTAGGTGGTGTCGTGCCTCTCTCTGTGGTTCCGTCACCATTTTGAGTAGGCAGTGTCGTGCCTCTTTTTCTGGCCCCGTGTATCATTTTGAGTAGGCGGTGTCGTGCCTCTCTCTCTCTCTGGTATCGTCTACCATTGGTTATCTTGGATCTCCGAGCACGCGGGATACGCGTCTCTTTAATGGTTACCTCGGATCTCACTAGCACGCGGGATACGCGTCTGTTTAATAGTTGCCTCCCATTTAACGGGTTCGCGGGATACGCATATTTTTATGGTTGCCTTCGGTTTAATGACCGCGCGGGATACGAGTCTCTTTTCTGGTTGCTTTATACTCGGATCGATGATGATTTTCCCCGGAAAATAATTGGAATATATACGAACAAAAATGACTAATTGGGAAATCTGAGGTCAATCGAAATTTAAAAAACAAATCATGATCATCCTCTCTTTGTAATGAATAATATTATGGTCATGAAATTGTTTACATTGTCTTTTCTCTGACTCATGAAATTGTTTTGGATTAGTATAACTCATGAAATTGTATTGTGGTTGTTGGGCACAATGTAAACGAATATGGCGAGACTTATTTCTATCTTAAATATAATTTATATATGATTTTATTGGATGTGTTATCATGTATATAAACTCATTGAACATGAAATCATAATTATGATATTTTTCTAATCAAGGTTGTAATGCTTGTAAAATTGTTTATCTAACTCATGTAATCATATTACAAGCACGATTATGAACAAACAACTATGAATCATGAATACAAATGAGAGAAGTAATATGCAAAGAGAAATATACACCGAAAAAGTATATAACAAGGAGTATAAAACATGAATAGAAATATTGAAGTTTTTGTAGAATATAAACAAATTAATATGTTGTAACACTTGAGATTTCTTATTTTCTACGAAACTCCTGGATTATTTTTCTTCATGAAAATTAAAATACATACAAATCCACTCTCGAGTCATATTGCTCATACAGATGTTTAGTCACAAAATGACCATAAATATTAACAACTCCGACTTTAATCGTGCATATTTCATGACGAAATAACCATACCTATTTGACAATTCCGAGTAAATCAACAAAATAATACCATGAACATAATAACATGAATAATTACGATTGTTGAATGCGAAATTGGAAACATGGATACTTTTATTAATATGAAATACCAACATAAATTCGAAACACAAATATCATATACAAATCACATGTATCATACCAAGTTTAATAACCATACACTCATCAATCTAAACTCACGAATTCAAAAAACAAATATGAAATATAAATATGAAGAAAGGCACGAGCACTAGTACGAAACAACTACGAACACAAAAACGAGCACCTCGAGCACTAGTACGAAACAACTACGAACACAAAAACGAGCACCACCACCACCACCATCACCATCATCATCATCATCATCATCATCATCATATAATTACCATCATCATCATCGTCATCATCATCACAAAAACGAGCACCATCATCATCATCATCATCAAGAAGCCGACTCTTAAATGATTCAAATAGTACTTATTGTAAAATTTATACATAGCATGATTTACTAAAGACAAACATATAATTCTTATAGATTTTATTCCTGAATCAAAATATTTTTTTGTTCCGATGTACTTAATTGTGTAACTTTGTAATAATACAATTAATTAAAACTTTATACCGTTGTCTTTTTTTGTTTTCTTCTATTATTATAGGTTATTTAATATTATTTGTTTGTTTAGTCGCGAAATATTTATATTTTTTTGTATTATATTCATTTATGTTACGTACAATTTATTCATAATTTGTTGATATGATATGCACAACGAGCACATATAAAATGTTTATTTAAATTCAAAAAATTATAGTAAAGTATAACTTAAAATAGATAATGAAATACCACCAAAAAGAAAATCGAAAAATAAACCAAATAAAAAATAACATATCAAAAAGAAATAGTCAAAAACTAGACAACAACCCTGCACTTCCCGCACAATTGCGCGGGGAAGAAGCTAATAAATTTTATTTCTTTGCAACAAATTTACGGGTACATCTATGTATATGGTAATACAAATGCCATAAGTGGCCTCATTAAACACTGAAAAATTACCAAAATTATCACTTACAATACAACAAAAAAGTAATAATTAAAACTTACAGTACTATATCTTTCTAAACTTGATGGGAGCACCGTGCTGAGGATGCAGAATAAGAACAGTATGAGGTGCATGAAGATATTTTTCCGAAAGTTCAAACTCAAAATGCTGAAGAATCATGCTAAGTGCCATCTTAGCCTCTAATAGTGCGAAATTCTGCCCGATGCAAATCCGCGGGCCCCATCCAAACGGAAAGAACGCCATCTAGTTATATAAATAGTTAAAAACTAAATAAATAACTAATTAATTTAGTTAAATTGATTTTCAAATTAATGTAATTAAATCAATTTGATTTCTACATCATTCTGTTATATAAATAGCATAATGAATTAGGATATTATCCATATATGCAATCTGCATATTCATTACCTGGCCATCTCTAGTAGCCTTTGAGATGCCTTCTGAGAATCGATCGGGATTGAACTCTGACGCGTCGGGACCCCAAATTTGTTTGTCATGATGAAGAATAAGTATTGGTAATTGTAAAATTACGCCAGGTGGATATGTTATGTTGCCAAGTTGTATTGTTTTGTATGTTCTTCTGGTTAGCACGACGGCAGGAGGGTAGAGTCGAAGAACCTCATTAAGTATCAAAGTTACCTATAATTTTCAGAATTAAATATATATTACAATTAATATATCACTCGAAATATATCAATTAGTTGTTCACACTATAAAGTAGAGTAAAATTGCATTTACTATCTCATTGGATCTTAGCCCCTTGTATCTTTTATTTTGTTCATTTTGAGTACAATGAACCTAATTATATTAATCAAGTAAAATTACTCACAATTTTTAGGCGGCCTAAACCATCAAAGTCTGGCTTATTCTTTCCAAAATGTTGTAAGACCTCCTCTCGAGCTTTTTCTTGCCATTCAGGATGCATGCTTAGCACGACCATTGTCCACGTCAACAAAACTGAAGTCGTCTCCATTCCTGCGAAATAGAACAATTTGCATTCCTCTATTATGTCATCCATAGTCATACCAAGCGTAGTGTTGGAATTCCCATCTAGGCTCATTTCTCGCATGTTTGATTCCAACAATAAACCAAGCAAATCGTCCTTCGTGGTTTCTCCGTTTTGTACTGCCTTTTCTCTTTTTGCGATAATACCTCTTAAAAGTATCCGTACTTCTTTTTCATTTGCTTTCATTTTCTTATTATTTTCAGTCGGGAAATACCTATAAAAAAGTATTATCAAGATGCTTTGGTAAGTCAAATAAATAATTCAAAATCTTATGCTTAAAAGAATTACTACAACACAAAATGATATTGTTAACCACCTTTTTTACTTAAGAACATATCAAAGCATATTTTAAAAATAATTCCCTTAATTAAGTTTTAACTTTTAAGGTGAATGAACTCTGGTTTAGACATATACATATATACTAGAAATGTATAATATAGGACTAACAAAAATATTTGATCCGAAGATTGAATTCTAGTTTGGACCGGCCCTGATTAAAATGGTTTATGAGTTGTTTGCTTTGTTTAATCTTTCTAGTTTATAAAAATCTGTTGAAAAAATCAATGAAAAAATAGAAAAGGAGAAAAGGAAGTAACCAGCTAAAAGGAAGGAAATTGATTTTAAAAGACTCCAAGAGCCGCTCTTGTTGCTCTCCTTGAAGTTGGAAAATTCGTCTCCCTTCCTCATAACTGCTACCAAATGCTGCTTGTGAGATCACATCGCCTGTAAAATTTTGTAGCTCGGGCCAAACATCGAGCTCAAATGACCCGTCCGATCCAGCTAAGTTCTCCCATTTGTTTATTAGTTGGTCCGAACAAGTCGAGAATGCTGGCAACATGCGCTGAAAAACAAGAATTGTTTTTTAATCTAAATATTTCTTTATTAAAATCTAAATTGTTGCATTTTCATTTTGTGTATAATATTTACCTTTATTTTTTCCAAATGGAAGGCAGGATTGAGGATTCTTCTGTGCTTGGACCATTTCTCGCCTTCATAACTCACCAGTCCATCGGCTAACAATTTCCCAAGTTTGCTAAATTGCAACTTTGCGAAGTGGCCAAATTTATTCGAGAGAATTTCTCTCACTAATTCGGGGTCTGTAATCGTGACTCTCGGATTCGGTCCAAGCCAGGTAATTGAAGTTTTACCTTAATTTGAAAGAAATTAAATTGACAATCTTTATCAAAAAAAAAGGTCAAAACATATCAAATAAAAAAATCCGAGAATTTCACGGGAAAACATTATTCTGAGGAACATAAAAAATTAAGATTTTAATTTTATTCTTACCATACTCTTTCATGGTACTATGAAAAAAAGGTTGAATACGCGAGACAATATCGTGCGAAAGAGCCATGGGCTTGGTTTTTGCTTCTTTGTTGAGCCGTGAGTTCTCGTTTATGTCTCCAGCGATGGGCCGGTATACCCTACCACCAAGTCCTTGCTTCCTCAACAATCGCTCCAGGCGCATCGGCCTGAACCATGCCCATTCAAGGGCTTGGAAAGCACCCCAGAAAACTATCAAAGAGAAAGCGCCAATGACCAAGCTCCATGGGTGACCCATCATTTGGGAAAGTATTGTTTGCATATTGCTTTATTGTTTGCTTTAGTGTGTGCTTTTCTTTGTTTGGAACTGATTGATAAAGAAAGAGAACGTTGAACTTTAATACGATTGTGGACTTGGAAGGCAAGCTTAGTAAGTGTTTTGTAGTGGCTCTGTTTATTTTAGGCACTTACGATAAATTTTTCATTGCGGATATGGATTCGAGACAGGCCAGAAATATCTGTTGAATTGTGACGCAAGCACTGAAGTCAGATTTTTTAGATATCGCTGGAAGGATTCATTTTCCACCTCTCTTTGTGCCTTGAAGGTTAAGATACTCTTGGGATGGGTGGGTAATTTAATTCGGATAATACGAGAACTAACTGGAAGAAAAAGACGATATATTGAATAAAGAATTCATGATGGCTTTGTATTGATTGACAACCCCAAGTAACATTCAAATTTCCCCCTCACTTTACATTCAAATGTACAGTCAAATTTTCCCCCACTTTAATAATTGCAAACATATATCCAAAAAAATGATAATTAACGAAATCAATTTATTAATTATCTGAAATTCCAAATAAATCATTTCCAATTAACACTTAATAAAATCATTTCAATTAACAAAATAAATTAAAAACACAACTAATTAACCAAATTAATAAAATTATTTTAAGACCAATATTTAATTAACAAAATTAATTCAATTAACAACTATATATTCACAACATTCAAAAGATAATTAATAATTACAACATATATGAAAATGTTAACTAATACATGATTAATTAAATGATGAATTTCATGTTAAATTTCTGATAGTGCACTTACCAATTAACAACTAATTAATTTCTTACAAATACACAATACCATTAATTGGCAGTAATTAATATTACATTAACAATCTAATTTACAATCCCTAATTAACATTCAAAAGATAACATTCAAAAGTACATCAATATGCCGGGTTTCTGTGCCAATCTAATTCACTAACCAATATGAACCGTTAATTCATCAGAGCCGGGTTTCTGTGCCGGGTTTCTGCGCCCTTAATTCCTGATTAGCCGTAACAGTCCATATTAGCCAATCTAATTCACTAATCGGACCCGTACCAGTCCATATTAGCCGTCAATACATCAATCTACCTCCAGTTCCAGCTCCAGCTCCAGCTCCACATCCATCTCCTGCTCCAGCTCCAGCTCCAGCTCCATTAACGACTCGAAATTGATGTACCGAACTTGATCGTCAATTGAAGCCAGAACCCAATCTCCTACTTCAAATCCAATTTCCTGCATTAATGATCAATTCAAAATAAAATACGAGGGACCTTTTCGTAATATCTAGTAATACGAGGCACCTTTTTGCAAAATTAACATACCTTTGAAACCGTCGGCCATGACGGTAGCGAGGAGACCGCCGTCGTTCGCCTCGTTAATCCCTAATCCGTCTCCTTCCACCGCTAAACATCTCAATTCGATTTCGATACACGAATTATCTTCAGAATTAATCGTCACACTCACCTAATTCAAAAAACAAATTATTTTATTAAATTATTCAGAAAAATGATGAGGGTAAGAAGGGAAGAAACGCACGGTCAATTGGCGGTGAATAACAGCCTCTTCACTGATGGAAGAATACAGCGCGCTCGTCAAAGCGGTACAGTGAGCCGCGTCTGGTACGACACATTCTCTAGATGGAAGACACAACACTGCAATTCCCCGCATTAACCAAGAACTCGAAGTGTACCAGTCGTAAATCGAGACTTCGTCTGGCACGAGCAATCCAACCGTCCCTATCCTCAATCGAAGTGTACCGGTCATCAACATGAAATTACATGTTAATTAATCGGTATAAGTACTTAAACCTTAAATTCCTCATTAATATAAACTCGATTTGATTCAAACAAATTAGTACCAGGCGCACTTCAAAACCTGAAACAACTCGATTTGATTCAGACTCAACATTCATCCAATCCATTTGATTAAACCTGAAAATTCGCCGTCTTCAGTTAATCGGTACCAGTACTTCAAACAACTCGATTAATGCAGCCAAACTCTGAAATCAATTCGATGTGAGAGGTCGCCAGCTCCATCTTCTGCGTCATGAGCAAGGGTTTTTAGTTTCTGGGCATCGCCAGCTCCATGCATCCTGTGTGTGTGTCGTGTGTGCGTCGTGTGTTTGCATCGCCAACTCAAATCGATGTGAGAGGTCGGATTTTTCGGCTAGGATTTCAAGTTCTAGTGTGTGTCGTGTGTGTGTTGTGGTGTGTTTCGTGTGTGTCGTCTCTTTGTAGCCTCCTGTATCACGAAGTTCGTGCTCGCGACGAGAGACCAAGCACGAAGAGGCTCGCAAATCGCCATTAATGGAACGAAGAGAGAGAGAGAGAGAGAGAGAGAGAGAGAGAGAGAGAGAGAGAGAGAGAGAGAGAGAAATGATGGGAAGAGAGAGAAGTCACGGGTGTGTTATAATTCTTCTTTCTATCGATCGCTAATGCTAATGCAGACGGTTTTTTTTTGGAGACTTATTGATAGCCCACGTCATGCTGATTCAATCAGCAATGACTGGGGGTGATGGGAATTCTTTTCGTCCCCGGGCCCGCGCAGCGGATATGTAGGCCCGGTCCGGTTCCCATAATTCAAGATCACGCCATGACTTCGAAGGGTACGATACAAATAAGAAGATTAGATTCATACCAGTGCAAAATTGATTGCACACGACGGGTTGATTACTAGTCTTCTTTCTCCTGTCACGTTGGTGACAATCCGCGCGTCCCACACCACGCGTCTCTCACCGCTCGTTGACCGTTCTCTTTCTCCTTCGGGTTGATCACAACCGAAGAGCCACAAGTGTCGTTCCTCTACTTGTATCCACCGTGAGTCGGAGTTCGTCGGTCGCGGGTGCAACTGCCTAGACGCTGCACCGGCGAACTTGCTTGATTGGTTGCTTCTCTATACCGGAAAACTCCTTTTGTCGGTTCTCTCTCTTTACATCCTTTCACTCACTAGAAGGATGTCTCTCTATAATTCTGGAATATTCTGAATAATCCGAATGATTGGACTGAATGAAGCATACTTTGATGAGAGTGAATTATCCTATTTATATCACATAGGATTAGGATGGGCCAAAAGACATGTATATCCAATATACACTCTTTCACACAGAAAGTTGCATGAACCTGTTCAGTATTTTGTCCACACGAAATTGGTAAATGCCTCTGACAGGAAATCAACCTACACGAAAGTTGTAGATAATCTTATTATCTACTCAACCCAATTTTTCCTGGCCCAATTGGAGTTCGTATGCAAACGTTATGACTGTTTTACTAATTGTATGTCACACTGTTGCACCCTTTCGGTATTTCATAGAAACGACACTGATACTTCGTTCATATGAAATATATTTCTATATGAAGGTTGTAGATAATCTTATTATCTATCTAACCCATATTGAACCATTCAAATTGGATTTTCCTACTGAAAGATATGACCACGAATGTACGCTTACATTCGTTTATCCTTGTGTACACTTTTACGGTTGATCCGAAACTGTATTTCCTTCAGGGGGAAACTGGGGGGCACCATATATACTCTCTTGAATAAAATTGGTATGGACATTTAGATGAATTAATGCGGATGACAGTGCAGAGCATCAGGCTCGGCCACGGACTTTTGCACAGTGAGCCGGCGTTACATGTCTCCAATTCACAAAAGGTGTTTAAATAATTGGGGAGTGCTATGATAGACCCATTTTCTTATCATGGACCCATTTTTAAAATAAATATTTTAAAAATGGGTCCATGATAAGAAAATGGGTCTATCATAGCACTCCCCTAAATAGTTTTACAATGGAAGATTTACATATTTATCCTTTGTTAAACTTAAAATTACATATTTACCCTTCGTAAAATTAAAATATCATATTTATCCTTTCATAAATTTAAAATATCATATTTGTCCAAAAATTAAAACCATCCAATTTCTCCGTTAAACTTAACAGCCAAGATTTAAAATTACTATTTTACCCTTTGCATATTTATCCTTCTAAAAATCCAAAATATCATATTGACCCCTTTAAAAATAAAAATATCATATTTACCCTCTCAATAATAAAAATAACATACGTACCCTTACTCACTCGACAAGAAAAAATCACGCCCTACAATTTAATAATATTTTTAGTTATGTTTAAATTTTTGCTATGAAGCTATATTTTTTATATTTTTGTTTTTGTCATTTGAGATTAATAGAATGATTATCTTTTGGAATTTTATTGATGTATTTTTTGCGTTTATATAGATTACATTGTTATATTCTTTGGGTAAATATGATATTTTAAAAAAAAAGAGTAAATATGATATTTTGGATTTTTAGAAGGGTAAATATGTAAATGGTAAAATAGTAATTTTAAATGTTGACCGTTAATTTTAACGGAAAAAATGGATGATATTTAATTTTTGGGTATATATGATATTTTAGATTTATGAAAGGGTAAATATGATATTTCAATTTTAAGAAGGGTAAATATGTAATTTTAGATTTAGGAAAGGGTAAATATGTAAATCCCCCTTTTACAATAAATAAAATTAGGGGTGAGCATGGTTCGGTTTGAACCGAACTGATTTAGGTAAAACCGAACTAAATCGAATCGAATTTGTCTAAAACTGAACCGAACCGATTAGTAATTGAACCGAATAAAAACCGAATAGATTAAACCGAATTTTTATTCGGTTTATCCGATTGAACCGAACCGAAAATAATTATATTATTTTTTGTGTTCAAGTTTTTTGTTCCATAAATTTGAGAAAATAACAGAATGAGAAATATTGAGAACTGAAAACTTATATACATCATTAACATCATTAATCAAATTAGTCTAATACTCATGTTTGGATTGTTGTATTTAGTGTATTGCTACAGTACTAACATTCATAGACCATCTTAATCCAGCACTTGGAATTCTCACGAATATTACGAGGGTCACAAAAGCTGGAATGAGAAAATTTTGGCGGGTCTAATTAACTAACTGAAGCCACTCGCCTCTTTGCCTTCTCGCAATAAAGAAGTCTCATTTCACGACAATTTTCAAGCTCTTTTCAAACTCATCGTTCTCTTCTCTTTATTGCAAATGAATTCATGTCCCTTCACCGTTCTTCTCTTTTGATCTCTTCCTTTTCTTAAACTTACCAAAAATCTGGTTGGACTAAGAATATCAAATTCATCATAGCATCTGGAATTAAAGAAGCATAATATGTTATAGGTAAATATTTATTTTATATAATACCTATTTATGACCTGATTGACGAAGGGTATGACATTTTTGAGCATTGTAGAATATATATTATATATTTCATGTTTCAGTAGATGGTCTTGAACTCTAGGTATTTTTTTTTGTAAATTTACCTTTAGTTTGTTTTAAAAGACCTCATAGTAAAAATCGTGTATCTTGCATCGGAGATAATTTTTTTGGCCCCCTACTTGTTCGATGAAATGCCAGTTATAAAATTTTGCAGTAACAAGGTGAATATATCCAAGAAAATCGTATGTTCTTGTGCAATTAGTTGTTTTAAAAGACCTCATAGTAAGAATCATGATATTTCATATCTTGCATCGAAGACAATTTAGTTTTCCACTTACTTGTTCGATGAAATGCCTATTAAGAATCAATATATGTTAGAGAGTAGATTTCATTAATTAGATATCTGCGACTACATCTTCACCCTCTATTGCCGTTCTCTACTTTTTCTCTCATGTTTGATCTTATTTTTCCGTAGCGAGTATGCTTGATCTAATCTCTGATTTTTCGATTATCGAATCTAATGTTTATGAATCAGGGGCAATTTCGTTATTTTTGAATCAGGGGCAGTTTCGTTACTTTTTGAATTATAAGGGGCAATTGTTTATTAAACCCGAGTGAATTCCCCTTGTACCCATCACTTTTATCTTGTTTCGGTACCTTTTCCTGTACCGATACCAAAATGGTTTTTCCTTTGTGAAGGGTGAGATTTCTTCGAGAGTGGTATAGAGGGAAATTATATCTTTTATGAAGGGTTCCTTCTAAAATATGCTGAATTACTTTTCCAGGCTTATAATCGTAAATTTCCAGAAAGGTTGCGAGAAAGCCCTTGACGAAGTCTGGGAATAAATCTTTTATTTGATTTTCGATTCTAGCATAATTATTTTCTCGTCTTTTTTTTCATCTATTAATCCTATTTCTTTTTTCAATGCGTTTATTTGCAAACTGAAATTCGAATTTGAATTTAAATTGAGTGATGAACCGATAAGTTCTGATAGGAATTGTACGGACAGTTTGTGATACACCCTTCTAAATATATTTATCAATAAATGATAGGCTAAATAGGAAATTTGAATTGTTCATGAAAGAACAAATATCCATAAAAAATAAAATTTATAATACACCCTTCAAAATACCCAAAATACTCTTTTAAAAGGGTGTATGATAGAACTCCCCATATATATATATATATATATATATATATATATATATATATATAGAGAGAGAGAGAGAGAGAGAGAGAGAGAGAGAGAGAGATGCTAAAAAGAATCCACAAAAAGAATCCAAAAAAAAAATCCAAGGACCAAAATATACTATTGAAATTAGCAAAATATATTTTTGTATGTAGCAAAATATACTGTTGAAAATCTATTATTTTATTCTTAATTTTAGTTATGTTAACATATTGGATTCAACATTATATATTGTTCATTTAAATAGTATATTTTGCTAATTTCATTAGTATATTTTACTTGCGTGGATTCTTTTTGGATTTTTTTTTTGGACCAAACATATATATATATATATATATATATATATATATATATATATATATATATATATATATATATATATATATATATATATATATAAGAGATTTGCATTGAAAGCGATTAAGGATATAATAGTTATATATAATGGTTATGTATCCCTTACTCCATCGGGATTTTCATTGAAATCTATAAAGATTATCCATAAAATACTTTAAGAAAAGATTAAAGATATAATTTCTCATCTATATTGGTGTGCAGGACGGATTAGTTATAAAGAATTATAAGAACGACAGTTTTCATAATGGTTATGTATCCCTTACTCCATCAGGATTTGCATTGAAATCTATAAAGATTATTCATAAAATACTTTGAGAAAAGATTAAGGATATAATTTCTCATCTATATTGGTGTGCAGGACGGATTAGTTATAAAGAGTTATAACAACGACAGTTTTCAAACAGGTATCACGACTTTCGATCACGAAATGTGTACGTGTTTTGCTTCAACGAAGACACGGTTATGTGGAATAGTTCCACACAACCAAAGGTTCACAATTCATTTACGGAGGCGGAGTATATTGCGGTTTTTAAATCGCAAAGAAATCGGTATGCATCAAGGGTACATTACCAAACTCGATGTAGTCTCGAGTTATCGGATTCTATGGTTGTGTATTCACTACAACACATATGGGCTATTGGGGCAGTCAAAACTGACCCAACAAGACCTCAAAACCGTCCCTATAGGTTATTGGGTCGGTCAGGCGACCCTAACTAGGTGTCCCTAAAAACTGCGTTCCTATCTGGGACGGGCCGACCCTATAAGCTTATTGGGACGATATATTATTGGGGCAGGCCGACCCTGTAACTGGAATTAGCTTTAACAACTGCCAACGTATTTTGTACTCGTGTGTCAGTCCTATTGGGGCAGCCAGTCCCTAAATACTTATTGTGGCGGTTAGCTTATTGGGTCTGCCCACCCCTAAATGCTTATTTATTATATACATTATTAATTATTATATATATAAATATACACACACACAAATACACACACACACACACACACATACTTAATAAATAAAACAATACATTATACAAAATTGATAAAAATAAACAAATATTTAACACAAACACTTAATAAAAACAGTCTAAACCGTTTTGTCACTCGTCTTCTCGCTCGTCGTCACCGTTCAAAATACAAGTATATTTAATACAAACAAATACACAAATACACAAATATTTATTAAAACACCTTCAAACCGTTCGATAATAATGTGCCGTATATTAACCATTAAAATTGCGAACTGAAATGAATCCATTGGTACATCCTTGAGAGATCTTATGAATCCCTCGTTGACTGTGTCCTCCAATTTAGTCCTATATTAACCACTAAAATTTGAAAAATTAAAATCCAAGACATGTCAATATATTTATGAACCAAACCTACCAAGATAACTTAGGATTAAAAAGAATTTCTGAACTCTAATTCGCCAAGAGAGAGCATCTCTGGCCTAGTATTTCTCGCGAGGTGACTCAAGAGGGGCATTTTGGTCCATACCTAAAAGAATAATAGAAAAATATATTACAATAAAACAGTAATTTAGAGAAACCAAATCTATCGAGAACTTGGGATTATAAAGGATTTTATGAGCTATAATTCGCCAAGAGAGCGCATCTCTGGCCTCGATTTCTCGCGAGGTGAGTCAAGAGGGGCATTTTGGTCCGTACCTAAAAGAATAACAAAAAAATATATTACAATAAAACACTAATTTGACAAGTTTCTGAAAACAGCAAGGCAGATTACATCAAAATAACCAAATCATCTCAAAACACACAATCATTGATTCTATAAACTTGAAAATCTAAAAGAAATTGAACTTAAGAATAATATTAATTACATGTAATTTGACTAGTTTATGAAAAGGAAATTAAATATTTACTTATATTTTTAATTAAATAATAATAAATTAAACTAATAATATTAATTAATGTAAAATACAGTAAAAGTGAAAGAAATACCACAAAAAGAGTAAAAGAAATAGCCAAAAAAAAAGAAAAACAAATTACAGTGTCTAAAAAATAAAAAAAAATATTTTTTTAGTGCACAATAAAACAGTAAACAAAATTTGAAATAAAAAGAAAAAAACTTCAATAAAACTCAGACTAAAAAGATCTAACAGTAAATTATTTTGAAAAAAACTAAGAATAGAAAAAATACAATAAAACTCAAAATAAAACTAAGAATAAAAAACATCAATAAAACTCAGAAAAAAGATACAGTACATTATTACATAAAAAAGAGTAAAAAGGGATTAAAGTAAACAGGAAAAAAGAGAAAAAATTATTTCGAAAACAAAAACAAAAAAAGGGTTAACAGTAAAAATCTGAAATTGAAAAAGAAATAAAAAAAGCTATTTCAGAGTAAAAAAAATAACAACAAAAATGATGAATTGACAAAAAAAATTAACAGTAAAAACGACTTAAAAGTATAACAAATTTCTGATTTAATTACCAGTAAAAAATGTATGATCAGTAAAGTAAGTGGAACAAAAAATTTAAAATTGAAGGGGGAAGATCAATTCACCTCTTCGTCGTCAATCCGGCAAACAATTGCTTGCGTTTACATCGCTCCTCATCTCCTTGTTCTTTGTTAAAGACGCCTGAGTCGGCTTAGAGAGAGCTTCTTCTATCCGTTCGTCAAAGCTTCGTCGCCTAGGTTTTTAACGAGGGGGGAAATGTATAAAGAGCTTAGAGAGGAGGGAGAGGGAAAGAGATCCGTCCAGAGAGAGATCGCCCAGAAATAGCGCTTAGAGAGTAGGGGAGAGAAGTTTGTCGGCTAGGGTTTCACGAGAGGGAGAAAGAAGGAGAAAGAGGAAAGAGGAAAAGAGGGAGAAGAGAAAAAGTCACGTGAAAGAAAGAAAAGAAAGAGAGAGAGGAGTTAGGGGAAAAAACGAAGAGGGGAGAGAAAAAAGAGAGGGAAAAGAAAGTGGGGGACAGAAATGCATGCTTTTGTCAGGGTTTTGGGTCGGTATTTTTTGGGGCGGGCCGACCCAATAGCTTGTACGGTCGGTATGTAATTGGAACGGGCAGTTGCAAATCACTATTGGGACGGTATTTTTTATTGGGGCGGGCAGTTGCAGAAGGTAGGGGCGGGCTGACCCAAATTTCAGCCGACCCAATAGTCTTTTTGGGATGGTACACTTGTTTTGGGACGGGCCGACCCTGTTTTTTGAACTTTTTGGGACGGGCCGATCCTGATTTGACCGACCCTAATGTGTTATTGGGACGGGCAGACCCAATAACAACACAAATTTAGGGACGGTCCGACCCTAAAATACAGTTGTGTTGTAGTGATTGCGTGAGACGCAATAGTACACGTCAAAAATGCCGAGGTCACACAACCTCTTCTATCCAATATTCAGAAAATTTCATTTGATCCGTGAAATTTTATAAAGTAAGATGTGATCGTAGGTACACGGAAGAGTTTCAAACCTAATGAAGATTAACACTACCGAAAACGTAGTGGACCCGTTTACAAAACCGCTCTCTCTAGTCACGCGTGACTGTCATGTGATGACTATAGGTATGAGATACCTAGAGGAGGAAGAAGAGAGTAGAATGTAGTTATCTAATACGATAGTTCTCGCAGGTTATAGGTACGGAGATACCTAATTTTGTTTACTTAAATTTTATTTGCATTCCTCTTATATGAAGTGTGGGGTTGTGTAATATGATTACAAGAACCTTGATTTGAACTTATGTGAGCTTGGATATAATACATCATTATGTGCAACGAAACCGTCACACCATAAGTTTCATTTCTAAATCGTCCCTAGTCACGATTAAGATGCTTAAAGAGTTAAGCATACCTATTATACGATAATAGACTAAACGTGTACACTAGCATATTTGTCGAGGAGATGATTATGTTATGCTAATCATAGGACAAAAGAGTGTTGAATCGAAAATATGGATACACATTAGATTATGTGTTTTGGATCTGACCAAAAGTGCGAGTCCATGACATGGATTAGTCATTATAAATGGACTTGTAACGAGTAGGGTGTTAGGTTCTACAAACTTGAGGCGACCATTGATCGTTTTGCGTGCGTAACACAATGTTTTAATGTGATCTTTCGCCTTCTGTAACAAGGGGCTAAACGGTCATTCTTGGGTATTGTCCGAAACACCGCATTCGATGTGAGTTGCCAAGATGGAAATGGTTTATTCCGAAAGAAAGAGATATCTCTTAGGGCGTTCGGTGAATTGATTAACGAAATCTCTGGCCAGAGTCAATGATATTATTAGTTAATATGGATTGAAATTTGATAACTCAATTTGTTAACTAATAACCACTATTCGAGTTAGGAACAATGATCACAATCATTTTTCGATTTAACATGGATAGCCATGATGGAGTGACTAGATCCCGTTCATGGGCTTGTAAGATTGAAAACAACTTACTGCCATCGTTAAATTGAACCTACATGGTCACACCAAAGAGATATATTATGTTAGGATTGATTCATCAAAATTTTCGCACATATGATGTATATAGCCTATGCGTATTGGATACATTAGCTAGATTCTAAAAATATTGCGTATATATGATATGCATGAGATAGCTTTTACCTAGATCTGAAACTGAGTGGGAAACTGAAGGAAATACAATTTTGGATCAACGGTAAAATGATACGTAAAAAGACAAACGAACGCATGGGCATGAATAATGTGTATAATAGATGCACATATGTATATTGGATATACATAGTTAAATTGATAGGAAACGGTTTTATGAAGAAAACCAGAAAATTAAGTTTAAACAGTTTTAGTAAAATTGGCATAACTTTCACATAACGACTCCTTATGTTTCAACCGAATAATAAGATTATCTAGAATTTTTATGAAGTCATGAAGTCGGTTTGAACGATTTAACAATTTTGTTTCAACCGAATACTGAAAGAGTGTATACAGTTTTATGTTTCAAAAGGTGTATAATAGTTATACATATATTTTGGCCCGTCCTTATGCTATGTAATATATATAGGATGTTTCTCTCTCCTCTATTCAGTTCAATAAAAGTCAATTCAATCTATAAATTAGAGACACTATTGTTCAATTGTTGAATAACTGTGAACACTAGAGAGAGAGAAAGAGGGAAAAATCATTTTTCACGGATTGAGAATCCAATCGAATTAAGCACGTTTATGCGCACATCATCATGGGAGTCGTGTGTCGGAAACGATAAACGATATCTCACGGTGGATACGAATAGAGGGATCATGCGTTTGATCCTTGATTGTGGTCGAACCGGAGGATCAACCGAGTGAAACTTGGAGGAACAACCGAAGCCAACGCTTGCGATTGTATACGACAACGAAGGAGTGTACGAAGACGTGAAGGCGTGTGGTATGAGATGCACGTAAAGACATAGAGAAATCACAAATAGAGCAAAGAACAACGACCAATCCTTCGAACGCGATCAATTTCGCGTTGTACATTATCTAATCTTCTATTTGCATCGTACTCTCGAAGAGGTGGCGTGATCTCCGGGATTGGGATAATCCGGACTCGGGAACCTCACTTCCACTGCGTGGGGCTCCGGGTGCATCGTTACCCGACATTAAGTGCGTTGTATAATTTTCAAAATTATGATAAATCTTATGAATATATTATCAACCTGACGCCTGGTCCCGATAAATGTCCTAATATGACGTGGAAATAATATTTTTCTGCTGAAATTGAATAATCAACCAGGGAAGCCTAGAATTCGATTCATTTTCATTTGGGTCTTCCTTCATCCTCTTTGGGGGTTATTATTTCCCTAATAGCCCAACACGAATGCAAAAGGTCCATATGTATATGTGCTCTACAGGTACATACGAAAATCAAATAGATCTACAAGAGACAGTTGGTAGTTTGGTCACTTTCCTCCATGTCCGGGTTTCGCGCACTTGACCCCTTATTGAAATAAAATTTCTCACCTTGGGAATTCAAATTAATATATAGAGGAGCTCTTCTTTTTTTAGAGAAAAGCAATCCAATAAGGATGCTTTTCGAATTTTCATTTATAAAAAGAGTAAATTACAAGAATATTTACAAGAAGAATACTTACACCAAATCTATAACTGAATAACTACCAACGATTTGCCAACCTGTTTGCGTGATTTGAGAAGTGATCATGATAGTTGTTTGAGCTTTCCTAGTAAAGATTATGCATTTTCGTTCTTTCCAGACATTCCAGTAATGATATTCCAAGTATTTAGTGGTGTGGGTTGTAGGTTGCTAGTATGGAGCTCCCGGAATGAAATGAGGGATGAGGCTAAATGAAATGAGAGATGAGGCTAAAAGAAATGGTAGGTTGTATTGAGAAGACAATCATGTCCAAATATTCTCTGCAAAAGCACAATCGAGAAAGAGATGAGTTGCAGATTCTGGGTTGGAATTACAGAGAGGACATAGAGTTGTATGTGGCCATCCATGCAAATATAGGTTATCCCCCGTCAATAACCGCGACAGGATAGCAAGCCATGCAAAGCAACATATTTTCAATGGAGAGTTTATTTTCCAAAGTGCCAAGTTCCAATGTGATATGATCGCCAGATGAATGAAGAATGAATATAGTAGTTTTGAGTAGAAGGTAGATGGATTTGCATTTAACCCTTCTCTAGTTTTTTGGAAGGTTAGAAATGAGGGATTTATCTTGTGAAGGTCTTTAAGAAAGAAAGAAATGAAGGCGTCCTTGGACGTGCATATGTTGTTGAGGTTTGTCGAGTTGTATAGCTCGAGGATAGTGTAAGACCACAAGGATGATTGATCATTTTGGAGTTTCCAAATCCATTTTGTGAGGAGGAACGTGTTTTGAGATAGACTATTAGTTAGCCCTAATCCTCCATGTATCTTTGGAAGAGTTACCTTACTCCAGTTAACCAGGCAATGACTTCTAGGCATTTTTCCGATCCCTTATAAAAAAAAATTGTGATTTTGGAATCTATCTCGTGTATTATCCATTTAGGGAGAAGCATGACTTCCATGTGGTGTACCGGTGTTGCATTAGGCACTGTCTTTGCCATTACTAATCTCCCTTCTAAGGATAGGTTGGAGCCCTTCCATGTAGGAGATCCGGAATTTAGTGAGTATGGGCAAAAAGGCTATTTTCCTTTGTTTTTTAATTCATGGTGGAATACCTAGGTAAGTTATCGGAAGAGAGGAATTATGATATCTAATATTCGTCTTATAAGGCCATGTAGGTGATCCGGAATTGAAATAGGGACAAAAGTGATTTTGTTCGAATTGACTTGGAGCTCCGTAATCTCGAAAAATAATTGCAACCCTTTAGATATTATTTTAAGGTTCGCTGGATTTGCCTCGACAAATTGAATAGTATAATCGGCATATTGCATGGCATGAGGGGCCATTTTGATCGGTGCTGACAGTAGCGGGGAGAGAAGACGAAGAATACTGTGTAGTGTATCGGCCACGATGTTAAAAATGAGTGGGAAAAAAGATCCCCTTGTCTAAGGCCGTGAAATATTCGATTTTCCTTTTGACTGTTGATTTTGATTCAAGAGGAAGAGGAGGATAGAATTGAGAAGATCCAATCTATCCATTTGTTAGGAAAACCACTTACTCTAAGAAGTTTGATGAGGAAATCACAAGAAATCGTGTCAAAAGTCTTCTTAAATCTACCTTGATCATTATCGATAGTTTATGATAGAAATTTAGTATTTCTCTAGTGGATACAAATATTTCTGCAATAGACCTATTCTTAATGAAACTCGGTTGAAATTGTCCGATTAGTGTGGGCATAAGTGGTTGTAACTTGAAGCTAGAAGTTTGGCCATAGCGGTAACGATGCTAATGGGGTGAAAGTCTTTGAGAAAGGAGGTCTTCAAAAGCCCATTTTCAATACTTGACTGGCCAAAAGAGCTAAGAGGAGAAAAAGAGACCCAAACACTCATTCAACCACTAATCTTCCTCAGTATATAATCTTTGGAGAAGCAAATTAATTAATTTGGTAATTGTATGGAGATTGGACACAATTCTTCGAAATGCACAAAACCTACCGATCCTGATAATATCAAGAGAGTAAGAAATAAAAGATTCCCAATAGTCAAGTAATTTGAGCCTTTTTTTATTATTATTAGTTATATTGAAATACATATTTAAGCATATTTTGATTGCTTAGGATATAATGTTGCATACGAAGAAGAGAGGAATAAAGCCAAAGATCTCAGCACATGATGAAACTACCTGACAAGCACCCGCAAATCAAAATTTCCCGTCATTCAAAGTCAAGAACAATCAAATGTCATCGATAGTATGTGAAAGTCGACAAGCACCCGCAAATCAAACATTCCCGTCATTTCAAGTCAAGAACAATCATATGTCATCGGTAGTATGTGAAAGTGAAGGCTTTGTTGCGATGCAAAATAATCTAGTGTAGAAGCATATCCCACGAAGAAAAAAACACCAGGACTCAACAACAAGTGTGTTTGATAGTATCAAAAGTATTAATGAATGGATTTTACTATTATTATTATTATTATTATTTTAAAATTTTAAAATTGTTTATCTTCCTGAAATGTAACAGACTTGATTTTAAAATGAACGCATTATTTTCCTAAAATGTAGGAGAATCGCATGATTTTAAAATGAAAATAACTAACGGTGTTTGTCTATTCTGTTAACCGAGGGACTAAGGGTATTTATGAAACACTAGGAGCCCAAAATAATTAAATGTATAATACATGAACTAACTTGCAATCCAATTAAAGTATAGGGACTAAGGGTTCATTTATACCATAAATTTACTGGTTCATATATATATACACAACAAATGCCGATAATTTTCTGAGCAAAGAAAGCAAAAAAATACCAAAATTTATATTTATTATATTCTACTAAACTTGATCAGAGCACCGTGCTGAGGGTGTAGAGTAATAACAGTATGAGGTGCATGAAGATAATTTTCTGAAAGTTCAAATTGAAAATGCTGAAGAATCATGCTAAGCCCCATCTTAGCCTCTAATAGCGCGAAATTTTGTCCGATGCAAATCCGCGGGCCCCATCCAAAGGGAAAAAATGCCATCTAATGATAAATTAGAATGTTAAGAAATCAATAAAAATAACTGATTAATTTACTTCAATTTGTTTTCAAATGGGTATAACAATATCAATTTGAATTATATATCAATCTATTATATTAATAGGATAACCAATTACATATATCCATAATCTACATATTCCTTACCTGACCATCTTTAGTAGCATTTGAGATGCCTTCTGAGAATCGATCGGGATTGAACTCAGATGCGTTGGGACCCCAAATTTGTTTGTCATGATGAAGGATAAGTATTTGTAATGCTAAAATTACGCCAGGTGGATATGTTATGTTGCCAAGTTGTACAGTTTTGTATGTTCTTCTGTTTAGCATGACGACCGGAGGGTAGAGTCGAAGAACCTCGTTAAGTATCATAGTTACCTATAATTTTCACAATTAGTATTAGTATATCACTCGAAATATAAAAAATAGTCTGTTCACATTATAAAGTACACAGAAAAAATGCTATTAGTAGCTCTTTGCATTTTAGCCCCTTTGTATCTCTTATTTTGTTCATTTCCGACACAATGAACCCTAATTATATTAATGGTGTAATATTACTCACAATTTTTAAGCGGCCTAAACCATCAAAATCTGGCTTATTCTTTCCAAAATGTTGTAAGACCTCCTCTCGAGCTTTTTCTTGCCATTCAGGATGGATGCTTAGCACGATCATTGTCCACGTCAACAAAACCGAAGTCGTCTCCATTCCTCCGAAATAGAACAATTTGCATTCCTCGATTATCTCATCCATAGTCATACCAAGGGTAGTATTGGAATTTCCATCCAGGCTCATTTCGCGCACGTTTGATTCCAGCAATAGACCGAGCAAATCGTCCTTCGTGGTTTCCCCATTTTGTATTGCCCTTTCTCTTTTTGCGATAATACCTCTTAAAAGTATTCGCAGTTCTTTTTCATTTGCTTTCATTTTCTTATTATTTTCAGTCGGTAAATACCTATAAATTTTTTAACAAAGATGCTTTGGTAAGTTAATTAAATAATTAAAAATATTATGCTAAAATAATTACTACAAATACTTAAGAACATCTCAAATGGATGAGGCGTCCATGAATCAAATTTTGAAAATAAATTCCTTAATTAAGTATTAGACGAGAAAAGGAAGTAACCAGCTGAAGGGAAGGAAAAGTAAATTATTAGAATTCATGAGCCGCTCTTGTTGCTCTCCTTGGAGTTGGAAAATTCGTCTCCCTTCCTCATAACTGCTACCAAATGCTGCTTGTGAGATCACATCGCCTGTAAAATTTTGTAGCTCGGGCCAAACATCGAGCTCAAATGACCCGTCCGATCCAGCTAAGTTCTCCCATTTGTTTATTAGTTGGTCCGAACAAGTCGAGAATGCTGGCAACATGCGCTGAAAAACAAGAATAGTATTTGAACCTAAATATTTCTTTAGTAAAATCTAAAGTGTTGCATTTGCATTTTGTGTATAATACTTACCTTCAGTTTTTCCAAATGGAAGGCAGGATTGAGAATTCTCCTGTGCTTGGACCATTTTTCGCCTTCATAATTCACCAGTCCATCGGCTAACAATTTCCCAAGTCTGCTAATTTTTGGCTTCGCAAAGTGGCCAAATTTATTCGAGAAAACTTCTCTGACCAATTTGGGGTCTGTAATCGTGACTCTAGGATTTGGTCCAAGCCAAGTAATTGAACTTTCGCCTGAATATTGGGAAAATTAAATGAACAATTCCTTTATCAACAGAAAAACTAGACATATCAAAAAGAGATATCCAAAATTTGACTGGAAATCATTATGGTGAGGAACACAAAAATTAAGATTTTATTCTCACCATGCTCTTTCATGGTACTATAAAAAAAAGGTTGAACACGCGGAATAATATCGTGCGAAAGAGGCATGGGCTTGGTTTTTGCTTCTCTGTTGAGCCGAAAATTTTCGTTTACGTCTCCAACGATGGGCCGGTATAACCTGCCACCAAGTCCTTGCTTCCTCAACAATTGGTCAAGGCGCCTCGGCCTGAACCATGCCCATTCAAGGGCTTGCAAAACACCCCACAAAACAATCAAGGAGAGAGCGCCAATGACCAAGGTCCATGGGTGACCCATCAAATGGGAAAGTATTGTTTGCATATTGCTTTATTGTTTGGTTTTCTGGTTGGAACTGGTAGATAAAGAGACTGGAACTTTAATACGATTGTGGACGCAAGCTTAGCAAGTGTTTTGTATGGCTCTGTTTATTTTCTGACCTTTTGATAAAATTTTCATGCGATGCGGATTGGGACAGCCTACAAATATCCGTGGAACGCTGTGACGCAAGTAATGAAGTCAGATAATTTAAAGGGGTTTGATATGGTGTTTTCGAAGACAAAAAAAAAATGTGATCATCGATCAAATCGCTACTCAATTAAATGAATCAATTAATATATTTAATTGAATTAATTAACAGTTTAATTGATCGTTTAATTTAATTAACACTTCAATTAGTTTTTTTTATTAAATATTAACATATTAAAATGAAGGAAAGTTTTATGATACATCATTTAAAAAAATATTTTGAGTCTTAGTAATTAATTATATTTTTTAAAAAATGTATCATAAAATTTATTTTTATGGAGATTTTTTTAGTGGCCAAATTTAGTCTAATTGAGACTTTACCAATTACTCAAAATATTTTTGAAAATAAATGTATCATAAGAAAAATAATGCATCATAGAACTTTCCTAAAATGAATTGACGTGTCAATTGATAATTTTTAATTGGGATAATTAAGAATGTGTTAATCAAATCACATAATTGAATGGTGATGTCACGGATGGTTTTTTTAAGTTATGGGAACGTGATATATAATTTTTCTTTTTTAAATATCACTAAGAGGATTCATTTTTCACGACATTGCCCCTCGAAGGTTAAATACTGTGGAGATGAGCTGATAATTTAATTCCGATAATACGAGAATTAACTTAAAAAAAAACGACAATTAATAAAATCGGTATGGAGATGTAAATGGATTAGTGTGAATGACAATGCATAGCATAATAACACAAATTGTGAATTCTGTCATACTTACATATGTGCTGACTAAGGAAAATCATACCAATCGGATCCATCTCTCTCTACGTAAAAGGACGAGAGAAAAAAAGAGTGAATCCAAGTTTGGGGTGAAGGCCACCCTGGAGAACATATGTAATTTTTAAAAACGTCATTTCGGAAATCATTTCAATTTATAGACCGACTATTGCATTCCACCTAACTGCGCTCGAATTGTATTCCAACATACCATATTATATAAGGTGATTTCATATGTCCACTTCAAAATCTAGCAAATGCCCAAAAACTCATCACAACCCAGTTAAAAGAAATTAGAAAATATACCGAGCGGCCGATTTTTTTGCGGGCAGCACTAAAAATTCGGGCAGCGTCCTAATTATTTTTTTTATAAATATTTTATACCTTTGAGGCTCATATTTATACCTATTTATAATGTGATCTATATTAAACACAGTAGATTTTATACTTTTTTACAATATCAGCAATACAACTTTCTTAAGAGAAAAATACATAAATCATAGACCTCACGGGCCAGAGGAGCCGTGCTACGCAGGGACTTCAAAAAGGTACGACTATAATACGGCCCACGCTCGTCCGACAAGCTATCCTTCGAACATTTGTCTCGCCTTTTGCGGAGCCATAGAAAAATATACAAAAATGATAAATCATGCGCTCAACAAGCCAGGTCATATGTCTTTGGGATATCTGTCCAGTCTCGTGTAGAGTCGTGCTAGGCACGATTTCCAAATAATATTGACCCCTCACATTAAATTTAGAATACCATGGTTCAGTAGCAGGCAGCCACGTCTCCCCTATCTACTCGTCAACCTAAATACCACATCTACACCGTCCATTCCCAACAAAACATACACCCCCTTGCTCGCTCGCTCTCGCTCTCTCTCTCTCTCTCTCTCTCTCTGCGCGCTCGCTTGCCACTACGCTCGGTTCCCCCTGTCGCCAAACCCTACTCTCGTCGTCTCCTCTCTCTCTGTGCTCGGTTCCCTCCCTCTCGCCGTCGAAGAGACCTAGAGGCGCCGTCTTCTTCATCAACAGACTATCTTCCTCCTCAAACATTTTTGCTAGAGGGACTGCATAATCGAGGCTGTGGTGGACGATGATTTCAGTGGTGACTGGTAGATTTCATAGCTTGCTGGCGGCTGGTGGATTTCATAGCTTCCTGGTGGATTTGGTAGCTCCAAGAAGATTTCTATGGTGAAAGTAAGTTCCTTTTTTATTCATTTTCCATTTTTTTATCGTAGACAAGCGAGGACAGAAAGTGTCAGATGCGAGCACCTCGTGATTTCACCATAGCTCCAAGAGGATTTCACGATTCTCGCTTAAGACCGAATTGAATCATCTCTGAACAAGGGAAAAAAGCCCCAAAAGTGGTTTATCGAGGCACCATTTTAGAAACTGGCCATATCGACGCTGTCAAATACTTCGGCACTCTGCCTGACCGGACGCTCGCCCAATTCATGGTACTTACTCACTCACTCTTTTGATCTCCATTAGTTCTCGTGATTCTGATACTGATCGAAAATGTTTGATTCGATGAATTTAGGAGGAATCGAGAGTAGTTGGTTTATTAAGAAGCGAAAAGATAGCAAATTTGATTGGTTATTGCAACGATGGAAGCGAGAGATTGCTCGTCGCCAAGTTCATGACTTGTGAAACCCTAGCCAAACAGCTCTTACACTGTACATCCTCATTAGTCATAATTATTTCTTGATTATATATTAATTAAAAATATAAATCCGTAAGACGGGATAGCCATTAAATTGGTCAATCAGAATTCGCGTAGCTCTTAACATGTCACGAGGTTTAGAATATTGCAGTTCTCGAGGCAGAAATATTTATCACGGTTTAAAAGCGCATTGTATCCTCTTCGATCAAGTAAATTATAATCCCAAATTCATTCTCATTAATTTATATATAGTTATCTAATTAATTAATTTGTAATGAATAGGATTGCAATCCAAGATTATCGTGTTTTGAACTCATGAAGAATAGTGTTGATGGCAAAAGTTATCGCATGAATTTAGCTTTCATTCGTCCAGAATATTTCAGAACCGGTATTTAGTTATTTATTTATTGAAAAATAAAATATTCATCGATATATACTTTTTGTTATTTAATATATAATCTTATCTTTATTGCTCGATTTTTGAGAGTGTAGTATATAGTTTCGGAACTTTATTGCTCGATTTATTAAGGGGAAACCATATTCCTCCAAGCCATGTAAATATTCCAATTAATTATACTAATATTATTTTCTTAAATATTACATTATCGTAATAAAATAAAATAAAAAATTATAGGCACTTGATTTAATAAAAGGAAATAATTTTCAAGTGTTGATCAACCCGTGTCTAGAGGGGTATTTTAATAATTCTGACGGTACCGAATTCGTCAGATTGGCTTCGCATTGTTTACAATACGAAATAAGAGAGTCCTGATCTCACGTCTTTAATCGCCGCATCTTACCTTTGAAAGGACACAACTGTAATTATCTATCTATTTCATTTCTCTATTTTTTTTAATAAATATGGTTAACATTTGTGTTTAATGGGCATGTGTCGTATGCATTAATGGGCTTGAATATTACTCCATCTCATTTTTCACAAAGTTTCAAATATATTTAGTTATTTTTGTTGGCAGGAGGTTTATTAGAGAGAACAGTTTTAACGGCACCATAGATATTGGAGCATTATTAAAGAGATCGGTAATCAATTATAATAGCATCGGCGAGCTCACAGTAGGGGATGATATAGCATTTAGCAAGCAAGAAATCAAAGCACCTCGCTTTTATTGAAAGGATAGTGAAATATCTCTCCATATCAGAGGTTGCTAATTTCATTTTATGTTTCTTTTATATCATTTGATCTATATCTTTCAATTAATTGTTAGTAAATATTTCATGTTTGTCAATTATATTTGATCTTGCATCTTTGATATTAGATGAAGAAATTACAAGAAATCAATGATCGTTTTGCAAAATTTGGGCTAAATATTCAAGCATCTCGGCAAAAATTTAGGTACATTTCATTTTCAATTTACATATTTTTTTATTTATGTATTCATATAAATAATTCTTCATGTTTTAGAGTAGCTAAATATTTTTATTTTGTTTTTAAGGTTTCATAGTTTTTTGTTCTTGTCAACAGCATGTGCTGTCAACTTCATTAATCTGTTTTCACATTATTTGTCACCTTTATTTGTTACACTTTTATTTCTTCGGTTACAACCCATACTCTTAGACATTTTTTATAGGATAATTATACTATGCCCCTATATTTCCCTATGATTGAATCATCATATGTCATGTATGGTTTGTATTGACCAACAATTCAATTACATTCAAATTTCCCCCCACTTCACATTCAAAATTTTCCACTCTATTAACCAACATTTCATTTAACACTTAATAACATAATTAATAAAATCACAATAAAATCATTTGAATTAACAATTGATAATTATACCAACAATTCGAAACTCAATTAGCACTTAATAAAATAATTTCAATTAACAAATTATTTTAAAACCAATATTTAATTAACAACATTAATTCAATAAACAAATTCAATTAACTAAAATCATTATTAACACAATTAACAATTAATAAAATCACAATAAAATCATTTGAATTAACAATTGATAATTATACCAACAATTCGAAACTCAATTAGCACTTAATAAAATCATTCAATTAACAAAATTAGTTCAAAACACAATTAATTAACCAAATTAATCAAATTATTTTAAGACCAATATTTAATTGACAACATTAATTCAATAAACAAATTCAATTAACAAAAATCATTATTAACACAATTAACAAAAATCCTTATTAAAATCCATATTACAAATTAGCCCCTGCACCACCGCATCCATCCCGCACCACCGCCAATTCGCCGCAAATTCAAAGCTAACCCAACTCGCCAACTCCCCGCCAATTCCATCCCACAAAATCGAAGCTAACCCAACTCGCCAAATCGAATCGAATCGAAGCCAATTTAGCCCCTGGACCACCGCATCCATCCCGCACCACTGCCAATTCGTTGCAAAATCCAAGCTAACCCAACTCGCCAAATCGAAGCCAATTTAGCCCCTGTACCAGTAATCGAAGCGTACCGGTACCGATATTCCAATTTTGCCCCTGCATTAACAAATAAATCACAAACAAACCCATTACGCATTCAAAGTCAATTCAAATCAATAAAAAAAGAAATTAAATATGGTACCAGTTATTAATCGTACAGTACTAGTAATCGAAGGGTACCAGTCGCCACTCGAAGCCGATCGAAGTAATCGAAGCGTCGGGGCACCGGATTTCTGGTACCAGTAATCGAAGCGTACCAGTACTGATATTCCAATTTAGCCCCTGCATTAACAAACAAATCACAAACAAACCCATTACGCATTCAAAGTCAATTCAAATCAATAAAAAAAAAATAGTAAATCTGGTACCAGTACTTAATCATTGCGTACCAGTAATCGAAGCCGATCGAAGTAATCTAAGCGTCGGGGCACCGAATTTATGCGTCGTTAATAAAATTAACTGGTAATTAACTGGTAATCAAAGCGTACCAGTCGTCAAATCACATAATTTATTTGCTAATTGCAGTCACTCGAATTAATGAATTAACTGGTAATTACCAGTTATTTCGTGTAACTAAATGGAATCAATTAACTTACTAGTAATTGCAGTAAAACTCGTCGTCTCGTCGTCTCCTTCGTCAGCTAGGGTTTCTGCGTCCATACAGTGCGCCGTCTCCTTCGTCTTCGACCTCCTTCGTTTGCTACGCGACCCCTTTTGTGAGTGCATACAGTCGTCTGTCGTCTCGTCTTTTGCGAGCTGCTAGGGTTTCGGAATCCAGACGAAGCTCACGTCGTCTGTTGCCTGCATCGATCTCCTTCGTTTGCATCGTCTGCATCCTCTTCATCGAGAGAGAGATCCAGACGGAGATCTATCGATCGCGCGAGAGAGAGGAAAGCGACGGCTGCAAATGAACGAGAGGAGAGAGAAAGTGTGTAGGGTTTTGGATATTTATATTGTTCGGTCCCCAAATTAATGGTCAATAGGGGGGAAATTTCGGGGTTGCATAACAGTTCCCAATTGATTCAAAGCGTCATGTTGATTCAATCAGCATGCGCGGGGGGAATTATGGTGGCACCATATACGCTCTCTTTTTTATATGATATGTCAGTCTCATTTGTGACAAGAAGTTAAGTTCATGTACTACATTTGTCTAATTAGTCAAAAAAAAATGCCATTGTGTTTTTTCGGGCTCACTTCACTCATTCATATCATTTATTTCTTTCAATTTTACTTAATAGTTTGTTGACAATTTGATTGAAGATGATTAGACCAGGATACTATATATATTTTTATCAATCAATTATAGGTTTGATAATGATGTATTTGTTGGGGTTTAATTAAGAAAAGTATTGTTGGGACGAGATTATTCTTTGATTGAATAAGAGGTTAGCGATTATTATTATTAGTGATATCATGTTACATAATTAATTATTGCCATCAATATTTCCATAATATATTGTACTTTGATTTGGTGTAGATATTTCGATGTGTTAAAAATGTATTATGGTTGTCTCCTCCTCTGTATTTTGCTGTAGATTTCTTAGATGTAAGGTTTTCTAATTTCGTATTAATTTGTTGTTTTGATAAGAGGAAAATAAAGCACCTTTTTGATATCTAATTTGGGGATTTTAGCCTTTTTGAATCACAACTTTATATATATAATTGTTCATATTTTAGTTAACACGAATATTTCTTCACTAAGTGTGTTTTGTTGTTAATTACAGGTTTTTAGGGGGAAATTCTTGGCAACCCGAGAGTGTAGTTGCCTTCGTCTCCTCGCGCCATTAAAATCGATATATCATACCGACCAATTCGGTACACGTGTGAAGGAGAAGGCAAATAATCATCAAGATAAGAGATTGCACCAAACTCTACTCGAAAACCACTCACACAATTGCCACTCTACAGCCCCACCTAATTCACCTACCACCCCCAACTACCCTCAATCCTCTCACCCATCTCTCGGCCAATGGGAAACCCCCAATGACACTATAAATAAGACCCCAAGGCTTATGGGCAGAGTTACGCTCCTTGGAGCACTTTTATTCTCTCTCTCTTCTCTCTCCCTCTCAAGAACTTTCAAGAACCGTCAAGAACATCAAGAACCATTCAAGATCCTACTCAATTGTTCGGGAGATTCGACCGTGACTTGGATATCCTTCCTTTCGGGGAACCGACCCTTTTCGAGACTAAACCGTGACTCGTGGGATTACCTCCTTTCGGGGTTTGCACAGTTGTGTTGAGACCGTGACTCGGAGGTTTTCTTTTTCGGAGCTTGAAGAAGGTGTCATCCATGACTCGGAGTCTTTCCTTTTGGTGACCCTTCATCGACTTAGACCGTGACTCGAGATTTCTTCCCTTCGGTGACCAACAAAGCAAGCTTGCCGTGACTCGGAGAATTCCCCTTTCGGTGGTCAATCGAGCGACAACACTAGCGAGGAAAAGGAGGCTCTTCTTGATGCGTTTCTTTACTCAATCTAGGTGTATTCTTTTCTATCTTGAATTTCTTGTATGTTGAATGATAGTTTAAGGTTGTGATTGAATCTCTTTCTTTGTTCTAAATCTTTGTTTCTTGCATTCGATCTTTGACTCGCTTTGTGTGATGTTTTTGCTCTCTTTTTAATTACATTTTGGTCCTTAATTAAGACATTAAACAATCTCTGATCAAATCTTAATTCAAATCCCAAATAAAATACTCAAACTCAGTTCCAGAAACTATTCCGTTATAACGGACATAAATTGCGTTACAACGGACTAGACGGTTGGTCCTTTAATATTCAGTTGTAACCAACTGAATATTACTTTTATGACACCTTCTTCATGCTCAGAAAAAGAAAACCTCCGAGTCACGGTCTCAACACAACTGTGCAAACCCCGAAAGGAGGTAATCCCACGAGTCACGGTTTAGTCTCGAAAAGGGTCGATTCGCCGAAAGGAAGGATATCCAAGTCACGGTCGAATCTCCCGAATAATTGAGTAGGATCTTGAATGGTTCTTGATGTTCTTGACGGTTCTTGAAAGTTCTTGAGAGGGAGAGAGAAGAGAGAGAGAATAAAAGTGCTCCAAGGAGCGTAACTCTGTCCATAAGCCTTGGGGTCTTATTTATAGTGTCATTGGGGCTTTTCCATTGGCCGAGAGATGGGTGAGAGGATTGAGGGTAGTTGGGGGTGGTAGGTGAATTAGGTGGGGCTGTAGAGTGGCAATTGTGTGAGTGGTTTTCGAGTAGAGTTTGGTGCAATCTCTTATCTTGATGATTATTTGCCTTCTCCTTCACACGTGTACCGAATTGGTCGGTATGATATATCGATTTTAATGGCGCGAGGAGACGAAGGCAACTACACTCTCGGGTTGCCAAGAATTTCCCCCTAAAAACCTGTAATTAACAACAAAACACACTTAGTGAAGAAATATTCGTGTTAACTAAAATATGAACAATTATATATATAAAGTTGTGATTCAAAAGGGTTAAAATCCCCAAATTAGATATAAAAAAGGTGCTTTATTTTCCTCTTATCATGTTTCAAGTTATATGTTGGCTGGTAATAATGGTAATGTTGGTTGTTTATATCTTTCAAGTATGTGTTCAAATTATTATTATTTTTTCATTTTTACAGTAAGATCATTTGGCTATGTTCAATTTATTTTGATTATCAAGGAAAGAAAACATATTTGATTTATTATATGTTAGAACCCGCAGCGAAGCGCGGAATATTTCCTAGCATATATAATTTTTCCAAACACAAATTACTATAGATATAAAGGTATATTATATAAGTAAAACAATACCAAATAAATAAAACATTTATATAAAAAATACCCCACATGATATAAACAATACAATAATTACTATAGAACTAAAGGTTATTATATGAGCAAAAAATAAATGACACGAAAAAATACAAAAAAGATACAATATGTCTGAGTCTGAGTACATAGTAATTAGTTCAAATATAAATGTATGTTATTACAGTTGTTTCATTATAATAAAATATATAAAAAAATACAAAAAATAGTAAATCGTAATGTATAAAGGTATAAAAGGTACAATAAAAAAGTATAAAAGATACAATATGTCTAAGCACATAGTTTTTTTATAAAAGCTCGAAACTAAAATGTTCATCTATTTCTTCCTTCCTTTTATTTTGTTCTTCGGTTGGTATAATACATATAAGAAAAATATTTTTGCATTCGAATTGAGTGCACTCCAAACCGCCTCCAATGCTTTTGGAATGCACTAAAAAATGAATTGGAGGCCGTTTGGAGGGCACTACATTGGAGTGCAAAATCTTTTTTCTTCAACTTAATACTACCAAATGTCCGTGATAGCATTAAAATATGAATTCGCATCATATATAAATGTTTTTGAATCATGAGATTATTGTAGTGACAACGACCACGACAGAGACATCCTCTTCTTCAAGCTCGAACGACAACAAAGCAATGACAGATCTTGAAGGCAACGACGGACCTTGAATGATAACGAAGGCAAAAGTCTCGTTTTGAAGGCTTCGAAATGTACTGGGTACATGTACCATCACCTTTCTGTCCTCGTATGTTGAATACAAAGAAAGGATAGATGAACAAGAAAGACAAACGGAATCAAGCTTCTATATCTTCAATTTCATCAAAGCTTTTACAAATACTTATACTGTATTATACGGTATCATCTGACATACTAGTACGTCCGACTACATATATTCCTAACAGAATGAATAAAAACAAACTGTTAATCTAACAACTTATATACTGGAGACGTCCAATTCTATATGTTTATTGAAGTACTAGAGCAGTCCAGTGATTTCCTTGAACACCTCCCCTCAAGCGTAACTGGAGAGGAATGAACAATATGCTTGTGTTTTAACTCTAAGAACCTTGTTGAGGATAGCCCTTTGGTTAAAACATCAGCCAATTGTGATTTTTAGTTGATAAAGGCAATTCGAAGTTGTTTTAAGTTAACCCTTTCACGAACGAAGTGAAAATCCACTTCAATGAGCTTCGTTTTAGCATGGAATATCGGGTTTGAAGCCAAAAATGTGGCACCCAAATTACCACACCACAAAATCAGTGGAGAAAATAAAGCAATTTGAAGCTCTCGGAGAAGGGACTGAATCCAGGTCAGTTCCATTGTGGCTACTGCCATCCTCCTGTATTCTGCTTCAGTGCTGGAACGCGCCACCGTTGGCTACTTCTTCGAGTTCCAGAATCCATGAATACACAAAAACATGTGGTAGAGCGTCGATCGTCTGGGCAGCCAGCCAAGTCAGCATCACAGTACGCATGAAGAGTTAAAGGAGAGTTTAGAGTAATGGTGATTCCATGATCAGTGGAACCTTTGAGGTATCACAGTGTGCGTATTACAAACTCCAGTGTACATCAGTAGGACATGTCATGAACTGTGAACACTTATTTACCGCAAAACATATATATGGTCGTGCTAGAGTGAGGTACTGCATGCATGTCACTAATGATATGAAGGAAATATAGTTTTGGATCAAATAGAAGAATGTACAATAAGGATAGACAAACGTACGCGTTTGATGGAATGGTTGAGTTCACAATGAGATTGTGCAAATTGAAGAACCAGGAGACAGTTCATTGGAATGAGCCAAGGTGGTTCGTTCGAACGGACTATGTGTAGAGCTGGAATACGGTAACAGTGTCCGGTTCATTCGAACGAACCTTATGGTGCGTTCGAACGGACTATGTTCTAAATTTTTTGTTAGCAGTTTTACAAGATATCTCCAATTAATAAGGTGTGGCACATGGGTAGCAAAGAGAGCCCAATACTTTTAGAAGTGAGTAATCGGGCATTTTACCAAATAATTGCGAACATATTTCTTCCCATTATTGTTTTGGAATGCAAGCTCACGACATGGTGGATAGACCCAATTCGATGATATGGCGGTGTTTCCTCTCCAAAACACCGTTTTGTTGAGGTGAATAAGGACACAATATCTGATAGTTTATATGAGGAAAATGAGAAATAATAGGTTTGTATTCCGATCTCCATCAATTTGGAGAGAGATAATAGAGGAGGATAGTAAGTTCTCAACATATAATTTGAATTTTCCAAACGTATGAAACACCTCATCTTTTGTCTTTAAAAAGAAAATCTAAACAAATTTGGTAAAATAATCGATAAAGAGAATGTAATAATGAGCTCCTGAAACTGCGCAATGGAACTCGGACCCCATACATCCGAGTGGACGAGTTGCAAAGGTTTTGTGGGGCGAGAGGAGGCTGAATGGTACAAGACTTTGTTTTCTTTCCCTATGCAACAGTCGCCATAGAAAGATTTTTTATTCGAAGAAGTGAAAATTTGATTTGACCGAATTAAAAAGGATAGAGTGTTCAGACACAGATCACCTAACCGTTGGTGCCACTGATCAGCAGAAGCTTTACTAACGGATAGATCCGAAGGAGTGACACTTGGAGTGAGATCTTGAATTGAGTAGAGTCATCATGGACCCGAGCTTGTAGAAGGAGCTGATTGGTAAGTTGATCCATTAATTATGAAAAACAAAGGATGAAATTCCATTATTACATTGTTATTAGCCGTAAATTGAGAAATACTCAATAAATTTTGAGCTATGGCGGGAACATGAAGCACATTGTTGAGATGTAAAATTTGTGAGGAATAAGGAGATGAGAGAGTTGAGGAACCAGAGTGGGTGCTGGAGAGTCCTTGACCATTGGTCGCTTGAACTTGATCTGGTCTTGGATAGAAGGATGGCCGAGAAAGAGAGTGAAGATCATGCGTCACATGGTGAGTTGCTCCCGGGTCAAGAAACCATTCGGTTGGTGCAGAATGAGGAGGCGCTTCTTGATTCGTTGTGAGTAGAGCTTGAGATTGAGGTTGATATTGTTGCGGTTGAAAGTTCTGATTGAACCTTTCCTAGCATTTGAGAGCACTATGTCATGGACAACCACATATCTGACATTTGGGTTTATTATGTCTACCATGACCTCGGTCTACGCCATTGTTGTAGAAGGGAGTGAAGTAAGGAGATGGATGAGGGAATTGATATGTGGAATTTGGATTATTCATATTTGGTGGTCTTGGATTGAAGGAAATACAGTTTTGGATTAACTAGAAAAATGTACAAATAAGGATAGAAAAACGTACGCGTTTGATGGAATGGTTGAGTTCACAATGAGATTGTGCAAACTCAAGAACTAGGAGATAGTTCATTCGAACGGACTAAGATGGTTCGTTCGAACGGAATATGGTGCGTCCTAACGAATGGGTTATTCCGTTCGAACGGACCTGTGTAGAACTGTAACACGATAACAGTGTCTGGTTCATTCGAACGAACCTTATTGTGCGTTCGAACGGACTATGTTCCGAATTCTGTGTTAGCAGTTTTACAAGATCTCTCTAATTAATTATCCTGAAATTAATGGCTTGATTTGAGATTAATGGGTATTAATCTCCAGATCTGGAGGAGAGAGAATTGTAACAAGTTGTTCGTCTTCATCCTCAAGCAAGAAAGCCATTAGAGAAAAAGGTGAATTAGAGAGAGTGTTTCTCAATTCAGATTCAAGCAAGTTTACACGTGAATTTACTAGGAAGATCTACATGTAATAGAAAGACTAGAACTTGAGGTGGATACGGGTAGAGAGATCTCAACTGAGATCTTGATTGTGATCCAACAAGAGAACGAGAAAGGTCGGAGCTTAACCAGAACGGTTCCGGTTGGTATACGACAAGGCGAAACTTCATCGAGTGTGTCGAATCATGCGGACGTGGGACGCACGTGCTGTCGAAGAACGGAGCAAGGATAAAGAATAATATAAGCGCGTCAACCATTCGTCGTGATCAATTTCACGAGGTATGATCCGTTTACAGATTATTGCATGATTCGTATCATGAAGTTGACGACGTGGTCATCTGGATCCGATCGGATCGGACCCGTCATTCCATTACGCCGGGCTCGATAGTGATGCCGATAACCAACAGTGGTATCAGAGCGATCGTCGTCGATTCATGGATCGAATCGGACACGGATAAGTGGTATTCTTGTTCGTGCATAGAATTTTTGCATTTTTATTAAATTTCGATTTTATTACAAATTAATATCTTACTAGAGGTTAATCATGAGATGACTAAAAGCATCTGGAAGAGATGATGAAAGAGTTTTCATGATCGGTCGTTTTCGAAACGATCAAAATCAGCAGAAATCAGAGGCAAATTCGTGATTTCAGTACAGATTCGTTCGAACGAACAAGTATTGTTCGTTCGAACGGACATAGAAGAGTCGCGGATAAATTTAGGAGAAATTTGATGAATTAATGGTTTGTTCGAACGAAACTAGCTGCTCGTTCGACCGAAGGCATGTAATTCTTGTTCGTTCGAACGGACAGTCAGTTCGTTCCAACGGATATGCTCCTGGTAATTTTGGAGAAAAAAAAATCATATTTTGGTTCGTTCGAATGGAACTTCTTGTTCATTCGAACGGAATGAGTTCTGGATTGATCTAAAAATGAGGCCTTGGTTGGCAACGATATGTCATGTGTGGAAGGAACGTAACATATTTTCTCTGCCAAGGCGGCCTCTACAACGGCCATTCAGGAAAGATGCCCAAAGCTGGTTACTTCACTGTTGAGAAGTGACATCCTACTTTTCTTTTCTATTTTCTTTTTTCTAATTTGCAGAGCCAATAGGGCTTCTCTCTAATACTTATGATGTGATCAGCTGTGTGACAATGTGATTTGTACAAGCCTTTTATTTTTTATATATAATGAGCGACGGCTAACGCCTCCTCCTTCGGAAAAAAAAATATCAAAACATATTTATCGTATTCTTCTAAACTTGATCGGAGCACCGTGCTGAGGATGTAGAATAAGAACAGTATGAGGTGCATGAAGATAATTTTGTGAAAGTTCAAATTCAAAGTGCTGAACAATCATGCTAAGTCCCATCTTAGCCTCTAATAGCGCGAAATTCTGCCCGATGCAAATCCGCGGGCCCCATCCAAATGGAAAAAACGCCATCTAGTGATAAATTAGATAGGTAACAAATCCATAAGATAACTGATTAATTTACTTATTTTTGTTTCAACTGAGTTTAACAATATCAATTTGATAGCATAACCAGTTAACGATATATCCATATATGTAATCTGCATATTCATTACCTGGCCATCTTTAGTAGCCTTTGAGATGCCTTCTGAGAATCGATCGGGATTGAACTCTGACGCGTCGGGACCCCAAATTTGTTTGTCATGATGAAGCATAAGTATTTGTAATGATAAAACTACGCCAGGTGGATATGTTATATTGCCAAGTTGCATAGTTTTGTATGTTTTTCTTGATAGCATGACGACCGGAGGGTAGAGTCGAAGAACCTCGTTAAGTATCATAGTTACCTATAATTTTCACAATTAATATATATTACAATTAATATATCACTCGAAATATATCAATTAGTTGTTCACACTATAAAGTAGAGTAAAATTGCATTTACTATCTCATTGTTATATTGGATCTTAGCCCCTTGTATCTTTTATTTTGTTCATTTTGAGTACAATGAACCTAATTATATTAATCAAGTAAAATTACTCACAATTTTTAGGCGGCCTAAACCATCAAAGTCTGGCTTATTCTTTCCAAAATGTTGTAAGACCTCCTCTCGAGCTTTTTCTTGCCATTCAGGATTCATGCTTAGCACGACCATTGTCCATGTCAACAAAACTGAAGTCGTCTCCATTCCTGCGAAATAGAACAATTTGCATTCCTCTATTATGTCATCCATAGTCATACCAAGCGTAGTGTTGGAATTTCCATCTAGGCTCATTTCTCGCATGTTTGATTCCAACAATAATCCGAGCAAATCGTCCTTCGTGGTTTCTCCGTTTTGTACTGCCTTTTCTCTTTTTGCGATAATACCTCTTAAAAGTATCCGTACTTCTTTTTCATTTGCTTTCATTTTCTTATTATTTTCAGTCGGGAAATACCTATAAAAAGTATTAACAAGATGCTTTGGTAAGTTAAATAAATAATTCAAAATCTTATGCTTAAAAGAATTACTACAGCACAAAATGATATTGTTAACGACCTTTTTTACTTAAGAACATATCAAAGCATATTTTAAAAATAATTCCCTTAATTAAGTTTTAACTTTTAAGGTGAATGAACTCTGGTTTAGACATATACATATATACTAGAAATGTATAATATAGGACTCCCAGAAATATTTGATCCGAAGATTGAATTCTAGTTTGGACCGGCCCTGATTAGTTAAAATGGTTTATGAGTTGTTTGCTTTGTTTAATCTTTCTAGTTTATAAAAATCTGTTGGAAAAATCAATGAAAAAATAGAAAAGGAAGTAACCAGCTAAAAGGAAGGAAACTGATTTTAAAAGACTCTAAGAGCCGCTCTTGTTGCTCTCCTTGAAGTTGGAAAATTCGTCTCCCTTCCTCATAACAGCTACCAAAAGCTGCTTGTGAGATGACATCGCCTGTAAAATTTTGTAGCTCGGGCCAAACGTCGAGCTCAAATGACCCGTCAGGTCCAGCTAAGTTCTCCCATTTGATGATTAGTTGGTCCGAACAAGTCGAGAATGCTGGCAACATGCGCTGAAAAACAAGAATTATTTTTGAATCTAAATATTTCTTTACTAAAATATAAATTGTTGCATTTTCATTTTGTGTATAATATTTACCTTTATTTTTTCCAAATGGAAGGCAGGATTGAGGATTCTTCTGTGCTTGGACCATTTCTCGCCTTCATAACTCACCAGTCCATCGGCTAACAATTTCCCAAGTTTGCTAAATTGCAACTTTGCGAAGTGGCCAAATTTATTTGAGAGAACTTCTCTCACTAATTCGGGGTCTGTAATCGTCACTCTCGGATTCGGTCCAAGCCAGGTAATTGAAGTTTTACCTTAATTTTAAAGAAATTAAATCGACAATCTTTATCAAAAGAAAAGGTCAAAACATATCAAATAAAAAAATCCTAGAATTTCACGGGAAAACATTATTCTGAGGAACATAAAAAATTAAGATTTTAATTTTATTCTTACCATACTCTTTCATGGTACTATGAAAAAAAGGTTGAATACGCGAGACAATATCGTGCGAAAGAGCCATGGGCTTGATTTTTGCTTCTTTGTTGAGCCGTGAGTTCTCGTTTACGTCTCCAGTGATGGGCCGGTATACCCTACCACCAAGTCCTTGCTTCCTCAACAATCGCTCCAGGCGCCTCGGCCTGAACCATGCCCATTCAAGGGCTTGGAAAACACCCCACAAAACTATCAAGGAGAAAGCGCCAATGACCAAGCTCCATGGGTGACCCATCATTTGGGAAAGTATTGTTTGCATATTGCTTTATTGTTTTGTTTTAGTGTTTGCTTTTCTTTGTTTGGAACTGATTGATAAAGAAAGAGAACGTTGAACTTTAATACGATTGTGGACTTGGAAGGCAAGCTTAGTAAGTGTTTTGTAGTGGCTCTGTTTATTTTAGGCACTTCCGTTGAATTTTTCATTGCGGATGGGGATTCGAGACAGCCAGAAATATCTTTTGAATTGTGACGTAAGCACTGAAGTCAGATTTTTTAGATTGGGAAATTATACTATGCCCGTGAGATTTCTCCCACTATTCACGATATGGTGAATAGTGAGATATGGTATTAATACCCATCTCTAATTCGTACTTTCCATTTCAATTGACGGTTAATTGTGCTTTGAATTAACGGTTAATTCAAATGTAATTAACACGTAATACAACTGTATTAGTCATCAACATAATTAATAATTTCAATTAACGGTTAATACAATTCACCGGGTACAATTTTGGGAGATTTCAATTAGCCCCTCCATATCGTGAATAGTGAGGGAAAATGGGGGGCACATTAAACGGTTAATTGAAGGTTAATTGAGGGTTTTCGGTCAAATTTAGGGTTTAGGGTCATATGTTCAATTTATCTTATGCATAAATGATATTCGAGTTGTCTTCTTTGTTATAGGATTCCCAATCTTGCTCAGATCGGCGTCGAAGTGCATCATATATGATGAACTGAGAGGTGTGAAGATTTTGGATCAGTGTCTCGGGTGACTGGGGTGAGGGCTGGGGTGGACTGGCAGGTCTCGGGTGAGGGCTGGGGTGTGTGTGTGTGTGTGTGTGGGGGGGGGGGGGGGGGGGGGGGTCTGGACTGGGAGATTTACGTCCATTTATTGAAGATTATGGATCGGTGTCATATGGGACCCACAAATTCAATAAATTTAGATGGATGTGTATGATATGTGCAGAAAAATTCATATTACTTTTAACACACTCGATATTCAAATTTAGATACATATGTGTTTGATATGCATAGTAAATTTAGATACACTCGATATTCAAATCACTTTTAACACATCAATCATAATAACTTAATTACTCCGACACTCATTTATTGATGAAACGTAGTACATATTTTAAATTTCTTCCAACAAAACTCATCAAATAAAATCTATCCAATTAGTTTCAGAATAATGATAAATTCAATTTGTGCCAAACGTAATACATACAACAAGCAGAGATTCAAAAAATAAATTAAAAAAATCCTAAACTTCGAACCCACTACTTTCAATCCATATACCCCTTTCTTCTTCTCTGATTTGAACACAAATTTGTCCCCTAATTTCTCGGAGCAGATGCCTGGCAATGGTATCCTTGAAGCTGCCGTGGGCGTCCCAGATGAATCGATGTAGAATAGTCTTGGCAGGGGAGGCAGCGAGTAACTGCGCGTCAAGCACCTCTCGAGGACAGACCGGCGAATCCCACGTCGTGCTCAACAGGAGCAAACACCTCAAGGCGCACTCCTGAGTCGCATCGTTATCCGCACCCAGGCATGTCACCAATTTGCTGATAGATGCCGTGGCAGCTTCGGTGAGCGTGAGAGAAGGAAAGCTGCTGAAGAGTCTTTCCATAATCTCCATGTAGATCTTTTGTCCTCCATGCTCTTCCATCGCAGCTGCACAAAATAATCAAAATGCACAAACCATGTTAAGCAATTGATACACTAAGATAGGGCCATATTTAATTAATTCGACCCCAATTAACCCTAATGTGACTGAAATTGACTGCAATTGAACCCAATTAACCCTAATTTGATTGGAATCCACCCAAATTAACTGAAATTCAGCCCCAAATTGCATCCTAATTTTCGTAATTTGACTGCAATTCTCTGAAATCGATACGAAACGACTCAAATCTGACTGAAATCTGACTGAAATCGACCCCTACTAACCCTAATTTCAGATAAATCGATATGAAACGATTCAAATCTGACTGAAATTAAGATTAATTTTGACAAAACCCCCAAATGTAAGAGAGAGAGGGAGAGCGACCGCTTACAGATGAAGAGAGAGAGACCGACATAGATTGCAGTCAAATTAGGGTTCTTTTTGAATATTTTGAATTCCTGGCGAAGGGAGAGAAGTGGGCTCTTTTCCTGGCGAAGGGAGATGAGTGGGGACAGGCGACGGCCGAGGGATGCAAGATCTGGCGACGGGAGAGAAGTGGAGATCGCTCGCGATAGGAGAGAGAGAGAGAGAGAGAGAGAGAGAGAGAGAGAGAGAGAGAGAGAGAGAGGGGGCTCTGGTATGGGGTTTTGAGAGAGATGAGAGCTATCGGGTCGGGTTTGGGTTTAAATGAATCGGGTTAGGACACATAATCCATGTCATCACCATAATACACTAAAAGATCCACGTCAGCATGCCACGTCACCATTTAACAGAGGTTTTAACACAAAATGGACGGAGGGGACAAACTGAATAATTTTTGAAAGTTTGGAAGGTAAAAATGTGCAGTTTTTTGTTTGGGGTAAGTTGCACATTTGGAACAAGTTTAGGGGGGGGCAAAAGTGTACTTTTTTCCACAGTAAATGGCCTCTTTTAGATATCACTAGAAGGATTCATTTTCCACCTGTCATTGTGCCTTGAAGGTTGAGATACTCTTGGGTGGGTTGGTAATTTAATTCGGATAATATCAGAACTAACTGAAAGAGAAGGACGATATATTGAATAAAAATGGTATGGACATCTAGATGAATTAATGCAGATGACAGTGCAGAGCGGACTTTTGCACAGTGGGCTGGCGTTACACGTCTCCAATTCACAAAAGGTGTTTAAATAACTAGAAATTTTGCCCGCACTTCGCGATGGATTTTTCGATCTAGATATTCAATATTTTAGTATGTAAAGTTTTCTTTTATATATTTTTCTTTTTATTTGTTTTATTAATAATCAAAAGAAACAACAATCAAAATAATGTTATTGTAAGAATATGAAATTCCAAAAGAAGATAAACATTGAAAAAAGTACATGTCGTGAATTATCAATTGTAATGTTAACAAAGCGACACATTATCATGACCATATAAACAAATCAAAATAAACATCTAAAATATGGGAGGGATGGTTCTTTTTGTTAGGAAGTGAAATACACATTAATGAACATATATTCTATACAAAACATTATATACACATCACGTAGTACATTGACAAAACATTGCATGAACATATATTCTATATAAAATATTATATTACACATAAAATAGTATAACGCTTATTACAAGGTGAGTTTTTTCTTTCTTGTTTTCAATGAAGATGACACAATAATATTATATTAAACATGAAATAGTACAACGACTATTACAAGGTGAGGTTTTTCTTTCTTATTTTCAATGAAAATGACACAAAGTTCAAAATTCACGTTCTCCATACTTTCGAGCCTCATTATTTTATTTTTTGCATCGACCACAAAACTTTCTGCCTTACAAGATAATAATTATTTTGATTATTATTGTAACTTATAAAATGCACAATCAATAAATTGCATGTTTTAGTTAGGCAATATTCTGCATTCATAAACATAAAATATTATTATAATAGAGAATATTGATTAATTTTAGATATAAGAAAGAATATGAACCTCATGATATAAATAGTGACACAACTTATATCGCACGACAGAAATTTAATAAATCTGATGATGCCTGAAACGCAAAACAAATAAATAAAATGAATAAAATAAAATGAATAAAATGAATAAAATATATTTGAAACGCAAAATATTGATTAATTTTCAAACCTAATGAAGATTAACACTAGCGAAAACGTAGCGGACCCGTTTACAAAACCGCTCTCTCTAGTCACGCATGACTGTCATGTGATGACTATAGGTATGAGATACCTAGAGGAGGAAGAAGAGAGTATAATGTAGTTATCTAATACGATAGTTCTCGCAGGTTATATGTAAGGAGATACCAATGGGTAACCGTTGTATCACCCAAATACTTAATCCATATGAATTCATTTTCATTTAAAAATTTTGTTTACTTAAATTTTATTTGCATTCCTCTTATATGAAGTGCAGGGTTGTGTAATATGATTACAAGAACCTTGATTTGAACTTATGTGAGCGTGAATATAATACATCATTATGTGTAGCGAAACCGTCACACCTTGAGTTTCATTTCTAAATCGTCCCTAGTCACGATTAAGATGATTCAAGAGTTAAGCATACATATTATACGATAATAGACTAAACGTGTACCCTAGCATATTTGTCGAGGAGATGATTATGTTATGCTAATCATAGGACAAAAGAGTTTGTCGAATCGAAAATATGGATACACATTAGATTATGTGTTTTGGATATGACTAAAAGTGCGAGTCCATGACATGGATTAGTCATTATAAATGGACTTGTAACGAGTAGGGTGTTAGGTTCTACAAACTTGAGGCGACCATTGTCGTTTTGCGTGCGCAACACAATGTTTTAATGTGATCTTTCGCCTTCTGTAACAAGGGGCTAAACGGTCATTCTTGGGTATTGTCCAAAACACGGCATTCGATGTGAGTTGCCAAGATAGAAATTGTTTATTCCGAAAGGAAGAGATATCTCTTAGGGTGTTCGGTGAATTGATTAACGAAATCTCTGGCCAGAGTCAATGATATTAATAGTTAATATCGATTGAAATTTGTTAACTCAATTAGGAATCGAAAATTAAGTGTAGTCGATTAAAATATAAGGATGACTATGGCCATGTTTTTTGGTTGACGGATATCGCAAACAAGAGAACTAATAACTACTATTCGAGTTAGGAACAATGACCACAATCATTTTTCGATTTAACACGGATAGCCATGATGGAGTGACTAGATCCCGCTCATGGGCTTATAAGATTGGAAACAACTTACTGCCATCGTTAAATTGAACCTACATGGTCACACCAAAGAGATATATTATGTTAGGCCTGATTCATCCAGATTTTGGCACATATGATGTATATAGCCTATGCGTATTGGATACATTAGCTAGATTCTAAAAATATTGCGTATATAGGATATGCATGAGATAGCTTTTACCTATATCTGAAACTGAGTGAGAGACCGAAGGAAATAGAATTTTGGATCAACGGTAAAATGATACGTAAACGGACAAACGAACGCGTGGGCATAAATAATGTGTATAATAGATGCACATATGTATATTGGATATACATAGTTAAATTGATAGGAAATGGTTTTATGAAGAAAACCAAAAAATTAAGTTTAAACAATTTTAGTAAAACTGGCATAACTTTCACATAACGACTCCAATTTGAATGATTCAAATTGGGATGGTTAAATAATAAGACTATCTAGAATTTTTATGAATTCATGAAGTCGGTTTGAATGATTTAACAATTTCGTTTCAACAGAATACTGAAAGAGTGTATACAGTTTTATGTTTCAAAAGGTGTATAATTGTTATGCATATATTTTGGCCCGTCCTTATCCTATGTAATATATATATGATGTTTCTCTCTCCTCTATTCAGTTCAATAAAAGTCTATTCAGTTCAATAAAAGTCAATTCAGTCTAGAAATTAGAGACACTATTGTTCAATTGTTGAATAAGTGTGAACACTAGAGAGAGAGAAAGAGGGAAAAATCGTTTTTCCCGGATTGAGAATCCAATCGAATCAAGCACGTTTATGCGCACATCGTCTAGGGAGTCGTGTGTCGGAACCGATAGACGATATCTCACGGTGGATACGAATAGAGGGATCGTGCGTTTGATCCTTGATTGTGGTCGAACCGGAGGAGCAACCGAGTGGGACTTGGAGGAACAACCGAAGCCAACACTTGAAATTGTATACAACAACGAAGGAGTGCCCGAAGACGTGAATGCGTGTGGTATGAGACGCATGTAAAGAGATAGATAAAGCACAAATAGAGCAAAGAACAGAGACCAACCCTTCGAACGCGATCAATTTCGCGTGGTACGTTATTTGATCTTCTATTTGCATCGTACTCTCGAAGAGGTGGCGTGATCTCCGGGATTGGGATAATCCGGACTCGGGACCCTCACTTCCACTACGCGGGGCTTCAAGTGCATCGTTACCCGACATGAAGTGCATTGTATAATTTTCAAAATTATGATAAATCTTATGAATATATTATCAACATGACTCCTGGTCCCGACAAATGTCCTAATATGACGTGGAAATAATATTTTTCCACTGAAATTGAATAATCAACCAGGGAAGCCTAGAATTTGATTCATTTTCATTTGGGTCTTCCTTCCTCCTCTTTGGGGGTCATTATTTCCCTAATAGCCCAACACGAATGCAGAAGGTCCATATGTATATGTGTTCTATAGGTACATACGAAAATCAAATAGATCTACAAGAGACAGTTGGTAGTTTGGTCACTTCCCTCCATGTCCGGGTTTCGCGCACTTGACCCATTATTGAAATAGAATTTCTCACCTAGGAAGGGAAGGCTTGGGAATTCAAATTAATATATAGAGGAGCTCTTATTTTTTTAGAGAAAAGCAATCCAAAAAGGATGCTTTTCGAATTTTCATTTATAAAAAGAGTAAATTACAAGAATATTTACAAGAGGAATACTTACACCAAATCTATAACTGAATAACTACCAACGATTTGCTAGCCTGTTTGCGTGATTTGAGAAGTGATCATGACAGTTGTTTGAGTTTTCCTAGTAAAGATCATGCAGTTTCGTTCTTTCCCGACATTCCAGTAATGATATTCCAAGTATTTAGTGGTGTGGGTTGTAAGTTGCTAGTATGGAGCTCCCAGAATGAAATGAGGGATGGGGCTAAATGAAATGAGAGATGAGGCTAAATGAAATGGTAGGTTGTATTGAGAAGACAATCATGTCCAAATATTCTCTGCAAAAGCACAATCGAGAAAGAGATGAGTTGCAGATTCTGGGTTGGAATTACAGAGAGGACACAGAGTTGTATGTGGCCAGCCATGCAAATATAGGTTATCCCCCATCAATAACCGCGACAGGATAGCAAGCCATGCAAAGCAACATATTTTCAATGGAGAGTTTATTTTCCAAAGTGCCAGGTTCCAATGTGATATGATCGCCAGATGAATGAAGAATGAATATAATAGTTTTGAGTGGAAGGTAGATGGATTTGCATTTAACCCTTCTCTAGTTTTTTGGAAGGTTAGAAATGAGGGATTTATCTTGTGAAGGTCTTTAAGAAAGACAGAAATGAAGGCGTCCTTGGACGTGCATATGTTGTTGAGGTTTGTCGAGTTGTATAGCTCGAGGATAGTGTAAGACCACAAGGATGATTGATCATTTTGGAGTTTCCAAATCCATTTTGTGAGGAGGAACGTGTTTTGAGATAGACTATTAGTTAGCCCTAATCCTCCATGTATCTTCGGAAGAGTTACCTTACTCCAGTTAACCAGACAATGACTTCTAGGCTTTTTTCCGATCCCTTATAAAAAAAATTGTGGTTATGGAATCTATCTCATGTATTATCCATTTAGCGAGAAGCATGACTTCCATGTGCTGTACCGGTATTGCATTAGACACTGTCTTTGCCATTACTAATCTCCCTTCTAAGGATAGGTTGGAGCCCTTCCATGTAGGTGATCCGGAATTTAGTGAGTATGGGCAAAAAGTCTATTTTCCTTTGTTTTTTAGTTCATAGTGGAATTACCTAGGTAAGTTATCGGAAGAGAGGAATTATGATATCTAATATTCGTCTTATAAGGCCATGTAGGTGATCCGGAATTGAAATAGGGACAAAAGTGATTTTCTTCCAATTGACTTTGAGCTTCGTAATCTCCAAAAATAAATGCAACCCTTTAGATTTTATTTTAAGGTTCGCTGGATTTGCCTCCACAAATTGAATAGTATAATCGGCATATTGCATGGCATGAGGGGCCATTTTGATCGGTGCTAACAGTAGCGGGGAGAGAAGACGAAGAATAGTTTGTAGTGTATCGGCCACGATGTTAAAAATGAGTGGAAAAATAGATCCCCTTGTCTAATGCCGTGAAATATTCGATTTTCCTTTTGACTGTTGATTTTGATTCAAGAGGAAGAGGAGGATAGAATTGAGGAGATCCAATCTATCCATTTGTTAGGAAAACCACTTACTCTAAGAAGTTTGATGAGGAAATCACAAGAAATCATGTCAAAAGTCTTCTTAAATCTACCTTGATCATTATCGATAGTTTATGATAGAAATTTAGTATTTCTCTAGTGGATACAATTATTTCTGCAATAGACCTATTCTTAACGAAAGTCGGTTGAAATTGTCCGATTAGTGTGGGCATAAGTGGTTGTAACTTTGAAGCTAGAAGTTTGGCCATAGCGGTAACGATGCTAATGGGGTGAAAGTCTTTGAGAAAGGAGGTTTTCAAAAGCCCATTTTCAATACTTGACTGGCCAAAAGAGCTAAGAGGAGAAAAAGAGATCCAAACACTGAGTCAACGACCACTAATCTTCCTCAGTATATAATCTTTAGAGAAGCAAATTAATTAATTTGGTAATTGTATGGAGGTTGGACACAATTCTTCGAAATGCACAAAACCTACCGATCCTGATAATATCAAGAGAGTAAGAAATAAAAAGATTCCAAATAGTCAAGTAAATTGAGCCTTTGTTTATTATTATTATTTATATTGAAATAGATATTTACGCATATTTTTATTGCTTAGGATATAATGTTGAATACGTAGAAGAGAGGAATAAAGCCAAAGATCTCAGCACATGATGAAACTACCTGACAAGCACCCGCAAATCAAACTTTCCCGTCATTCAAAAGTCAAGAACAATCAAATGTCATCGATAGTATGTGAAAGTCGACAAGCACCCGCAAATCAAACATTCCCGTCATTTCAAGTCTAGAACAATCATATGTCATTGGTAGTATGTGAAAGTGAAGGTCTTGTTGCGATGCAAAATAATCTAGTGTAGAAGCATAATATCCCACGAAGAAAAAAACACTAGGACTCAACAACAAGTGTGTTTGATAGTATCAAAAGTATTAATGAATGGATTTTACTATTATTATTATTATTATTATTATTATTATTATTATTATTATTATTATTATTATTACTATAATAATAATAATTATTATTATTTTAAAATTTTAAAATTGTTTATCTTCCTGAAATGTAACATAGTTGATTTTAAAATGAACGCATTATTTTCCTAAAATGTAGGAGAATCGGTTTTTTTTATCTATAAAAATAAAAAAATAAAGAAAGTTATTTATGAAAATAACTAACGGTGTTTGTCTATTCTGTTAACCGAGGGACTAAGGGTATTTATGAAACACTAGGACCCCAAAATAATTAAATGTATAATACATGAACTAACTTGCATTCCAATTAAAGTATAGGGACTAAGGGTGCATTTATACCATAAATTTACTTGTTCATATATATATACACAACAAATGCCGATAATTTTCTGAGCAAAGAAAGCAAAAAAATACCAAAATTTATATTTATTATATTCTACTAAACTTGATCAGAGCACCGTGCTGAGGGTGTAGAGTAATAACAGTATGAGGTGCATGAAGATAATTTTCTGAAAGTTCAAATTGAAAATGCTGAAGAACAGTGGCGGATCTTGACAAGATTTTTTGGTGTGGCAAAATGAAAAACTGGTTCTGAAATTACACTGTGCGATTCTTTTGGAGGGGCAAACTGTAAATTTTATACTGTTATACTGATAAAATACACTGAATCACTAGATATATATATTGTTGGTGCGAAAATCTTGGGGGTCGACCGCCCTCCGCGGCCCCTACTAAGATCCGTCCCTGCTGAAGAATCATGCTAAGCCCCATCTTAGCCTCTAATAGCGCGAAATTTTGTCCGATGCATATCCGCGGGCCCCATCCAAAGGGAAAAAATGCAATCTATTGATAAATTAGAATGTTAAGAAATCAATAAAAATAACTGATTAATTTACTTTAATTTGTTTTCAAATGGGCACAGGGCCGGCTCTGGGCTTTGGCCCAGTTGGCCCAGGCTAGGCCTCCAAAATCTAAAAGGCCTCCATTAATTTTTATTTAACATAATATATATAATACCAATAAATCAAATCCAAACCCAAAACAAGGTTCAGACCCGTCACCCGTTAATAGTTATTCACCCCCGCGCCCGTTAATACCTTATACAGACTTCTCTCTCACGCTCATTACGCTAGCTCTAGAGTTAGTTTTAAGTTGTCTCCTAGTCCTCTGCGGCTAGCTCTAGAGTTAGGTTTAGGTTGTCGATTGCCATACCTAGCGGCTATAGACACGACAGACGAAACGACGGGCGAGGGATGACTGCACGACGCGATGATTAGAGGCACACGCAGAGCTAGTCGTGCCTGTTTCTCTCCTCGAAACATGATTTCTCGTCGCCTAACAAAGAAGAGAAGAAAGCTTATGCATTTTCTAAGATTTTTCAGGTGTTTGTGAGTGTTTCGCCCAATCGCAACAATTTACAAGAGTGTGTTTCAGGGATTACATCAATTTTTTAGCAATTTGCAAGAGCGTTTTAGGGGTTACGTCAATTTCAACAGGGAATTCCGTCAAATACTGGAAAGGGGCAGTTTCAAATTTCGAGAATTGAAGGTAGAATCAATTTGTGTTAGTTTAATTTGCTGAAAATTGTATTTAACTTGCTGAAAATCGTGTTTAATTCGTTATCTAGTAAAACTGTATTTAATTTCCTGAAAATTGTGTTCAATTTGTATTAGTTTAATTTGTTCTCGAGGTGAAATTCGACAGAGGGTCAATTTGTGTTTAATTTGCTGAAAATTGTATGTAATCAGTTTGTATAACATTCTGGTGGTCAAATTCGACATAGGGTATTTAATTTCAAAAATTAGCATTTGTGTAGTTTGTTCTCTGCTGTGTAGTTTCATAGTTTGTGTTCTCCATCATTTGTGTATTTGTGTAATTGTGCTAATTTGTATTCAATGTTACGTGATATCTTTAAAATTTGTTTGATTTGTATTTAGTTTAATTATTTAGTTAAATCATGGAGACTTTCACAATTATTTATTTGTATTTGTAGTCATAATTCAAGACATGTAAAAAAAAATTTATGTCGAGAAATGAAAATAAATAAATAAATAAATAAAGACGCGAAAATTTTATTCAATTTCAAAGAGGCGTCATGAATAGGTTTATTATTCCTAATAAATCGACGGAACATTCAAGTAACGAGACAACTGAGAATTTAAGTCATATGTTATGTTATATTTTGACCTTAAATTTATGAATATTTATTTAGTTCTAAATTTAACAATATTTTTCATTATTATATGATATAATTTCTTAAATTATTTAAATTGTGATGATAACATGTCATAGGCCTCCAAATATGCAGGACCGGGCCTGAATGGGCATAACAATATCAATTTGAATTATATATCAATCTATTATATTAATAGGATAACCAATTACATATAGGAGCATTTCTACATATAACCCCATTTCAAATCAAAATTTTAAAAATAACCCCCTTTCTAGAAATATTCCAAAAATAACCCTCTTTTTGATAATATTCCAAAAATAACCCCAAATGAGATTTTAAATCTCGCCATAATAATTTTTTTTTAATTCTTTGAATATCATATATTTCCCCAAATTTTACCATAATATTTTTTATGAACTAATTAATACACTTAATTAAAATAATAACTAGTACATGTTGTCCGTTAACTTAATACCTAATTAATATTTGTTCGAATTCATAATTTTGAATAAATTTTAATGAATATTTAATTATATATTTTAATTATCACGTTAATCAAATGCAATTGTTCAATAATGGAGAGTTCGGCGGGTACATTTTGGAGTGTAATAAATTTTAATTTTTTTTCAATAAGTTGTCAGTAACTTTTAAAAAAAATAAAATAATCATTCCCCAAAATGTACCCGCCGAATACTCCATTATAGAACAATTACATTTAATTAACGTACTAATAAAAAGATATAATTAAATATTCATTAAAATTTATTCAAATTTATAAATTCGAATAAATATTAATTATGTATTAAGTTAACGGACAACATGTACTAGTTATTATTTTAATTAAGTGTATTAATTAATTCATAAATAAATATTATGGTAAAATTTGGGGAAATATATCATATTCAAAAAATTAATTTTTTTTTTATTATGGCGAGATTTAAATTCTCGTTTGGGGTTATTTTTGGAATATTATCAAAAAGAGGGTTATTTTTGGAATATTTCTAGAAAGAGGGTTATTTTTTAAATTTTGATTTGAAATGGGGTTATATGTAGAAATGCTCCTTACATATATCCATAATCTACATATTCCTTACCTGACCATCTTTAGTAGCATTTGAGATGCCTTCTGAGAATCGATCGGGATGGAACTCTGATGCATTTGGACCCCAAATTTGTTTGTCATGATGAAGGATAAGTATTTGTAATGCTAAAATTACACCAGGTGGATATGTTATGTTGCCAAGTTGTACAGTTTTGTATGTTCTTCTGTTTAGCATGATGACCGGAGGGTAGAGTCGAAGAACCTTGTTAAGTATCATAGTTACCTATAATTTTCACAATTAGTATTAGTATATCACTCAAAATATAAAAAATAGTCTGTTCACAATATAAAGTACAGCAAAAATGCAATTAGTAGCTCTTGGCATTTTAGCTCCTTGTATCTCTTATTTTGTTCATTTCCGATACAATGAACCCTAATTATATTAATGGTGTAATACTCACAATTTTTAAACGGCCTAAGCCATCAAAATCTGGCTTATTCTTTCCAAAATGTTGTAGACCTCCTCTCGAGCTTTTTCTTGCCATTCAGGATGGATGCTTAGCACGATCATTGTCCACGTCAGCAAAACTGAAGTCGTCTCCATTCCTGCGAAATAGAACAATTTGCATTCCTCGATTGTCTCATCCATAGTCATACCAAGGGTAGTACTGGAATTTCCATCCAGGCTCATTTTGCGCACGTTTGATTCCAACAATAGACCGAGCAAATCGTCCTTCGTGGTTTCTCCATTTTGTATTGCTTTTTCCCTTTTTGCGATAATACCTCTTAAAAGTATTCGCATTTCTTTTTCATTTGCTTTCATTTTCTTATTATTTTCAGTTGGTAACTTGGTAAATACCTATAAATTTTTTAACAAAGATGCTTTGGTAAGTTAATTAAATAATTAAAAATATTATGCTAAAAGAATTACTACAAATACTTAAGAACATCTCAAATGGATGAAGCGTCCATGAATTAAATTTTGAAAATAAATTCCTTAATTAAGTATTAAGATAATTGAACAAGTACTTCTTAGGACTCCCCAAAAAATTGATCAGATGGAACTATAGCTTAGACCGGCTCTTAATAGGTTTTTTTTTTTTTAAAAGTAGAAGACTATGCTTCTTTCAATTATATTTAAGCAAGGTTAAATACATTGTTTTGTTATACATGAAATATGTAATAGCCTAAATTCCTAAGATGGGGTATTATAGGTAGTATCCTGAAATTCATCGAAGCCCGTCGGTGTCCTTTCTTCAGCAATTTTTCCACCAGTGTTCTGTTGAAGCAAATATTAAAACTCAAAATTAATTAGATTATTATGTTATTAAACATATTGTGATTTATTGTCTGGTAACCTATATTCATAATTTCTAGACACCATTACTTGATCATTTGCTTAATATTAACTTGTATCGGTTACACATTGGCTCCTATTAATTGTAATAACTAGTATTCATATCCCTGAATAAAAACGTACAAGTGAATAGTTCTATTAGCTTGGCCTCATTATAAATACTAACATATGTTGTGAGTATTGAATATATAGAATATCATAATACATATCTAATAACCTAAATACTTATATGTTCTTTAACAATCCTCCATATACTCTCAATATACTATTTTATATATGTAATATACTATTTCGAGTTGGGTGTTGAAGAAGACTATCATCCGTCGTTCTCATGGACGTGTCCTAAAGAACGACATCCCCGGATTATCTTGGGGCGTTTCCACAATGTCTGTACGATATGACGGAATAACATTTTAGGACAGTGTTCACACGATTCGGGTAAACGATTTCAATTTTATTATTATTATTTTATTTTATATTGATTTTGTATGTATCAATATTATAGTTTATGTAGTTTAGTCTTTATCAATATCCGAATATATCATTATATTATATTTTGTTTTAACATGTTCACCTTCTGTCGTGATCCTTGCGAGGAGTATTCCCGTCGGGGTTTGTGTGTGTCTGAAAATTATTTCGTTTCTCTCCCTCCAAACCCCCCCAGATTGCCACCATCATCATCGTATCGAATTTTGCCTTTTTCTCTTTTCCTTGTAATTCTCTCGTATTCATCTAGAGGTCTGCAATTTGTATTTCATTTGCAATTGCGATATGCAAGTATTGTTGAATCCCTGACCAAATGGTTCTAACATACGAGCATGCTGTCAGTAGGTGATCCGAGGTCTCCTGAACCTGATTGCAGTTGGGACATATTTCCATATTGTTTGGCCAGTTGCGTTTTTCCAGATTGTCGGCAGTCAATATTCTGGCATGCATCGCCAACCAACCAAAGAATTTTACCTTCAAGGGACTCTTAATAGGTTAAAATGGGGTTTATAAGCTGTTTGTTTAATCTCTTAGTTTATACAAATACTTTGGAAAAATCAATGAAAAAGTAGTAGACGAGAAAATGAAGTAACCAGCTGAAGGGAAGGAAAAGTAAATTATTAGAATTCATGAGCCGCTCTTGTTGCTCTCCTTGGAGTTGGAAAATTCGTCTCCCTTCCACATAACTGCTCTCCAGCTAAGTTCTCCCATTTGATGATTAGTTGGTCCGAACAAGTCGAGAATGCTGGCAACATGTGCTGAAAAACAAGAATAGTATTTGAACCTAAATATTTCTTTAGTAAAATCTGAAGTGCTGCATTTGCATTTTGTGTATAATATTTACCTTTAGTTTTTCCAAATGGAAGGCAGGATTGAGAATTCTCCTGTGCTTGGACCATTTTTCGCCTTCATAATTCACCAGTCCATCGGCTAATAATTTCCCAAGTCTGCTAATTTTTGGCTTCGCAAAGTGGCCAAATTTATTCGAGAAAACTTCTCTGACCAATTCGGGGTCTGTAATCTTGACTCTAGGATTTAAGGTACCATTTCGCTCATCCCCAAGAAATCCGCGGCAACACAAGTCGAGGATTATCGGCCAATTAGTATCATTAACACACCGGTGAAACTAATTACGAAGATATTAGCCACGAGGTTGCAACCGATCCTACCGTCTTTGGTGCACAAGAACCAAACGGCATTCATTAAAGAACGGTCTATTATCGACACCTTTTTAGCGACACGGGAAATTCTTAACCACTATCATAAGCGTCAAATTCCGTTGGTCATGTTAAAAGTGGACTTTTCCAAGGCGTTCGATAGTATTGCGTGGCCTTTCCTCCTCAAGTTGCTAAAAGCAAGAGGGTTCTCCGACCTTTGGATCTCATGGATCACAAACCTTCTCAAATCATCGAGCTCTTCCATTCGAGTCAACGGAGTCCAAGGTCCGACTTTCTTTCACCAAAAAGGGCTACGTCAAGGTGATCCGCTATCACCCAAGCTTTTTAATATCGTAGTTGACGTCCTCCAAGTATTTATGCGTAACCTCTCTTCACTTCTTTCCGCAAATGCTTTCTTGGCCCCACGAGCTCTACAATTCGCGGATGATACGATTATTTTTGTAGAAGCTACCCCGCATAATCTAAAATTAGTAGCATATGCCCTAGATCTCTTCTCCATGGTAACCGGTCTAGCTATCAACAAAAGCAAGTGCGCTTTTGTTCCCATTTCCGTCCCCGAGGAATTCCATGATACCATCTCCACCATTTTGGGTTGTCCGAAGAAGAATCTACCCATTAAGTACTTGGGGCTACCTCTCTCCATTAAAAAGCCTAAACGTCTTCATTTCCTCCCACTAATCAATAAATTGCAAGACCGTTTAGCATCATGGAAAGGCAAGATTCTCTCAACCGGTGGTAGGTTAACACTTGTCCGAGCGGTCTTGAATGCAATTCCTACCTACTATATGCAAGTTTTTGAGTTGCCGGTATGGCTCACGAACGAGTTAGAATCCATTATGAGGAGTTTCTTATGGAGAGGTGACAAAAATTGTCACGGTGGTCATTGCTTGATGAATTGGCAACGGGTTTGCCTACCGAAGAAAAATGGCGGGCTCGGCTTGCTTCACATAGCAACTCAAAACCGAGCCCTCTTACTCAAAAGTCTAGATAAGCTATCCTCCAACCCTTCCTCTTTATGGGCCTCCACTGTCCAGGAACTATATTGCTCGCGCGACTTAAATGATCTGGTCACTCAAAATCAGAGCACCTTTTCTTTCTTTTTTCGCGACATCCTAAAGCTAGCCCCTTTCTATAGACAGTCTACACTTCCCACTGCAGTGCACCAAGGCACGGGCTGGAGATGGTCTTCATCGGCAATATTTACGTGCGCCTCGGCATACCGAGCTCTACGCGACCCCGGAGTCGTCTCTTACTGGAACGAGGATCTATGGAAATGTAAGGCCCCCGCCAAAGTGCGTTTCTTCCTATGGTTGGCGCTACACAACCGAATTCTGACTGCCGAAAATCTCCAAAAAAGGGGATGGCCGAATCTCGAGGGTTGTGTATTGTGTGCACAATCAAGGGAGCACGTCGAACATCTTTTGCTACGATGTCCATATTCAATACAGATTTGGAGTATAGTCTGCTCAGATTTTCAGGGGAGACCTAGGGAGGATCTGCTGGCGACATGGCGGCAAAATCTGAGGAAAGGAGAAAATGAGCGGAATAAGAGATGGGTCTCGATGTGGGCGGCGGTGATGTGGAATTTATGGAAAGAACGGAATCGACGAATTTTTTCGGCAAAAGCGATGTCGGTGAGTAGTCTCGTACATCTCATCAAAACTGATGCGACGAACTGGCATTTTAATTGTTGAACGATTTGTTTTAAGTTAGGGTGTCAGTGTTCTTTCTATTTTGTTCTCTCACTTTTTTCAATTTTTCGTAGTTCTCTTTCTGATGAGGTTTTCTTTTTAGTTCCAGTGTTGAGGGCATCTTGTAATTAAACTCTTTTTTAATTTTTCAATATAATGAGAGGGGCTATTTGCCTCCCTCCTTCAAAAAAATCTTGACTCTAGGATTTGGTCCAAGCCAAGTAATTGAACTTTTGCCAGAATATTGGGAAAATTAAATGAACAATTCCTTTATATATCAACAGAAAAACTAGACATATCAAAAAGAGAGATCCAAAATTTGACTGGAAATCATTATCGTGAGGAACACAAAAATTAAGATTTTATTCTCACCATGCTCTTTCATGGTACTATAAAAAAAAGGTTGAACACGCGGAATAATATCGTGCGAAAGAGGCATGGGCTTGGTTTTTGCTTCTCTGTTGAGCCGAAAATTTTCGTTTACGTCTCCAACGATGGGCCGGTATACCCTGCCACCAAGTCCTTGCTTCCTCAACAATTGGTCCAGGCGCCTCGGCCTGAACCATGCCCGGGCTTGCAAAAACCCCACAAAACTATCAAGGAGAGAGCGCCAATGGCCAAGGTCCATGGGTGACCCATCAAATGGGAAAGTATTTTTTTTTTTTTTGAATAAAACTGAGGTGGGTCATCCCACACTCAGTGCATATATTTATATTTATATATAAGGAGATGTAATCCTCGAGAAATTACAATTATATTTTTCCTTTCTCATCTTCCTTGATTTTTAACAACCACATCTACTACTATTACATTTTCGTCCTTTATGTTGTTTGAGCATGCTCACTTCTACACCTTTGAACTTCGACCTCAATCTCAGTCTTGGAGGCTTCTCTGATCACGTGTTCGCCATTGCAAGAGGTTTGCATGTGCGTTGTTTGTGATCCATTCTTCTCCATTTCTGTCTTCACCGAAGATTCTTCTGCATCGTTCTTTCCATATTTCGAAAATTAGGAATAGAGCATTCCCCGTTTCGTTCCGCCCGTATCCGTTAAATTCTAAACCGTACATGTTACGTTCATCCTTATATCCTTTCCGTACCCACCGAATCCACACTCTTTTCGTAAATTCGCATTCCTCCGTGATATGTTTCCAATTTTCACTTGTCATCTTGCAAAGGGGGCATCGAGACGGCATTATCCATCCCCTATCTCTTAACATATCCTGCGTCGGAATAATTTTTCTCGCCCATTTCCACGCAAACGTCTTGATCTTCGACGGTATTGGCATCTTCCATAGAGTTTCCCACCTTACCCTGCACTTCCCTCCCATTATTATCGCATCATATGCGGCTTTTGTGCTGAACAGCCCCCCAGTACCGTCTTTCCATTGAAACATTTCCTCTCCCTCCTCATCCAGCAGTGGTAATATTGATATTATCCATTGTTTTTGCTGGCGGGCCTTTTCTGACAATCTCCTGTGGAAGTGGTTCGCCTCGGAATTCATCTCCTCCAGATCACACACCCTCATATCTTCATTTCTCGCAAAAGAGTAAAGTTCCATCGCTTGATATTTCATTAATCCGAATCCCCAATCTGTGTACCAAAGTGGCACTTGTGCTCTCCCTCCCATCCATTTAATTCTCGTGTGGAAGAAAGGCGTCATTTTTAGAGCCCCTTTCATCAGGTTTGATGAGTTTCTTATTTGGTGTGATAAATTCATATAAGGATTTGGCGGGTAGAATTGTTGGAGCATATTCCTAAAAAGTGTATCCTCACTTGCAAATGGGAAAGTATTGTTTGCATATTGCTTTATTGTTTGGTTTTCAGGTTGGGAACTGATAGATAAAAAGGCTTTGGAACTTTAATACGATTGTGGACGCAAACTTAGCAAGTGTTTTTTATGGCTCTGTTTATTTTGGGCCCTTTTGATAAATTTTTCATGCGATGCGGATTGGGACAGACTACAAATATCTGTTGAACTGTGACGCAAGTACTGAAGTCAGATAATTTAAAGTGGTTTGATATGGTGCGTTCGAAGACAAAAAAAATGTGATCATCGATCAAATCACTACTCAATTAAATAAATCAATTAATATATTTAATTGAATTAATTAACAGTTTAATTGATCGTTTAATTTAATTAACATTTCAATTAGTTTTTTTTATTAAATATTAACATATTAAAATGAAAGAAAATTTTATGATACATCATTTTAAAAAAATATTTTGAGTCTTAGTAATTAATTATATTTTTTAAAAAATGGATCATAAAATTTATTTTTATGGAGATATTTTTAGTGGCCAAATTTAGTCTAATCGAGACCTTACCAATTACTCAAAATATTTTTGAAAATAAGTGTATTATAAGAAAAATGATGTATCATAGAACTTTTCTAAAATGAATTGACGTGTAAATTGACAATTTTTAATTGGGATAATTAAGAATGTGTTAATCAAATCACATAATTGAATAGTGTTGTCATGGATGGTTTTTTTTAAGTTAATGGGAACGTGATATAATTTTTCTTTTTTAAATATCACTAAGAGGATTCATTTTTCACGTCATTGCCCCTCGAAGGTTAAATACTGTGGGGATGAGCTGATAATTTAATTCGGATAATACGAGAACTAACATAAAAGAAAAACACGACAATTAATAAAATCGGTATGGAGCTGTAAATGGATTAGTGTGAATGACAATGCATATCATAATAACACAAATTGTGAATTCTGTCATACTTAGGGATGCCAACGGGGCGGGTCGGGTTCGGGTAAGCTTTTCCCATATCCGAACCCGAATTTTCAAGTATTATCCGAACCCGAACCCAAAATACCCGTGGGTAAAAAAACATATCCGAACCCAAACCCGCGGGTAACGGGTTTACCCGAATCCGAACCCGTTATCCGAAAATCACCAATACAAAATCTAAAAAAAATAATAATAATATAGAAATTATTATACAAGTGCGTAAAATCACCAACAAGTTAGTATACATAAAACAAACAACTTGTACAAAATACATTATAAAATGCAAAAATTATAAATAATTAATCTATAAAACACCACAAAATTTCATATCATTGAGTATTTTCGGGTATTTTTCGGATATTTTTCGGGTATTTTCGGATTCGGGTTCGGGTTCGGATATTTTTTTCGGGTTCGGGTATACCCGCGGGTAAAAATTTACCCCCGTACCCGAAACCGAACCCGGAGCGGGTATTTTTTTCGGGCAATACCCGACCCGCGGATATTTTTTTCGGGTATTTCCCGCCCCGTTCGGGTCGGGTACCCGCGGGTTCGGGTTTTACCCGACCCATTGACATCCCTAGTCATACTTCTATATGTGCTCACTAAGGAAAATCATACCAATCGGATCTATCTGAAGGAAATACAGTTTTGGATCAACTAGAAGAAAATACAAAATAAGGATGATCAAATAATTGAATTCACAATGAGATTGTGAGAATTCTTGAACCAGGAAAGGGTTCGTTCGAACGAACTACATAGTGTGCTCGAACGCACTATAGTTGGAACCAGGAAAGGGTTTGTTCGAACGAACTACATAGTGTGTCCGAACGAATGGGTTATTCCGTTCGAACGGACCAGTGTAGAACAGTAACACGGTAACAGTGTCTGGTTCGTTCGAACGAACATTACGGTGTGTTCGAACGGACTATGTTCGAAATTTTTTGTTAGCAGTTTTACAAGATCTCTCCAATTAATTATCCTGAATTAATGGCTTTATTTGAGATTAATGGGTATTAATCTCCAGATCTGGAGGAGAGAGAATTGTAACAAGTTGTTCATCTTCTTCCTCAAGCAAGAAATTCATTAGAGAAAAAGGTGAAATAGAGAAAGTGTTTCTCAATTCATATTCAAGCAAGTTTACATGTGGATTTACTAGGAAGATCTACATGTAACAGAAAGACGAGAACTTGAGGTGGATACGGATAGAGAGATCTCAACTGAGATTTTGGTTGTGATCCAACGAGAGAACGAGAAAGGTCGGAGCTTAACCGGAATGGTTCCGGTTGGTATACGACAAGACAAAGCTTCATCGAGTGTGTCGAATAGTGCGGGCGTGAGACGCACGTGTTGCCGAAGAACGGAGCAAGGATAAAGAATAATATAAACGCATCAACCCTTCGCCGTGATCAATTTCACGAGGTATGACCCGTTTACAGATTATTGCATGATTCGTATCATGAAGTTGACGGCGTGGTCCTCTGGATCGGATCAGACCGGACCCGTCATTCCGTTACGCCGGGCTCGATAGTGATGTCGATACCCAACAGTGGTATCAGAGCGATCGTCGTCGATTCATGGATCGAATCGGACACGGATAAGTGGTATTCTTGTTCGTGCATAGAATTTTTGTATTTTTATTCAATTTCGATTTTATTACAAGTTAATGTCTTACTAGAGGTTAATCATGGGATTTTTAAAAGCATCTGGAAGAGATCATGAAAGAGTTTTCATGATCGGTCATTTTCGAAACGATCAAAATTAGCAGAAATCAGAGGCAAATTCGTGATTTCAGTACAGGTTCGTTCGAACGAACAAGTGTTGTTCGTTCGAAAGGACATAGAAGAGTCGCGGATAAATTCAGGAGAAATTTGACAAATTAATGGTTCGTTCGAACGAAACTAGTTGCTCATTCGAACGAAGGCATGTAATTCTTGTTCGTTCGAACGGACAGTCAGTTCGTTCGAACGGATATGCTCTTGGTAATTTTGGAGAAAAAAAAAAATCATATTTTGGTTCTTTCGAATGGAACTTGTTGTTCGTTCGAACGGAATGAGTTCTGGATTTGATCTAAAAAAGAGGTCTTGGTTGGCAACGATATGTCATGTGTGGAAGGAACGTAACGTATTTTCTCTGCCAAGGCGGCCTCTACAACGGCCATTCTAATCATGATCAAGAAAGATGCCCAGAGCTGGTTACTTCCCTGTTGAGAAGTCAGAAGTGACACCCTACTTTTCTTTTTTCTAATTTGCAGAGCTAATAGGGCTTCTCTCTAATACTTATGATGTGATCAACTGTGTGACATTGTGTTTTGTACAAGCCTTTTATTTTTTTATATATAACGAGCGACGGCTATCGCCTCCTCCTTCGAAAAAAAAATATCAAAACATATTTATTATATTCTTCTAAACTTGATCGGAGCACCGTGCTGAGGATGGAGAATAAGAACAGTATGAGGTGCATGAAGATAATTTTGTGAAAGTTCAAATTCAAAGTGCTGAAGAATCATGCTAAGTCCCATCTTAGCCTCTAATAGCGCGAAATTCTGGCCGATGCAAATCCGCGGGCCCCATCCAAATGGAAAAAACGCCATCTAGTGATAAATTAGATAGGTAACAAATCCATAAGATAACTGATTAATTTACTTATTTTTGTTTCAACTGAGTTTAACAATATCAATTTGATAGCATAACCAGTTACGATATATCCATATATGTAATCTGCATATTCATTACCTGGCCATCTTTAGCAGCCTTTGAGATGCCTTCTGAGAATCGATCGGGATTGAACTCTGACGCGTCGGGACCCCAAATTTGTTTGTCATGATGAAGCATAAGTATTTGTAATGATAAAACTACGCCAGGTGGATATGTTATATTGCCAAGTTGCATAGTTTTGTATGTTTTTCTTGATAGCATGACGATCGGAGGGTAGAGTCGAAGAACCTCGTAAAGTATCATTGTTACCTATAATTTTCACAATTAAATATATATTACACTATTACAATTAGTATATCACTCGAAGTATATCAATTAGTTGTTCACACTATAAAGTAGAGCAATAATGCAATTACTATCCCATTGGATCTTAGCCCCTTGTATCTTTTATTTTGTTCATTTTCAGTACAAAGAACCTAATTATATTAATCAAGTAAAATTACTCACAATTTTTAAGCGGCCTAAACCATCAAAATCTGGCTTGTTCTTTCCAAAATGTTGTAAGACTTCCTCTCGAGCTTTTTCTTGCCATTCAGGATGCATGCTTAGCACGACCATTGTCCACGTCAACAAAACTGAAGTCGTCTCCATTCCTGCGAAATAGAACAATTTGCATTCCTCTATTATGTCATCCATAGTCATACCAAGCGTAGTGTTGGAATTCCCATCTAGGCTCATTTCTCGCATGTTTGATTCCAACAATAATCCGAGCAAATCGTCCTTCGTGGTTTCTCCGTTTTGTACTGCCTTTTCTCTTTTTGCGATAATACCTCTTAAAAGTATTCGTACTTCTTTTTCATTTGCTTTCATTTTCTTAATATTTTCAGTCGGTAAATACCTATAAAAAAGTATTATCAAGATGCTTTGGTAAGTCAAATAAATAATTCAAAATCTTATGCTTAAAAGAATTACTACAACACAAAATGATATTGTTAACCACCTTTCTTACTTAAGAACATATCAAAGCATATTTTAAAAATAATTCCCTTAATTAAGTTTTAACTTTTAAGGTCATTGAACTCTGGTTTAGACATATACATATATACTAGAAATGTATAATATAGGACTACCAAAAATATTTGATCCGAAGATTGAATTCTAGTTTGGAGCGGCCCTGATTAGTTAAAATGGTTTATGAGTTGTTTGTTTAATCTCTCTAGTTTATAAATATCTGTTGGAAAAATAAATGAAAAAATAGAAAACGAGAAAAGGAAGTAACCAGCTAAAAGGAAGGAAATTGATTTTAAAACACTCCAGGAGCCGCTCTTGTTGCTCTCCTTGAAGTTGGAAAATTCGTCTCCCTTCCTCATAACAGCTACCAAATGCTGCTTGTGAGATCACATCGCCTGTAAAATTTTGTAGCTCGGGCCAAACGTCGAGCTCAAATGACCCGTCAGGTCCAGCTAAGTTCTCCCATTTGATGATTAGTTGGTCCGAACAAGTCGAGAATGCTGGCAACATGCGCTGAAAAACAAGAATTGTTTTTTAATCTAAATATTTCTTTATTAAAATCTAAATTGTTGCATTTTCATTTTGTGTATAATATTTACCTTTATTTTTTCCAAATGGAAGGCAGGATTGAGGATTCTTCTGTGCTTGGACCATTTCTCGCCTTCATAACTCACCAGTCCATCGGCTAACAATTTCCCAAGTTTGCTAAATTGCAACTTTGCGAAGTGGCCAAATTTATTCGAGAGAACTTCTCTCACTAATTCGGGGTCTGTAATCGTGACTCTCGGATTCGGTCCAAGCCAGGTAATTGAAGTTTTACCTTAATTTTAAAGAAATTAAATCGACAATCTTTATCAAAAGAAAAGGTCAAAACATATCAAATAAAAAAATCCGAGAATTTCACGGGAAAACATTATTCTGAGGAACATAAAATATTAAGATTTTAATTTTATTCTTACCGTACTCTTTCATGGTACTATGAAAAAAAGGTTGAATACGCGAGACAATATCGTGCGAAAGAGCCATGGGCTTGGTTTTTGCTTCTTTGTTGAGCCGTGAGTTCTCGTTTACGTCTCCAGCGATGGGCCGGTATACCCTACCACCAAGTCCTTGCTTCCTCAACAATCGCTCCAGGCGCATCGGCCTGAACCATGCCCATTCAAGGGCTTGGAAAGCACCCCACAAAACTATCAAGGAGAAAGCGCCAATGACCAAGCTCCATGGGTGACCCATCATTTGGGAAAGTATTGTTTGCATATTGCTTTATTGTTTGCTTTAGTGTTTGCTTTTCTTTGTTTGGAACTGATTGATAAAGAAAGAGAACGTTGAACTTTAATACGATTGTGGACTTGAAAGGCAAGCTTAGTAAGTGTTTTGTAGTGGCTCTGTTTATTTTAGGCACTTACGTTGAATTTTTCATTGCGGATGGGGATTCGAGACAGGCCAGAAATATCTGTTCAATTGTGACGTAAGCACTGAAGTCAGATTTTTTAGATAGTCACTAGAAGGATTCATTTTCCACTTGTCATTGTGCCTTGAAGGTTGAGATACTCTTGGGATGGGTCGGTAGTTTAATTCGGATAATATCAGGACTAACTTCAGGATAATATAAATCCAATGACAGGTGTTCAAATAATTTTACAATGGAAGATTTTCATATTTATCCTTTGTAAAATTAAAATATCATATTTATCTTTTCATAAATTTAAAATATCATATTTGTCCAAAAATTAAAACTATCCAATTTTTTCGTTAAACTTAATGGTCAAGATTTAAAATTACTATTTTATCCTTTGCATATTTATCCTTCTAAAAATCCAAAATATCATATTTACCCCTTTAAAAATAAAAATATCATATTTACCCTCTCAATAATAAAAATAACATACGTACCCTTACTCACTCGACAAGAAGAAATCATGTCCTACAATCTAATAATATTTTTAGTTATGGTTAAATTTTTGCTATGAAGCTATATTTTTTACGTTTTTGTTTTTGTCATTTAAGATTAGTAGAATGATTATCTTTTGAAGTTTTATTGATGTATTTTTTTGCGTTTATATTGTTTTATATGAGATTACATTGTTATATTCTTTGGGTAAATATGATATTTAAAAAAAAAAAGAGTAAATATGATATTTTGGATTTTTAGAAGGGTAAATATGTAAAGGGTAAAATAGTAATTTTGAATGTTGACCGTTAATATGTAAATATGATATTTAATTTTTGGGTAAATATGATATTTTAGATTTATGAAAGGGTAAATATGATATTTTGGATGATATTTAATTTTTGGGTAAATATGATATTTTAGATTTATGAAAGGGTAAATATGATATTTTAATTTTAAAAAGGATAAATATGTAATTTTAAGTTTAAGAAAGGGTAAATATGTAAATCTCCCTTTTACAATAAATAAATTTAGGGATGAGCATGGTTCGATTTGAACCGAACTGATTTAGGTAAAACCGAACTAAATCGAATCGAATTTGTCTAAAACCGAACCGAACCAATTAGTAATTGAACCGAATAAAAACCGAATAGATTAAACCGATTTTTTATTCGGTTTATCCGATTGAACCGAACGAAAATAATTATATTATTTTTTGTGTTCAAGTTTTTTGTTCCATAAATTTGAGAAAATAACAGAACGAGAAATATTGAGAACTGAAAACTTACATACATCATTAACATCATTAATCAAATTAGGACATGTTTGGATGATGGTAATAAGGGTAATTAGTAATACTAAATCTTGCATTTAGTCTAATACTCATGTTTGGAATGTTGTATTTAGTGTATTGCTACAGTACTAACATTCATAGACCATCTTAATGCAGCACTTGGAATTCTCACGAATATTACGAGGGTCACAAAAGCTGGAATGAGAAAATTTTGGCGGGTCTAATTAACTAACTGAAGCCACTCGCCTCTTTGCCTTCTCGCAATAAAGAAGTCTCATTTCACGACAATTTTCAAGCTCTTTTCAAACTCATCGTTCTCTTCTCAGCTTTCTTCTCTCTTGATCTCTTCCTTTTCTTAAACTAACCAAAAATCTGGTTGGACTAAGAATATCAAATTCATCATAGCATTTGGAATTAAAGAAGCATAATATGTTATAGGTAAATATTTATTTTATATAATACCTATTTATGACCCGATTGACGAAGGTTATGACATTTTTTAGCATTGTAGAAAATATATTTTATATTTCATGTTTCAGTAGATGGTCTTGAACTCTAGGTATTTTTTTGTAAATTTAACTTTAGTTTGTTTTAAAAGACCTCATACTAAGAATCGTGTATCTTGCATCGAAGATAATTTTTTAGGCCCCCTATTTGTTCGATGAAATGCCAGTTATAAAATTTTATAGTAACAAGATGAATATATTCAAGAAAATCTTATGTTCTTGTGCAATTAGTTGTTTTAAATGACCTCATAGTAAGAATCATGATATTTCATCTGTTAATCCTATTTCTTTTTTCAATGCGTTTATTTGCAAACTGAAATTGAATTTGAATTTAAATTGAGGATGAACCGGTAAGTTCTGATAGGAATTGTACGGACAGTTTGTGTCTCCTTTTGGCTATGTATAAGTGGGATTGTGCATTATAATTTAGATACATTGATTCCTTTTCACTTTTTTGTGTTGTACCAGCTAGTGATACCTGATCTTGTTTATTCCTTTTTTTTTTACTATTATTTCTGTTTATTTTTGTAGAAGATTTATATGGTGTAAGCATTATGCACTTTCATAAGTAAATGAAACAAAATAATGTATTTCTAATTCGATTACATAACACAACAATATATATTATATATTTCTTTTGAGTTTGGTATTTTGCCTTTTATTATTAACTTAAATTGAGTACTATGTATATTATAAACTTGTCAACCCGAGTCAGTAAAAAATTAACTGAAATTAAAACATCAACAGTTTTAATCTTCCTCCACAAATACAATTGAAGAAAAGTCAGTAAATAAGTTAAGTCAAATCAAAACATCAACCTTTTCAATCTTCCTCCTAAAATAAATAGAAGAAAAGTTAAAACCAATGGAATCGCCACCTGCAAAGAAAAAGGTTTTCTTTTGCTATGCAATGAAGTGCTTTAACTTGCACAAGAAGATGAGGAGTTGATTTTTTTCGTTAAGAATTCCAATTTATTTTTTCACATTTTCATATATCTAAAGACCACAAGAATGTGTGGTATGTATAAATTTTTATGGCGTGATGGATCATTTTTGTCTGTGAAATCAAGTAAATGACTCATTCTTTACATGTACACAATTAATTACTCTTATTCTTTACATGCATAACGACTGTAAAAGTTAATGTGTTCTCGGATAACAAAATGAACAAAATAAATATCATTTATGAGGATAGTAGACCAAGTGTACAACTGAGTGTATAGTTTAATTTGAAATTTAGAGAAACAAGACATTCAATCTTTTGGCGCACCATGAATCATAATTAATTATTATCTTCTGTGCATCACAAGAACTTTCCTAACACGGTGCAAACCGAATCGGAACCGACAAACCGAAATGTGCAAATTTTTGAACCGAACCGAATTTCAACCGAACCGAATTGAATCGAATGAATCGAAGTTGACCGGTTCGGTTTGACTTCTAAATAAATCGAATCATTTGTCCATGCCTAAATAGAACCCCTCTCAATTCACAAAGGTGTTCAAATAATTTTACAATAAATAGAAGGTACATAAATAGAAACTGCATCTTTGAAAGAAAGAAAAAATAAAATGATGGGAGTAAATTCAATACACAAACCGACCAAATTACTTAGGGGCTGTTTGTTTTGCCGTAAATGTGGCGGTTAGTAAGTATAATTACTGCATTAGGCTATTTTGTGTTGTTTGGTTTGATGTAATTTATGAAATTACTGTAACTCGGATTACATTCTCACCCTCTTCTCCTGCAAGTGGACTTCCCCTCAAAATTACGAGCGGTGGAGTTACATCACATTTACAACCTACCCTCAACTTGGCGGGAGAGTCTGAAATCACCACTCGGTCGTCCTCTGTTCGCTCGTCCTCTTCGTACATCACAGGAGGTTCAAACTTCGAGAGAGTCTACTCTAGCCCACTGCTCCCTCTCTTCGAGATAATTTTTTGATTAATTCTGGTGATTTGTTTAGGTATTAGGATTGTTGGGTATTATTGGGTATTATCGGGGGTAATAAACTGAGTTATTAGGTTTTCAAGAATTTCTCCTTCGAAAAAAAAGAAGAAGTTATTAGGGTAATAAACTCAACTACTCGCTCCAATCTTAGTTATTAGGGTTTGAATCGCTGTTTGGTACCAGGTTTGAATTGGGTATTATTAGGAATTTTCTATATGAAGTTTGACTTTGGTACCAGTTTTTTGATTAAAAAAAAAAAAAGTTCGGTACCAGTCAAGTTTGGTACCAGTCAATTTTGATCCAAAAAAAAGATAATTTTTTGATTAATTTTGGTGATTTGTATAGGTTGTCAAAATGTCAATCGAAGACCAACGTGCGGCTGCTTTAAGTGCTTTAGTGGGAGGTTTTATCGTTTCGATGCTTCTCAAAAAAATTCAATGAAACTCCTGTGATGTACAATTACTAAAACGTATTTCACATATACCAAGGTTTTGTGCATATGTGGTTTACAATAATCAAATTCGTAAACAATTATTCAAAAATACTGAAAATCAGTGAAAATTTATGTGAGAGAAATGTATTTAGACATGGTTCATGGTTCACGTACACCTTAGTCTTTAAAGCCTATATTTCCAAAATAATAAAAAAAACAAATACAAGTTTCTATAACCATCTTGCATTAAATTGTACATGAAATAATTAAGAACATCAATGATTCAATGAAACTTTGAATCAGCAAATGCACAATTTAATGTACTTTTTGACCTTGAGTTCGCATTTTTATATTTTTTAAGGAAATACAAGCGCGATGCGCGCTCTATCCAATCATTTTTATAAAAAAAAAAATTACTACAACGATTACTAATGGGACTTCTCGAATGACCCCGCAACTTAAAATTGATATTTGAAAACTAAGGCGTTTTCAAGAATGAATCCTCCATTTCACTATTAAATCCTCCATTTTACCACTAACCCGTGTATCCTACCGTTTCTTTGGAAGATTCGATTATTGTGTCATCTCCATAATGTCCAAATAGTGCCGAGCCATTTGACATCCCACGATCGTGCTTCGGTTGATGACTTGGAGTTTCGGACATCGAACCAAAACGATGGTAGTGTTGGAACATGCATATTTACGTTCGGCTCAATATGACTCCATACCTCTTGCGTGAAAGGACATCGTAAAAATACGTGCTCGGTTGATTCGATTGTTGAGGAGCAAAGAGAGCATGTCGGGTCATGTGATCACTCTCGTTTGACGAGATTTTCGGCTGTAAGAATCTTATTGTTTAGCATTAACCAACCGATTTTTTTTACTTTGGATGTGCAATCCGGGCATACACTATGCTCGTGGTGTTGGTTAGGGGTTCTTGACTGAGGGCGGTTGCGGGTTGGAGTTGGTTGCCTTGGTGAATAATCCCATTTAGTGTAAGAAGCAGGGCCGGACCTGGACTTTGGCAGAGTTGGCCCAAGTCACAGGCCTCCCTTTTCTAATGGGCCACCCTTTTTTTCATTATACATACATATACCACTAAACCGACCCGTTAACTGAGATCCAATCCGATAGGCCAATACAACATTGCCTTATCTTATCTTATGCACGTTCTCCTTTGCTTTCTTCTCCAATCGTACGCACGCGAAGTAGAGGCTAGTCACAGCGTTGCAGGTTGCTGCATGCTCCTATGGACAGGGCGACGTTGGAAGTTGTCGGGAGCCACAGGCCCACAACCACATGCTTGCGCAACGAGAGTCACTTCAATGCTTCTACTACGGGACTAAATCACTTCAACTTTACGATTTTGGATCCTCTCGAGTTGCAGGCTGCAGCAGCAAGCCAGCAATCGTCTCGTCTTCAAGAAGTTGCAACAGCACGAATCCTCTCGATCTCACTCTGGATTGAATCAAGAAGACTGGGTTCGAAAATGGATTAATTAGCAGTACAATTTTGCACAAAAATTGGGGGTAATTTTCTTAAATCATCTCTGGTATTGGCGTTCTTCAATTTTGCTAAAAAATGGATTAAGTAGAATGGAAATTTGATAACACCTTGTAGTTCTTCTCTAAATTTTCTGCAGGTGCGAAAATTTTGGCAACTTATTTTGGCGTTTCTAATTTCTGGTCTTCCTATTTTCTGCTTCTTTTGGTAAGAATTTTTGTGTTGGTAATTTTGTCTTTCTTAATCTGGTTAGGTTTTGGCTTTGAGCAGAACTTCGATTTGTCGCGATTTGTTCCTTGAATTGGAGTGGTAATTTGGTGTTATTGTTTTGATTCGATCTTAAATTGAATTGTTTTTTCGTATAATTCCTACTGGTTTATGTTATTTCGATACTTATTTACATAATTACTGCGGATTACTGAAATTCATACTTATTGAATGATAAGTATATTACTGCACCATTTCATTGTTTATTCTTGCCCCAAATTTAGATCAAATTTCAAAATTGTGATGATTCCTTACCACTTTCTACCATGAACTTACTGATTATATCCAATTTCAGGAAAGCACATTGCCAGTAAAGTCGAATCAAAGCTATATTCAATGGAAATACAAATTAGATAATCGTGGATCTCATTCCGTTCTCTGGTATTGTTTCCTTGAATTTTGGGTTTTGTGATTTGGCGATAATTCTTCACTGGTAGGTTCTATGAAATTTGAAAGTCAATAAACTAGGTTCTGTGAAATTTTTCGATGATTATTGTAAGTATAATCATGGATCTCATTCTTTATTAATATTTAAGTTTTATATTAAAGAAATATATTTCATTGTCAAATGATATAATGTCGTAATTTTGGATTATCGTAACATCATGTCACAGGCCTCCGAAAACTCAAGACCGGGCCTGGTAAGAAGCAAGGTTATTCGCAATAGAGTTATATATTTTTCCATACACCTAGAAATTTACCAACTTTTTTGATAGATTTAATCTTGACCGCAATTTAACCGGTCATTAGTCACGTTATTAAAAAGTTGAAAGTTTACCATCATTAAATGATGATAATTCCAAGAAAGAACAATTTTATTATTTTCGAAATAAATGTTTTTTATTTTTAAAACATGAAATAAATGTCATGTATATAATATATAATATATTATTTTAATACAATAAATATTTATTTGTGCATATTTTATAGCAGCAACTAACATTGTCAGTGCAAAGTATCTATATCAATATATTATGATTGGTACTTCGGAACAAATATGAAATTCGTATAATAAACGATATATGAATATTGAAAATAAATTATATTAATACTAAAAGAATGTGTGAAAATTGAAAATAAAATACAATCCTTACAAATTATATATTAACACTAAAATTGATATACTGACATAAAATAATATACAATATATCACAAATAACATATGCCTATGAAAAAATATATAATAATATATTGACTTTAAATATTATAAATACCACAACAATATACTAACACCGAAAATGATATAGTAATAAAAGCGTAAATTGAAACCGAAAATAGCATTATTGAATTTTTTTTCCAATTTATTCGGTTCAACCAAATAAGAATCTCAAAATAAAAAAATATTAAGAAAGTTGATTCATATGCAATAAATCAGAAAATATAAATAACTTATTATATTGTTTTATAAGATTATTATATCACATTTTATTTTTTGACATTGACATATTAGAAAATATATGAAAAATGAGACTTTTGTCTCTACATGGAAGGGACTGAATATCCTCAAATTACTAATTGGTAAAGTCGAGGACAAACCAGAGTAGACACATAGGAGAGTTTGACATCGATGACGGGACATATAGTCAAACATATCCAATACGGATTTATTAAGAGACTAGAGGTGGCAGCGCCACCCTCCTAATGTAATACAATGTAATTTAATATAATATATTTTAAAAGAATATAAAATAATATAATACAATATATTATAATGAATACTTTTTTCTCTAAAATATTATTTAAAAGCATAAAAAATCAAATATTGTCAATTCGATCTCATAATTTCTTTCCAAAAATCATTGTTGAAATCAAATATTGTCAAATATTGTCAATTCTATTCTCAAAATTTCAAGTAATTATTATATTTTATATAAAGATAAAACGAAAAAAATTAACACATTATTAAATAAAAGTTTAATTTAGGGATATTCATGAGATTGGAAGAGTTTTATAGAAGTATTTATGAAATTTCACAGTTTTGAGGGATATACCCGAAATTATGATGTTTCGAAGGTACACATGAAATTCTGCCAATTTAAAACTACACAATAGCGGAGAGACACTTGATTCATTACTATTTAGTATTTACTACTAGTGCTTCGCCCGCGCAATTGCGCGGGTTTGTTTCTTTTTTTTGGGGGGATTTGTGTTGTATTGCAGTTTTATTTATTTGATAATGTGTATTTGTGCATACATGTCGCGGGAAGTTATTTTGAATGACAGCGAAGAAGAGCAATTGTATTTTCCTAATTGTATTTTTATTTTGTTCTTTTTATTGATATTGGTAATGATATTGATACTTGTTTTTTCGTATTTTTGTTTGCATCCGCATCCGCATTTGTATTCACATTTCATATTTGTATTTGTATTATTTTTCGTATTTCGTATTATGTATTTCGCTGTTTGAATTGATTTTGGTATTGGTATTACTATTGATATTAGTTTTTTTTTTCATATTCCTATTCATATGTCATATTTGTCTTTGTACTCGTATTCCTATTCATGTCATATTTTGTATTTTGTAATTCGCAATTCATATCTCGAACTTCGTATTCGTATTTTAACTTGGTAATCATGTATCTTTTTTTTGTTTCAATTCTAACATCTTTGTGTAATAGTCATGCAGTCGAATAATTATGTAAATTCACAGATAGAGTTTAATGTTTGATGATTAGTTTGATAGCTCAATTGCATACTTTTTTTTTGTCCAAGAAAAATGTGACATCAGAATTTGTTTCATAATTTGGTATATTTTTTGCTTGATAATCGTGTATATTTTTTTTCTTGACAATCCTAACATTTTCTTCTATTATAATCATGTGGCCGAATAATTGTGTAAATTCAGAATTTGGAAGATAACCTCATTGCATAGTTTTTTTCGTCCAAGTTCATACATGTTATAATAAATGAAACCCGAAATGTCCGACAATTTGTTTGATAACCTCATCGTATACATTTTTTTGTTGCTGTTCAGGCCCATATCTATTAGAATGATGATTATGATTACGATGACGATGATAGATAGAATGGCTACATTTCATATATACCTTTTTCACATATGGCACTCCATGCAATTACCCGCATATATATGTAGCTTTTTGTAATTCGTCACAGTCAAAATGTCACTCACCCATCCAAGCAACAAATTAATACTTCACATACACATAACAAACACAGAAATAATAAATAAAAATTAAAACGACTCGAACAAAAGTGTAAATATTTATCAAAAAGGACCTGAATTTGTTAGAAATTGCGCACATCATCTGGAGAACACTCGCACCATAGCCCAACACCTAAGCATAATCCCCTGGCTAAAATACCAAAAGAATCTTAAAATATTCGTAATTAGGGATGAAATAAATAGAAGTTTACTTAAATGACTTTTGTCCGGGATGAGTTAATATCATCTCGATCAAATGTCAAATGTTCAGCCCAGACCAGAACTTGCAGCGAAGAAAAAAAATCCCACTAAGAAAAACAAATTGATGACACTAATAATTAATGTTCCATTTTCTCCAAATTTTAATTGCGAGATTACCTTGTTTGTGTATTCATATCCATGACAACAGCGGTTGGTACCTATACTTTTCAGAAGCATAATCGCCAAGAAATACTAATTGCACGATTTTCGAAAGAAGGCTGAAACTTCAAATCTGCGCAAGATAAGAAAAGAAAAAACAATAAATTTTATCGTCATCATAACAAGAGTCTTTAAAATGAATAGATCAATCAAACATGTACGGGTAAATTTTTCTTTTTTCACCGATTCTGAAAACTTCTCACGACTTCAAGCCAACTGGCAGCTCGTCACAACCGCCTGCATCGACTGACCAACCTCTTCATGCGGGTACGGGCTATGTGTTTAACCAGAACCAGTGAATGTCCACTTGAGCCGGCATTTTTTGGTAGCCAATTTCGGATCGACACCAATTCTGACAAAAACAAAGTAACCAGAATGAAGTATTAATTGAATCGATTATTTAAAAATTTGATAACAAATCAACTAATATTTAGGTAACAAATAATTGAATCAATTAATTATGGAAAAACAAAATCAGCTACCAATTTAAAAATTAAATCATACAATAATCTTTTCCCCTTTTAATCGAAGCAAAATAAACAGAAAAACCAACACCCAAAAAACCCTAGAAACGAAATTCGTATGCAAACTGTAAATCAACATGCAAAATGTACTGAAGCACGCACAAATCAAACTAAAACTAATAGGAAAACAACCAAAGCGAAAAAATCGAACCAAAAAAGAATTACCTCGACCTGAACTGAAATCGTTGTGGCAAAAATCTGACGGAACCAAGAAAAGGCGATGACTACGGCGCTAAGCCTTCACGGCTAGGGCTTCGCTGCGAGGGCTTCGTCTCCACTGCGTTTCCGCCGCTGAGGCTCGGCTGTTCCGCGAAATGAGAGAAACGACATAGCGAGAGCAAAATGAGAGGAGCGTGAGGGTTATGTGTTCTGTGTTCACAATGAGCGTGGCAATACATGACAGTGAGAGAGGGAGGGTTATGTCTTCTTATCCGACGGCTATAAAGAAAGGGTAAAGAAAAGATCGGACGGCAGGAAATACATGAACGTGGCAGGCTCTAAAGCAAGCAAAAATGGTTGCAATAGTATTCTTCTAAGATAACTCACAGGAATTGGGAAACCCTCGCCTCTTTATTTTTTTTTTCTCTGGTCCTTTCAATGCACCAATCACAGGAGTTTTTGAATTCCTCGGTAATCATGAACGTGCTAAAAAAATGTCAAACACCTCATATGACTCCTTCCACGTGTTTATCTCGTACTGCATAAATATTATAAACAAGAAAAAGAACAAATGTATAATGATATTTGTGTCGTCCTCTTTAAAATATGGCGACCGGCTCAATCCAAGTTTCTAGAAGTTTTTACAGGATGATTAGATTTTTCCGGTTTTCCTAATTAATATAGGCCACAGGATTTGATAAATGGACGGTGAAAAAAAATTGGGTGTATCGAAGAAGAACTCTTGTTAGTAGGCTCCCGGCATTTTGAATGTTGTATAATGATTGTAACGTGAATGACCGTTGCGAGTCCCAACCATGATTGAGTTTGAAAAACCACTTTATAGCAAATTTGATTCAAATTTGATTCAAATTCATTAAAAAATGACCGCCAATCATTTTATCTCCGCCTTTCCAAAAGAAGGCTCTCGTCAATTTATTCAAGTCCTGTACTGCTCCTTTGAGCAATATCATTGTTTGCATGTAAAAATTAGGAATCGCTCCCAACACCGATTTGACTAATGTGTAACGGCCTCCTATTGTTTGAAATTTATTGTTCCAATTGTTAATACTACCTCTCACCTTATCTACTATTGGTTGGAATATCAATTTGTTCGGTTTTTTGGAAGAGAGTGGGAGACCTAAGTATTTAATCGATAACAATTTTATACTACATCTCACTAGGGTAGCCAAATGAGCGTGTAAATCCTCCGGTATGGCAATAGGAACAAATCCTCTTGTATCCCAATTAATTTGTAAATCCGATACTTGAGGGAAAAGTGAGATTGTGTGCATGATTACTTTTATATTTTGTAGATGAATTTGAAGAAAAATTAATGTGTCGCGTATTATAATGTAGTCGGCGCAAATAAGATCGGGGTAGTTTGTAGGGGAGTCATCTTTGCCATCATCTTTTGTAAGGAATCCACTACTAGAGTGAATAAAAAGGGTGACAAGGGATCTCCTTGGCGTAATCTTATGTTTAAAATAAGAACCACGAATGCCATTTGAATGGATCAAGGAACTAGACGAGTGTAAAAAAAAATTATCCATTCAATTCATCTTGACGGAATTCCACGGGCCAATAAATTGGTTTCAAGAAATTCCCACGACACATTGTCAAAACGATTTCTTAAAATCTATTTTTAGCATCAATGTTGGGATTTTGGCCCTATGATAAAAATTGGAATTTCTCTCGAGGATAACAATTGTTCATTTATTGTTATTCCTTTGATAAATGCGGATTGACATTTATGTATTAGGAATGACAAGTAAGGTTGTAATCTCATGGCTTATATTTTTGTTATCAATTTTATAGGGGTGGATATTATACTTATAGGCCTATAATCGTTAATCGTCACCAAGTCCTCTTTCTTTGGTAATAATTGAATCGACGCTTTATTAATTTTGTGGAGTTGTAAGTTTTTATCATTGAACAGTCTCATCAATTTAATAGTATCGTCTTTTATGATTGGCCAAAATTGTTGAAAAATATCACTCCGGAAATCGTCTAGGCCACAACTTTTACCTTTGTTCAACATTTTTAGTGATGCCTCCACTCCGGCCTCGAACAATTCGTCCACAAGAATAGCTAGATAAATGATGTTGTCTGAATTGATTGTTTCCTCGACATAGAACGCATTAGCATCGGCGGAGATGCTCGGATTGGAGGGGTTTACCTTTTCTTCAACATTTTTATTACTCTCCTTGTCGTTTGTAACTGCACGGTTGGATGCAAAAGCGTGCGGTGCTACTGTTCCCGAGTTTTAGCCAATTTGTTGCCACTTTACCTCTTTTGAAGTAATTAATTCATGCAAATTCTCGCGCATCTTAATCCGGAGCCCAAATTCTGAGTTGTTAAGGAATCTTGATTCTTCCAATCGATCTAACATGTGTAAGCAAGCTTTGCATCTCTCAATTATCTCGTTTTGGTTTTTAAATTTTTCCTTTGACCATTTTTTAAGGCAACTTTTGTGTTATTTAATTTGTTAATAAAGTTACCAGTAACTGCTGGGAATCGTCGCGCCCGGCGTCCCGCGCAGCGGATGAGGAACGCGGAGCAGACTCCCTTATCCAAGATCACGTCATCGATACGTCGTACGAACATCTATGCAACATCGAAGGGTTGTCACGCTCCTACTGCGTTTCTTCTCTTTCGTTCACTCAGGTTGCTTCTCGTGCGTCCCACGGCTACACGCTTTCGCTCCGGTTGTCTTCTCTTCGGTTGTCTTCTTTACGATATCTCTCTTCTGTTTAGACCACAAACTAGGATGAAAAGGATGATCCATCTACCCGATACTTCATTATATTTACAGACGATTTTACTAGAAATGGGTATATCTACTTGATGCGTAATAAATCTGAATCTTTTGAAAAGTTTAAAGAATTTCAGAATGGAGTTCAAAATCAACATGGAAAGACAATAAAAGCACTTCGATCAGATCGAGGAGGCGAATATTTGAGCTATCAGTTTGAGGATCATCTCAAAGATTGTGGAATCGTTTCACAATTAACTCCACCTGGAATGCCCCAATGGAATGGTGTGTCCGAGAGGAGGAATCGGACCTTATTGATGTTAGGTTATCTACACCCCATCAAGTCCGCGCAGCGGATAATTATTGGACTCGACGGAGTACAAATACCCGAGATCTCATCTACGATTTGTTTATCAAATTGCCTATAACTAATATAACGTAAATGTAATAAACGTAATATTTGTACCTAGCGAAATTGATCGCTTACGAAGGGTTTGTCGCTGCGAAGCCTTCACTTCCGTTCACGTCGCACCTTTTGGTTCGCACCTTTTCGCTCGTACCGGTTCGTCCCACGCCCAAAACGGTCGCACCTTTTCGTTCGTTCCGGTTCGTCCCACGCCCAAACCGGTCGCACCTTTTCGTTCGCACCTTTTCGTTCGCATCGGTTCGTCCCACGTCCAAACCGGTCGTATTTCTCCGTTCGTCTTCTCGTCGGTTGATGAACTTAACTCGTTAGTACGCAAACGTATACGTACCTCTACTCGTATCCACCACGAAACGGGAGTCGTCGGATAATTACGAAACTGCCATGACGTCTCGTAATCACTCTTGCTTAAACTCTTGCCGGAATCAATGGAGAATTCCGGCGAACTTTTCTCTCTCTTAATTACTGGATTAATTAGTGAAAATAATGGTTGCTTAGATTTATTTGATTGAGTGAGATTAGGGTCCTATTTATAGAATAACTCGTATTCCTTCACCAGCAAATAGACACTCTTTAATCAATCAAATGATACTTTTATATGCATGAAAGGACAAGTTTCTAGAAGATTTGATCAAAAGATGTGTCTCCTGCAGAATCAGCAGACACACTTTCACTAAGCTGGAATTTCGACCGACTTAGGTCCGTAATTAACAGGAACTTTCTGAACCAAACTTCTAGATGATCTTATCACCTTTCCAACAAATCTGAGTATATCCAATTTGGATATCCAGTCCGAAAGTTATGCTAGTTTTAGTAAACGTTCGCGTCCTTTCGACGAACTGCCGCAACCTTTCGTGTATTTCACTAGAATGAACGTCATACGTTATTCAAATGTTTTTACACTGAATATGAAAGTTGTATATAATATAATTATCTAACTTATGAGAGTTGAATCATCCAAATCGGTGTTCGTATGCGAAAGTTATGTCCGTTTTAGTAAGATTGTTCCAAACAGATTTTTTCCTAAAATCTTATCTTATCAATATAATTATGTATATCATATATACATATGTGCATCTAATACACATGTTATATTTCTATGAACTACCATGTTCATATATCCTTATACGTACGATTTTACCGTAGAAGTGAAACTGCATTTTCTTCAGTCTCCCACTCAATTTTATATCTACGTAAAACGTACTATACATATCATATATATGTATAATTTTTAGAGAGTTTATGTATATCCTATATACTTATTGTTCAAGGCCGACTTGTCTCATTTCTATGTGTGACCATGTAGGTTCGACTTAACGATGGCCGTAAACTTATGCCTAAGTCTTACACGCTTATGAGCGGGATCTAGTCACTCCATCATAGCTACCCATGTTAAATTGAATTTAAATGACTTTCATCATTTATACCTAATCTTGATATACGATTTTGGTTCTCTTGTTCGCGATATCCGTCAATGACGAGGCATGGTGATAGTCATCCCCTTTATGTAATTGACTTAATGTTTTTCCGATTTCTCATGAATTAATTTAACAATTGATCAATATCAATTTGTGCACATGTTAATTTAATTCAATCGGTGGCCAACAAAATATCTATTTCTTTCGAAATGAACAATTCCTATCTTGATAATCACATTAATATTCATATTTCGTGACACACCCAATGATAGCCTTATTACCCATTTACGGAATAATGTTAACTATATCAAAGTATGTAACTACGTATAAAAATTAATCAAGTGTTATCTCAAGTATGAAGCTACCAAAACCTATTCGTTGCGATTCATTTTTAATGACTAAACCATGTTATGAATTCGCACCTTTTGGTCAAGTCCATACATATCAACTATATGTAACTATATTTCCGATTTGACACGCTCTTTTGTCAATAATTAGTAAAGCTGAATTATCACCTCGGCAAACATACTAATCATGTTAGTCTATTATCATATAATAGCATATATTTAACTCATTAAATATCCTAATCATAAATAGGGACAATTTCGAAATATATACTCTTATTAAATTTCGTTTTAAATAACATTTATTTTAAGTATTTAATATATGACGTCTTTACTTAGTAAATCTTATTATACTAAACGCTCATATTTCGAGGTATAAATCTGGATTAATATAACTAATTATATAACCCCACACTGTTTTCATATAAGGTGAATGCATAACAATTTAAAATTGTGTTGGGGCGATGCAACGTTTACCTATAGGTATCTCCATACCCATAACCCGCGAGGACTATCGTATTAGATAACTACACTCTACTCTCTTCTTCCTCCTCTAGGTATCTCCATACCCATAGTCATCGCATGACAGTCACGCGCGACTAGAGAGAGCGGTTTTGTAAACGGGTCCGCACGTTGCCGCTAGTGTTAATCTTGTTAAGGTTTGGAACATTTCCAATACCTACGATCACATCATTTTACAAAATTTCATGGATCAATGAAATTTTCTGAGTATTGGCTAGAAGTGGTTGTGACCTCGGCATTTTTGGCTTGTACTATTGCGTATCACGCAATACACAACCATAAATCCGATAACTCGTGACTACTCGAGTTTGGTCATGTATCCTTGATCCATACTGCTTCCTTTTGTGATTAATAACCACAATATACTTGCCTCCGTAAATAGAATCATTAATTATTGGTCATGTGGAACCTTTCCACATAACCATGTTTTCGTTTAAGCAAATAATGTACACACTTTGTGATTGAAAGTCGTGCTACATATTTGGACGTGCTAAATATTTGGAAACTGTCGTTGTTATAACTCTTTATAACCAACACGTCCTCCACACCATTATAGATAAAATAAAATCCTGAATTCTTTCGCAAAGTATTCAAGGATAAACTTCACCGCTATCAATACAAATCCCGATAGGTTTAAATATACATAACCATTATGTATATATATATGTATAACCATTATACATTCACAAGAATTAGTCTCATGTAATCGCATTACATTCAAACTCATGTGATTCCCTTGGATTTTATTGAAGGAAATACAGTTTAAGGATCAACCGTAAAAGTGTACACAAGGATAAACGAATGTAAGCGTACATTCGTGGCCATATCTTTCAGTAGGAAAATCCAATTTGAATGGTTCAAATTGGGTTAGTTAGATAATAAGATTATCTACAACCTTCATGTAGAAATATATTTCATATGATCGAAGTATCAGTGTCGTTTCTATGAAATACCGAAAGGGTGCAACAGTATGACATACAGTTAGTAAAACAGTCATACATTTTGCATACGAACTCCAATTGGGCCCGGCCAAATTGGGTCGGGTAGATAATAAGATTATCTACAACTTTCATGTTGGTTGATTTTATGTCAGAGGAATTTACCAATTTCGTATGGACAGAATACTGGACAGATTCATGCAACTTTCAGTGTGAAAGAGTGTATATTGGATATACATGTCTTTTGGCCAATCATAATCCTATATGATATATATAGGATATTTCTCTCTCTTTAGTGATGGTTAATTCATTCAAAATACTCAGAATATTCCAGATAATTTGAGTGACATCTTTCTATTGAGTGAAAGGGTGCAAGAGAGAGAAACCGAGAAAAGGAGTTTTCCGGTATAGAGAATCCATCAATCAAGCAAGTTCGCCGGTGCATCGTCTAGGCAGTTTCACCTGTGACCGACGTCTTACGAGTCAAGGTGGATACACATAGAGGAGCAGCAATTGGGGCTCTTTCAGTTGTGATCGATTCGGACGAGTAAATTCAGTCGGAGACGAAATCGAGTGAACCGGCAACGTCAACGAACGGTGAATGACGCGTGGTGTGGGACGTGCGGATTGTCACCAACGTGACACGAAAAAGAAGACTAGCAATCAACCCTTCGTGTGCAATCAATCTTGCACTGGTATGAATCTAATCTTCTTATTTGCATCGTACCCTTCGAAGTCATGGCGTGATCTAGGGAATCGGGGAACCGGACCGGGCCTACATATCCGCTGCGCGGGCCCGGGGCAGGGTAGAATCCCCAACAGTGGTATCAGAGCGATCGCCATCGATTCGAGGGTCGAATCATAGTCGTATATTCGATATACGCATGGGTTATCAAAGTTCGTACCCGTTTGCATGATGTTACATATAGAGAAAGTCAAATTCCGTTAAAATCACAAGTAGAATTCGCTAGAGATCGATCAAAAGTTGATTGAGAGTATCTAGGAATGATCGTGAAAAGGTTTCATGAATAATCGTTTTGGAAACGAGCGAAAACAGACGAAACAGCTGAAAAATCGCATAGTCCGTTATAACGGACTGGTTGATCCGTTATAACGGACACTGTATAAGATACATGAAATTGGGAATTTCTGCGAAAATCACATAGTCCGTTATAACGGACTTGGAGTTCCGTTGTAACGGACCCTGTATATGATGCAGGGATGTGAGGAGGACTGTGAATAAACGTATAGTCCGTTGTAACGGACAGGGTTCCGTTGTAACTGACCTTGTATGTGATACGAGGATGCGGGGATGCCTATGGTGTCTTTTGGAGTCCGTTGTAACGGATATGATCCATTGTAACGGACATGTTTCTGGCAATTTGAACAAAAGTTTGCAGAAAATAGCGTTGTAACGGACCTAGGTTTCGTTATAACGGACATGTTTCTGAAATTTTGGCCAAACTCCGGAATAAATAGCGTTGTAACGGACTTGAGTTCCGTTGTAACGGAGTATAGGAAACTGGGGTTCTGTTGTAACGGAATAGTTTCTGTTTGCTGATTTTGTTTTCGTGATAACTTTGGCTACACAACTCGGAATTTTGAGTTCTTTATTTCGATATGATCTGCATCTAACAATCTAGCATATTAGATAATTAATTATTTAGAATAATTAGTCTCCCTAAATAAATTATATGCATTTAGAAATCTTGTGATAGTGATATAATGTGATTATGTCACGAATTTAGAAATATGAATGTCATGATCCCTCATAATATTTAAGTCATGGAAATGCCTTCCATGTCCACAACCACTGAGTTTGGTGTTACGTTTCACGTGGGTTCAGACTAAAGTCGGGCACGTGATATTGTAATTATCGAAAGGGTGGCAAGCGTTAAATCAGGACTTGTGAGGCCCAGGCTAAAGTCGACTCACTAGTAGCTTATTTGAACGATACGTTGGATGTGGTTGTGACTTAACCATCCAGGCCAATCGGATTGGAGTTCGGGGCATAGATAGGATGCACACACGGAAATGGGATTGTATATGATACGATCCATCACCGAAATCCTATAAAGGTTCAAGAGTCGCATATGATGCGATTGGATATAATCCTACCTAAATAACGGGATCCCACCCGATAGGCTAAAGTCACTTGTGGGAGGAACGGAAATATGGGTCTTGAGTGTTATGGACTTGAAGTTCTGTATCGGTATGAGGGTTATCGATTCGATAAAAATAACACATTCATATAATCATCATGTAAGCCTATAGGATAAGTACGCAACGTTAGTAATCAATATTTTATTTCATTTGTAGAATATGTCTTCTAGTAACACCAACACCATGTCGATTAGATCGACGTTAGAAAAGGATAAGCTAGTGGGTCGGAACTACTTGGACTGGCACCGAAACCTGAGAATAGTTCTCAGGCAAGAGGGCAAAAGTCACGTATTGGATACGGAACTAGTGGAACCGGGCCCCGATACTACGGCCGATGAAAAGGCCGCATTTGAGAAACTTAAGAAGGACTCGAATGATGTTACATGCCTCATGTTGGCATGTATGGATGCTAGTCTTCAAAAGCAATTTGAGGACACGGATGCGCACATAATAGACGTTGTACTCAAGGAAATGTTCCAAGAGCAGGAGCGTATTGAACGGTTCAGTACACTCAAAGAGTTGATAAACTGTAAGATGCCTTATGGGTCTTCGGTGAGCACTCACGTTTTGAAAGTGCAAGCTCTCATAGACCGTCTAGAAAAGCTAGGAGAGAAATTGTCGAAGATTATGCAACAAGATTTGATCTTGTGTGCACTTCCTCCAACGTTTTCTCCATTTGTGACTAACTATCACATGCATTCGATGAATAAAACGATCCTTGAGATTCACGGAATGCTCAAGAATTATGAGTCGGAGATGTTGAAGACATCCGGGGAGAACAAGGCAAAAGTTGCTGGGAATGTTCTTATGATTCAGAAAAAGGATCGAAAGAGATCGATGTCCAAGGGCAGTTCGGCTAAGAAACGTTCGAAGCCGAGTAAAAAGGGAAAGGAGAAATCCAAGGATGCGACGTGTTACCATTTTCACAAGACTGGACATTGGAAGCGCAATTGAAAGGATTACTTCGACGAGGTGAAGAAGGGCAATACGGCTTCGGAAGCCGGTCCATCAGGTATTAACGTTATCGAAGTTAATCTTTCAACTATGAATAATTGGGTATTAGATACCGGATGTGGAACTCATATTTGTCGCAATATGCAGTGTCTAAGTAATAGTAGAAGATTGGCGCAAAGGTTGCTGCTTTGGCCGTTGGCGTTTATAATCTTACTTTGCCAAGTGGACTTATATTAGTACTAAATAATTGTTATTTTGTACCATCGTTATGTAAGAACATAATAAGTGTATCGAAATTAGCCAATGATGGCTATGAATTTGTTATTAGGAATAATGAATTTACAATATGTAAGAATTCTATTATCTATGGAAATGTTCTATTAGAAAATGGTCTTTATGTGTTGGATTTTGATCACGGAAATAATGAGTCTATCTATAATGTTAATGCGAAAAGGATTAAACCTAAATTTTATAATCGGACTTTCTTTTGGCATTGTCGTCTCGGTCATGTGAATGAGAAACGCATTGCTAGACTCCATAAAGATGGAATGCTAGACTCATTTGAATTTGATTCATTTGAGAATTGCGAATCTTGTTTGCTTGGCAAGATGACAAAGGCGCCATTCTCCAAGGTTGGAGAGCGGTCCTACGACTTGTTGGAACTCATACATTCAGATGTGTGTGGACCGATGAGCATCGAGGCAAGAGGAGGCTATCTATACTTTGTTACATTTACGGACGATCATAGTAGATATGGTTATATCTATTTGATGCGTACTAAAGCGGAGACCTTTGAAAAGTTCAAAGAGTTTCAAAACGAAGTTGAAAATCAGCTAGGCAAGAAAATTAAAGCCATTCGATCGGATCGAGGAGGCGAATATTTGAGCTATGAGTTTGAAGATCATCTAAAATATTGTGGAATAGTTCCACAATGGACTCCGGCAGGAACGCCTCAATGGAATGGCGTGTCTGAGAGGAGGAACCGGACCTTGTTGGACATGGTTCGATCCATGATGAGTCAAACTTCCCTTCCAAAATCATTTTGGGGATTTGCCCTAGAGACTGTGGCTTTCTTATTGAACCGCATACCTACTAAATCGATATCTAAGACGCCATATGAGATATGGACCGGAAAAGTTCCGAAGTTGTCTTTTATTCGGATTTGGGAATGTGATGTTTTCGTTCGAAAATTATTATCGGATAAACTCGATCCCAAATCTGAAAAATGTTTATTTGTAGGGTATCATAAAGAAACAATGGTATATTATTTCTATAATCCTATCGAAAACAAGGTTTTCGTAGCTCGAAGAGGTATCTTCCTTGAGGAGGATTTTATCTCTAGGCGAGTTATTGGGAATGAAATAGATCTCGAAGAAATTCGAGACCCGCAAATGAATATTGAACCGATGAACGTTGATCCGGTTTCGTCAAATGTTGATGATCCGGAGTCAAATGCACAAGGCGCAATTCGTAGATCGGGTAGGATTCGTCAAGAGCCTATACGATATGGTTTTATCGTGGCAAATGATGATGAAGTCGAATTCATAGATGATAAACCGACATCTTATCGAGAGGCTATGAAAAGCGAGGATTCCATTAAGTGGCAAACTCCCATGAAATCCGAGATTCAATCCATGTACGATAATCAAGTTTGGAACTTCATTGATCCACCTCCCGGGGTTAAACCGGTGGGATGCAAGTGGGTCTTCAAGAAGAAGACCGACATGGATGGGAATGTGAACACTTATAAAGCACGGCTTGTGGTGAAAGGTTTCAAACAAATTCATGGTGTAGACTATGAAGAAACGTTTTCTCCCGTAGCAATGCTTAAATCCATACGGATCTTACTTGCTATTTCTGCGTATTACAACTACGAGATTTGGCAAATGGATGTCAAAACCGCATTCCTTAACGGGAACTTAGAAGAGGATGTGTACATGACACAGCCCGAGGGTTTTGTCGATTCAAAGAGTTCGGATAAAGTGTGCAAGTTGCAACGATCCATTTATGGATTGAAGCAAGCTTCTCGGAGTTGGAACATACGTTTCGATGAAGTTATAAGCGAATTTAACTTCGTGAAAAACGTAGAGAAACCTTGTGTATACAAGAAGGTTAGTGGGAGCCACGTTGTATTTCTTGTACTATATGTAGACGACATCTTGATCATAGGAAACAACATTCCGATGCTTACGGATGTTAAGAAGTATTTAAATACTCGTTTCTCTATGAAAAATTTGGGCGAGGCCGCTTATATATTAGGCGTGAGGATTTATAGAGATAGATCCAAGCGGTTACTCGGCTTAAGTCAAAACACGTACATCGACAATGTGTTGAAACGGTTTTCAATGTAAGATTCGAAGAAATGTCTTCTTCCAATGTCGACTGTTGGGACTTATTCCGTCCCCGGGCCCGCGCAGCGGATATGAAGCCCGGTCCGGTTCCCAAAATCCAAGATCACGCTTCGATATCGAGGGTACGATGCAAAGTAGGATAGACGATTACCATCGTGAAATTGATCACGCACGACGGGTTGATCGCTCTCATCCTTCTCTTCTTTCGGTGTCACGTTGGTGACTAGCCCGTACGTCCCATACGGCACGTCTCCCACCGTTTCGACATGCCTCGGGTTGTCTTCGTGCGTTCCATGCCCGCATGCTTCCACAGCCCGTTACTCGATTACTTCTCCGGTTTGATCACAACGAAGAGCCACATGTGTCGCTCCTGTACCCGTATCCACCGTGAGTCATAGCACCTCGGTCACGGATGCACCTGTCTAGACGATGCACCGGCGAACTTGCTGATGGTGAATATCCCCGGCCCCGGGCCCGCGCAGCGGATATGTAGGCCCGGTCCGATTCCCCGATTCCCGAGATCACGCCACGACTTCGAGGGTACGATGCAAATAGAAGGTTAGATCCATACCAGTTCCAAATTGATGGAACACGAAGGGTTGATCGCTGCCTCCTATTCCTCCGGTCACGTTGGTGACTTTACGCGCGTCCCACACCGTGCGTCCTTCACCGTTCGTTCCCGTTCTTCGATCCTTCGGTTCGATCACAACGGAGAGCCCCAAGTGTTGCTCCTCCACACGTATCCACCTTGAGTCGGAAGACGCCGGACACGGATACACCTGCCTAGACGATGTATCGGTGCACTTGCTTGATCTCGATCGATTCTCTATTAATCTCTCTTCGTGCCTTTTCACTCACAAAAGATCAAATCTGAATTTGCTCTTTTCTTGTGTCTTGGGCAGAATATTGCTTTGAATTACTTCTGAATTCCTTTTTGAAGATGAGAGAGAAAATCCTATTTATACCTAATAGGATAAGGATTAGCCAAAAGGCATGTATATCCAATATACACCCTTTCACACAGAAAACTGTATGAACCTGTTCAGTATTCTGTCCAGACGAAATTGATAAATTTCTCTGACAGAAAATCAACCAACACGAAAGTTGTAGATAATCTTATTATCTACGCAACCCAATTTGGCCCAGCCCAATTGGAGTTCGTATGCAAAAGGTATGATTGTTTTACTAACTGTATGTCATACTGTTGCACCCTTTCGGTATTTCACAGAAACGACACTTATACTTCGTTCATATGAAATATATTTCTATATGAAGGTTGTAGATAATCTCATTATCTATCTAACCCAATTTGAACCATTCTAATTGGATTTTCCCACTGAAAGTTATGGCCACGAATGTACGACTACATTCGTTTATCCTTGTGTACACTTTTACGGTTGATCCGAAACTGTATTTCTTTCACTTGCATGATTGCGTTTCGATTCTCTAGACGGAGAAAACTCTTTTCTCCTCTTTTCTCTTTCTCTCTCAATCTCTTCGCACTCTTTCATCAAGTGATTAGAGTCTCTTAATTTCTGGATAAATTATGGATTAACTCCATTAATTTCCTGGTTAAAACTTATCTAATTAGACTGATGAGAGAGAGAGAGAGAAACATCATATATATACTCCATAGTATAAGGATGGGCCAAAATGTATGTATATCTTCTATACACCTTTTCAAACAGAAAACTGCATACACCCTTTCAGTATTCTGTCAGAACGAAAATATTAAATCGTTCCAACTGACTTTGAACATTTACGAAAGTTGTAGATATTCTTATTATCGTTCCAACCCAATTTGTCCCAGCCCAATTGGAGTTCGGACCCGAAAGTTACGGCCGTTTTACTGACTGTATGTCAAACTGTCGCACCATTTCGGTATTCCATTAGAACGACACTGATACGTCGCTCAAATGAAATATATTACAACATGAAAGTTCTAGATAATCTCATTATATAACTAACCCAATTTGAACCATTCAAATCGGAATTTCCTACTGAAAGTTATACCAGTTTTACTAATCTGTTTTGTATGCCCACGAACGCGTACGTTCGTTTGTCCTACGTACCATTTTAGCGTTGATCCAAAACTGTATTTCCTTCAGTCTCCCACTCAGTTTCACATATACCTAAAAGGTACTCATGTATATCACATATACACTATATCAGAGAATCTAGCCCGCGTATCATATACGCTAAAGCCATGCACATCCCATGTGCAAAAACTTGCAATCAAGCCCGACATAGTACGACTCGTTGTGTGACCGTGTAGGTTCGTTTAACGATGGCAGTAGGCCGTTTCCATGGCACTACAAGCCCATGAGCGGATCTAGTCACTCCATCATGGCTACCCATGTTAAAACGAAAAATGATTGTGATCATTGTGCCTATCTCGAATAGCGGTTAGTAGTTCTCTTGTTTGCGATATCCGTTAATCAAAAGGCATGGTGGTAGTCATCCTTATGTCTTGATTAACTATACTTATTTCTCGATTCCGAATTGTGTTAACAAATTACAATCGATATTAACTTTTAATATCATTGACTCTGGCCAGAGATTTCGTTAATCAATTCATCGAGCGGCCTAAGAGATATCTCTTCCTTTCGGAATAAACAATTCCTATCTTGGAGACTCACATTGAATTCCGTGTTTGGGACAATACCCAATGATGACCGTTTTGGCCCCTTGTTACGGTAGGCGTAAGGTCATATCAAAGTATTGTGTTACGCACGTAACGCAATCAATGGTCCCCTCAAGTGTGAAGAACCTAAAACCCCATCCGTCGCAAGTCCATCTATAATGACTAAACCATGTCATGGTCTCGTGGCTTTGGTCATATCCAATACATGTAACCTAACATATATCTACGTTCCCGATTCGACAAGCACCTTGTCCCATGATTAGCAAAACATAATGATCTCCTCGGCAAACGTACTAGTGTACACGTCCAGTGTATTATCTGATAATAGAAATGCTTCTCTCTTAAGCAAACTGATCCGCGACTAGGGATGTCTAGAAATGACACTTTAAGTGTGACGGTTTTGCTGCACATAATCATCAATTATGCCGGCGTTCACACAAGCTCAAATCAGGGTTCATGTAACAATCATATTACACAACCCGCACACAGTTTTCATATAAGGTGAATGCATATTAATTTAAGTAAACAAAATTTTTAAAAGGGATGCATTCATATGGACTAAGTATTTGGGTAATACAACGTTTACCTATGTGTATCTTCATACCCATAACCTGCGAGGACTATCGTATTAGATAACTACACTCTACTTTCTTCTTCCTCCTCTAGATATCTCCATACCCATAGTCATCGCATGACATTCACGCGTGACTAGAGAGAGCGGTTTTGTAAACGGGTCCGCACGTTCCCGCTAGTGTTAATCATCATCAGGATTGGAACATTTCCAATCACTATGATCACATCTTTTCACAAAATTTCATGGATCAAATGAAATTTTCTAAGTATTGGCTAGAAGTGGTTGTGACCTCGGCATTTTTGGCTTGTACTATTGCATCTCACGCAATAAACAACCATAAATCCGATAACTCGTGACTACTAGAGTTTGGTCATGTATCCTTGATCCATACCACTTCCTTTTGCGATTAATAACCGCAATATACTCGCATCCGTAAATAGAATCATAAACTATTGGTCTTGTGGAACCTTTCCACATAACCGTGTTTTCATTTAAGCAAAACATGTACACACTTTGTGATCGAAAGTCGTGCTACATATTTGGACGTGCTTAATCTTTGGAAACTGTTGTTGTTATAACTTTTTATAACCAACACGTCCTCCACACCATTATAGATAAAATAAAATCCTGAATTCTTTCGCAAAGTATTCAAGGATAAACCTCACCGCTATCAATACAAATCTCGATGGGTTTAAATATACATAACCATTATGTATATATTTGTATAACCATTATACATTTACAAGAGTTAGTCTCATGTAATCGAATTACATTCAAACTCATGTGATTCCCATGAATTTTATTGACGGTGAACTAGACGCTTTATTTGTATGACAGATAGCCACATACATATCATGACAGATATAATAGATCCTAACATCAAATGTAAGGCATCATTTTATTACTTTTCGCGCTGCTTGATGTCTCACATCGAGCCGTTGAAAATTTCTTTCATTCGACATTTCGATTTAACTCCGCCAAGGAGTAATATGTTGAAAACCATTTTCAACAATATGTTGATATATGTGCTATAACATAGAATGAGGAACTTCTTAGATCTATCCTATAGATCTTCACGCTTATTTCATAAGCGGTCTCGCCTAAATCCTTTGTCGTTACAAGAAATATAACGTGGCTCCCACTAACCTTCATGTGTACACAAAGTTTCCATTCATTCCGACAATGTTATAACTGTTTATAACTTCGTCAAAACGAATATTCCAATTCCAAGAAGCATTCTTTAATCCATCATATGGATCGTTAAAACATGCATATCCTATTCCGATTCTTATGAATCGACAAAACCGTAAGGTTGTGTCAAGTACACGTCCTTTAATAAAATTTATGTTAAGAAATTCGGTTTCGACATCCATCTTGCCACATCATATAGTCATAATATGCGATTATGGCAAACATAATTTCGAGAATGGGAAAGCATGGCAACATGCGAAAACGTTTCTTCATAGTCCGACTATGAATTGCATGAAACTCTTCGCAACAAGCCTCGATTTACATATATGCGTATTCCTATCCATGTAGGTTCTTCATCTTGCAAAACCCACTCACATTTCACGGGTCTAACCCAGAAAGTAAAGAAATCAAGTTCTGAACTTGATAATTTACATGGATCGAATCTCAGATTTCATGACACCATGTCATGTGGAATCAACTTTTCATAGCATCATTGTAGGATATCGAATCATCATATGATTTCGATCTATCATCATTAGCCACGATAAATCCGTATTTACCGGCTTATGATATAGCCTACTTGATCTACGAAAAATTCCTTTGTGTGTTCGACTTGCGTTCATCAACTCTTGATGAAGTCATGTCAACTTTCATCGGTACAATGTTCATTTTCAAATCTCGAACCCTTTCGAGATTTATTCTACTCCAACTAGCCCGCATAGAGATAAATGGCACCAAGTTCCAAACTTGTGCGCATCTAGTCCTCCTCCAAGAAGGCATCTCTTCGAACCACGAAAATCTCATTTTCGTCGGGACGTTAGAACTAATACCCTTTAGTTTCCTTAAGGATAAACGAACAATTTTCAGATTTGGGATTGAGTTTAACCGAAACAAATTTCGAAACACACTCACATCCTCAAATCTGTACAAGTGACAACTTCGGAACCATTCCGATCCATATCTCATATGACGTCTTTTGTACCGATTAGAAGGTTTATGGTTCATATCTTATATGCAACCATTCATTAGTGCCGCTGTCTCTAGGGCGTATCCCCAAAATATTTTTGGGAGATCCTATTGACTTATCATTTATCGAACCATGTCCAACATGCGTTCATTTCCTCTTTTCAGACACATCTCAATGTTCCGAATAAAGGCAATCGTGAAACGATTCCACAATCATAAATGATCATCAATATTCATAACTCAAATATCGCCTCTTCGATCCTATCGAAAGGTTTAGCTCAAATACTCGCTTTCTCGATCCTATCGAAAAGCTTTGATTTTCTTGCTTAGTTGATTTCGTATTTCGTTTTTGAAACTCTTTGAACCTTTCAAAAGTCTCCATTTCGGCATGCATTAAATAGATATTTTCATATCTACTTTAACCGTCCATAAATGCAACAAAATACCGATAGCCTCCTCTTGCCTTGGAACTTATCGGATCATCTACATGTAAATGTAAGTTCCAATAATTCGTTGGATCTTTCTCTAACCTTTGGAGAATGATGCCCTTTGTCGTCTTGCCTAATAAATAAGTATCGCATTAATCAATCGAATCTAATTCGAATGATTCTAGCAATCCATCATATGGAATCTAGATACGCGAATCTCGTTTATATGGCCAAGACGGCAATGCCAAAAGAAGCAATCAACTTCTAGGTTTAATCCTTTTCGGATTTCACCGTTCTTTGAGTCATTAGTTTGGACAACTCCTTGTCCGAACTTTCTGTTTGGAAAACATTTTCCCAAAATACCCTTAGACATACATTTCTTTCGATCCCACCTTTGAATTACAAGGACATCCACGCATCTATATGCATTGGATTCCACGGATACTTCGAGCATCTCCAATTCAAATTTAAATCACATCTCATGCAGTTTCGGGATCGACTTATCTATCGAATGCATATGATATTCGGTCACGAAGATCAAATCTCGTACCATCAACACACGAGTGTTAATCCAAGACCCATAATGCGTCTCAAAATTAACCTACTCTTTGAGCCGCATTGAATCATTCAACGCGCTCTAGCTCTTGAAACTATTTCATGAGCGTTGTGTTTTATTTTCATATACACCCGAATTCTCAAAACAATTTTGAGAAATATGCGTCTATACATGCCACCACAAGGCACGTAATATCGTTCGATTCCTTCTTAAAGTTTATCGAACCCGGCTTTCTATAAAGCCAATGCCTCGATCCCCGAATCTACCATTTCCGTGTCCAACACGTTCCTTTAAGTCTAAAGAACTATTCTTTAACTATCAAGGTTAATCATGGTAATTCCGGCCCAATAGCCATCTATCATATCGATTTCATCGATATATATTTGGTGTTTGCTTGAAAACATAATTCTAAACGGATGATGAAGATTAAGCTCCTAACCGTGCGTACTTAATCTATATGCTTATATGATGAATATATGACAATGTCATTTTATCGAATCGGTAACCCTCATACCGATACGGGACTCCAAGTCCATAACATTCGAGATCCATATTTTACGATCCTCCCATAAGTGACTATGGCCGACAAATGAGATCTCGATATTTTAGGTAGGATTAAATCCAATCGTATCCAATACGACTCTCTTTCGTTTATAGAATTTTGGTGATGGATCGTATCCAATACAATCCCAGTTCCGTGTGTACATTCTATCTATGCCCCGAACTCCAATCTGATTGGCTTGGACGGTCAAGTCACAACCGTATCCAACATATCGTTCAATTGAACTACTCACGTGCCCGACTATGGCCTGAAACCACGTGAGTCCCCAATTAACGCTTACCACCCGCACCAATATATACAATAGTACGTGCCCGACTATGGCCTGAAACCACGCACTATGTCATATCAATCTCGATGGTTGTGTATATGGAAGGCATTTCCATGACTTAAATATTATGAGAGATCATGACATTCATGTTTCTAAATTCGTGACATAATCATATTATATCACTATCACAAGATTTTCAAAATGCATATGATTTATTTAGGGAAACTAATTATTCTAAATAATTAATTATCTAATATGCTAGAATGATTGATGCCGATCATATCGATATAAAGAACTCAAAATTCCGAGTTGTGTAGCCAAAGTTATCACGAAAACAAAATCAGCAAACAGAAACTATTCCGTTATAACGCACCATGGTCCGTTACAACGGAACCCCTGTTTCCATCACTCTGTTATAACGGAACTCTAGTCCGTTGCAACGCTATTTATTCCGGAGTTTGGCCAAAATTGCCAGAAACATGTCCGTTATAACGCAACCTAGGTCCGTTACAACGCTATTTTCTGCAAACCTTTGTCCAAATTTCCAGTAACCAGTCCGTTATAACGCAACAAAATGTCCGTTACCACGGACCAACTGCGTAGACTTCCGTTGTAACGGACATGGACTTCCGTTACAACGGACCATGTCCGTTACAACGGACTCCAAAAGACACCCTAGGTATCCCCGCATCCTCGTATCATATACAAGTTCCGTTACAACGGAACCCATGTCCGTTACAACGGACTATGCGTTTATTCACAGTCCTCCTCACATCCCCGCATCTAATGCAGGTTTCGTTATAACAGAACTCCAAGTCCGTTATAACGGACTAAGTGATTCCTGCAGATTATCCCCAATTCCTGTATCCAATACAGTGTCCGTTATAACGGACCAACCAGTCCGTTACAACGGACTATGCGAATTTTCTGTTGTTTCGTCTGTTTTCGCTCGTTTCCAAAACGATCAATCATGAAACCTTTTCACGATCATTCCTAGATACTCTCAATCAACTTTTGATCGATCTCTAGCGAATTCCACTTGTGATTTTAACGGAATTTGACTTTCTCTATATGTAACATCATGCAAACGGGTACGAACTTTGATAACCCGTTCGTATATTGAATATACGACTATGATTCGACCCTCGAATCTCAGCGATCGCTCTGATACCACTGTTGGGAATTATTCCGTCCCCGGGCCATGATTTGAATATACGACTATGATCCGACATCGAGTAAGGATAAGAATGCGATGAGTATTGTTCCATACGCTTCGGCGGTTGGATCAATTATGTATGCCATGATTTGTACGCGCCCCGATGTGTCGTATGCATTGAGCGTCATTTCGCGTTACCAATCTAATCCAGGGGATATGCATTGGATCGCAGTTAAGAATATCCTTAAGTACTTACGAAGAACTAAGGATCAATTTCTAATTTATGGTGGAAAGACATCAGGGTTGGTTATTAATGGATATACAGATGCCAGTTTCCAAATATGTGTCGACGACTTTCGATCACAAAGTGGATACGTGTTTTGTCTAAATGGTGGAGCGGTAGTGTGGAAGAGTTCCAAACTACCCACGATAGCAGACTCTACAACTGAATCGGAGTATATTGCGGCTTCGAAAGCAGCAAAGGAGGGTGTTTGGATAAAGAAGTTTGTGTCTGAGTTTGGAGTAGTCCCGAGTATCTCGGAACCTGTGGTTGTGTATTGCGACAATACGGGAGCGATAACACAGTCCAAGGAACCGAGGGCACATCATCGCTCCAAACACATACTCATAAAATTTCACTTGATTCGTGAGATTTTAAAACGAAAGGATGTGATCATTGAAAAGATTGATACTGACAGGAATGTTGCGGACCCGTTTACTAAACCACTCTCGCAAGCTAAGCACGATTACCATGCGACAGCTATAGGTTTGAGATACCTAGAGGAGGAAGAGAGTAGTTAGTTATCTAAAACGATAGTTTCGTAGGACGAGATTAGTCTAATAGATTAGTAAACGTTGTATCACCCCAAACTTATCTTATATTAATGCAATTTCGAGATTTTAAAATTTTTCATTTGCATTTATCTTATATGAAAACTGTGTGCGGGTTGTGTAATTTGATTACATGAACCCTGATTTGAACTTGTGTGGACGTCGACATAGTTGACGACTATGTGCAGCGAAACCGTCACACTCAAAGTTTCATTTCTAAACATCCCTAGTCATGATTCAGTTTGCTCAAGAGTGAAGCATTTACATTATCAGATAATAGATTGAGCGTGTACACTAGTACGTTAGCCGAGGAGATGATTATGTTTTGCAAATCATAGGACAAAGGTGTTTGTCGAATCGGGAACGTAGATATATGCTAGGTGACATATATTGGATATGACCGAAGCCGCGAGACCATGACATGGTTTAGTCATTATAGATGGACTTGCGACGAGTACGGTATTAGATTCTTCATACTTGAGGGGACCATTGATTGCGTTACGTGCGTAACACAATGCTTTGATATGATCTTACGCTCACCGTAACAGGGAGTTAAAACGGTCATCATTGGGTATTGTCCGAAACACGGAATTCAATGTGAGTCTCCAAGATAGGAATTGTTTATTCCGAAAGGAAGAGATATCTCTTAGGCCACTCAATGAATTGATTAACAAAAACCAAGGCCTTGGTCAATGATATTAACGGTTAATATCGATTGAATTTGTTAAATCAGTTCGGAAACGAGGAATAAGTATAGTTAATCAAAATATAAGGATGACTACCACCATGCCTTTTGAATAACGGATATCGCAAACAAGAGAACTAATGACCGCTATTCGAGATAGGCACAATGATCACAATCATTCTCCGTGTTAACATGGGTAGCCATGATGGAGTGACTAGATCCCGCTCTTGGGCTTGTAGTGCTATGGAAACAGCCTACTGCCATCGTTAACCGAACCTACCTGGTCACACCACGAGTCGTACTAAGTCGGGCTTGATTAAAAGTTGGCACATAAGATGTGCGTGGCTTGGTATTTGATACGCGAGCTATATTCTCTAAAATCGTGCATATTGGATATGCATGAGTACCTTTTAGGAAGATCTGAAATTGAGTGGGAGACTGAAGGAAATACAGTTTCAGGATCAACCGTAAAAGTGTACACAAGGATAAACGAATGTAAGCGTACATTCGTGGCCATATCTTTTAGTGGAAAAATCCAATTTGAATGGTTCAAATTGGGTTAGATAGATAATAAGATTATCTACAACCTTCATGTAGAAATATATTTCTTATGATCGAAGTATCAGTGTCGTTTCTATGAAATACCGAAAGGGTGCAACAGTATGGCATACAGTTAGTAAAACAGTCATAACTTTTGCATACGAACTCCAATTGGGCCTGGCCAAATTGGGTCGTGTAGATAATAAGATTATCTACAACTTTCATGTCGGTTCATTTTATGTCAGAGAATTTTACCAATTTCGTATGGACATAATACTGGAGAGATTCATGCAACTTTCTGTGTGAAAGAGTGTATATTGGATATACATGTCTTTTGGCCAATACTAATCCTATATGATATATATAGGATATTTCTCTCTCTTTAGTGATGGTTAATTCATTCAGAATACTCAGAATATTCCAGATAATTTGAGAGACATCTTTCTATTGAGTGAAAGGGTGCAAGAGAGAGAAACCGAGAAAAGGAGTTTTCCGGTATAGAGAATCAATCAATCAAGCAAGTTCGCCAGTGCATCGTCTAGGCAGTTGCGCCTGCGACCGACGTCTTACGAGTCAAGGTGGATACACGTAGAGGAGCAACAATTGGGGCTCTTTCAGTTGTGATCGATTCGGACGAGTAAATTCAGTCGGAGACGAAATCGAGTGAACCGACAACGTCAACGAACGGTGAAAGACGCGTGGTGTGGAACGCGCGGATTGTCACCAACGTGACACGAAAAAGAAGACTAGCAATCAACCCTTCATGTGGAATTGTTATTCTCATAGCCTCCATGTAGGATATCGAATCATCATATGATTTCGATCTGTCATCATTAGCCACGACAAATCCGTATTTATCAGCTTATGATATAGCCTACTTGATCTACGAAAAATTCCTTTGTGTGTTCGACTCGTATTCATCAACTCTTGATGAAGTCGTGTCAACTTTCATCGGCTCAATGTTCATTTTCAGATCTCGAATTCTTTCGAGATTTATTCTACTCCCACTAGCCCGCATAGAGATTAGCAACATCAAGTTTCAAACTTGTGTGCATCGAGTCCTCCTCCAAGAAGGCATCTCTTCGAGCCACTAAAATTTTATTTTCGTCGGGACGTTAGAACTAATACCCTTTAGTTTCCTTAAGGATATATGATAAACGAACAATTTTCAGATCTGGGATTGAGTTTAATCGAAACAAATTTCGAAATATACTCAAATCCTCAAATATGTACAAATGACAACTTCGGAACCATTCCGATCCATATCTCATATGGCGTCTTTTATACCGATTAGAAGGTTTGTGGTCCATATCTTATATGCAACCATTCATTAGTGCCACTGTCACAAGGGCGCATCCCCAAAAGATTTTTGGGAGATTTGTTTGACTTATCATTTATCGAACCATGTCTAACATGCGTTCATTTCCTCTTTTCGGACATCTCAATGTTCCGAAATGAATATAATCGTGAAACGATTCCACAATCATGAATGATAATCAATACTTATAACTCAAATATCGCCTCTTCGATCCTATTGAAGTGCGTAGCTCAAATACTCGCCTTCTCGATCCTATCGAAAATGCTTTGATTTTCTTGCTTAGTCGATTTTGTATTTTGTTTTGAAACTCTTTGAACCTTTCAAAAGTCTCCGTTTCGACACACATTAAATAGATATTGCCGTATCTACTTTAACCGTCCGTAAACGTAACAAAATACCGATAGCCTCCTCTTGCCTCGGAATTTATCGGAGCATTTACATCTAAATGTAATTTCCAATAATTCGTTGGATCTTTCTCCAACCTTTGGAGAATGATGCACTTTGTCGTCTTGCATAATAAATAAGTATCACATTAATCAATCGAATCTAGTTCGAATGGTTCTAGCAATCCATCATATGGAATCTAGATTCGCGTATCTCATTCATATGGCTAAGACGGCAATGCCAAAAGAAGCAATCAACTTCTAGGTTTAATCCTCCTCGGATTTCTCCGTTCTTTGAGTCATTAGTTTGGACAACTCTTTGTCCGAACAATCTGTTTGGAAAATATTTTCCCAAAATACCCTTAGACCTTTATTCCTTCGATCCCACCCTTGAATTACAAGGACATCCACGCATCTTTATGCTTTGGATTCCCCAGACACTCCAAGCATCTCCTATTCAAATTTACATCGCATCATATGCAATTTCGGGATCGACTTATCTATCGAATGCACATGATATTCGGTCACGAAGATCAAATCTCGTACCATCAACACACGAGTGTTAATCAAAGACCCATAAGGCGTCTCAAAATTAACCTACTCTTTGAGCCGCATTGAACCATTCAACACGCTCTAGCTCTTGAAACTATTTCATGAGCGTTGTGTTTTATTTTCATATACACCCGAATTCTCAAAACAATTTTGAGAAATTTGCGTCTATACATGCCACCACAAGGCATGTAATATTGTTCGATTCCTTCTTAAAGTGTATCGAACCCGGCTTTCTCTAAAGCCAAAGCCTCGAGCCCCGAATCTACCATTTTCCGTGTCCAACAAGTTCCTTTAAGTCTAAAAACTATTCTTTGACTATCAAGGTTAATTATGGTAATTCCAGCCCAAAATCCATCTATCATATCGATCTCATCGATATATTTGGTGTTGCTTGAAAACATAATTCTAAACGGATGATGAAGATTAAGCTCCTAACCGTGCGTACTTAATCTATATGCTAATATGATGATTATACGAATGTGTTATTTTTATCGAATCGATATCCCTCATACCGATACGGGACTCCAAGTCCATAACACCCGAGATCCATATTTCGCAATCCTCCCACAAGTGACGAAGGCCTATCGAGTGGGATCTCGTTATTTAGGTAGGATCATATCCAATCGCATCATATGCGACTCTCAAACTTTATGAAATTTCAGTATTTAAATTATATCGTATGTAATTCAAAATTCCGTGTGTGTATTTCAACTATGTCTTATCCAATTAATCCGATTAACTTGAATATCTAAACTAAAACCATACTAAACGTATCCACTAGTTTAAATTTAAACATGCCTGACGAAGACCCAATCCACATTTAAATTATACTAAAGCTTATTGTCCTATTGAACTACGCGTATACGCATGCCTGACGAAGGCCCAATCCATACGTATATTTGTAAACAAACATGACAACTGTTTATATGGGAGACATCTAGTTAGTTTATAATTACGCAAAATTCTATCATTTCAAATTTCGATGTGAGGGATTTGTTGTGTCATACATCAACTTACTAGGTTTTATATTCACAAGGTTTTCATGTATTAAATTGAATTCTAAAAATAAAATTCTCTTTTATTACTTTGCTACCCAAAAAGGAAAATGCTAATATGTCCAAGGACTTTAGGCCAATTAGTTTAATTTCCAGTATTCAAAAAATTGTGTCTAAAGTACTAGCTAATAGATTGAAATTGGTGATAAATGACCTCATATTGCCAAATCAGCTAGGGTTTCTAGCTAATAGAGAGATTGGGGAGTGCTATCTATATGCTAGAGAAATGATTTTTAAAGCAAATGTGGACAAAAAACCTATGTTGTTATTCAAGGCAGATATTCAAAAGGCCTTTGATACAGTGGATTGGGAATTCATTCTAAATATCCTAAAAATCAGGGGGTTTAGTGAAAAATGGGTGAGTTGGATTAGGCATTGGAATTTTAATGGTTCAACTAAAATAATTCTTAATGGAATACCAGGAAAGTCAGTGCATTTAAAGAGAGGTGTGAGACAAGGTGATCCTTTGTCTCCACATCTTTTCATTATAGCCATTGATACCCTAGCAAGAATGCTTAATGCCCTAAGTACCAGCGGATTTATTGATAAGCCAATTGGGAATTGTGAATTGGCTTTATTTTATGCTGATGATGCACTATTTTTACTGAAACCAGAAAGATTGCAAGCAAGGAGGATAAAATTTGTGCTAGATGCATTTGGAAATAGTGCTGGATTAATTATCAATTATGAGAAATCTGAATTTTCAATTATACCAAGCACTGAAAATGGGATAAAAGAAATTGAAGAAGAACTAGGGTGTCCTTTTGTAAATTTGCCATTTACATATTTAGGTTACCCTTTAAGTGGGAAAAATCCCAGAAAAGAGGATTTAAAATTGATAATTGAAAAGATAGAAAAAAGATTAGAGGGATGGAAAGGGACCTTATTGGGAATTAGTGGAAGATTAGTGTTAGTTAATTCTATCCTATCTTCTTTACCAATTTATTATCTTATGGTATTCAAATTCCCAAAATGGGCATTAATGGAAATAGACAGCCTAAGAAGAAATTTTTTGTGGAAAGGCAATGAAGAGAAAGGACTTAATCTGGTGAAATGGGAGACAGTGTGCAGACCCAAACAATTTGGGGGATTAGGGGTATTAAATTTGGAAATTTTCAATCAGGCATTATTGCAAAAATGGGCTTGGAAATATTATGTTAAAAAGGAGGGACTAAATTGGAAAAAATTAGTAAGCCCCTTAGCAGAAAAATCAATTGAAGGAAAATGGAATAAAAAAGATTCACATTTTTGGAGGAGCATACAATCTTATCTTAATTTCTTTTGGAAATCTATAGAGTTTGAGATAGGTGATGGAAGTGATACTAGCTTCTGGTATAATAACTGGGGAGAAGGTTTATTATATCAGAAATTGCCACATTTATTCAATGAATCACATAAACAAAATGTGACAGTTAAGCAATTCAAAAGTTTAAGTAATTTCAGAAGTGCTTTCTATCCTGATTTAAGTGATGAAGCAAAAAAAGAGTATAAATGGTTAAGGAAGAAAATTAAGGAGGTTTCTCTCAATGATAATATTCCAGACTCAGTGAGTTGGATATGGAATAAAAATAAGAAATATACTACTAAGAATGCATATGAAACAATTATTCAAGGTGTTTTTTCTTATTCAGAAGTTAGTGAGATATGGAAATTAAGATTGCCCTCAAAAATTATTATTTTCCTATGGCTATTGAAATTAAATAGGATCCAAACACAAGACAATTTGATTAAAAAAGGAATGGTTATAATAAATCGTTGTTACCTGTGTTGTAATCAATTGGAATCGGTTGAACACTTGGTGTTGGAGTGTCGTTTCGTTAGGATCCATTGGGAAGATTTTAAATTTGCAATTGCACGTCCAGATTTGGGTTCAGTATCAGTGATGATGCAGAAATTGATCTCCAATCGACTTGAAATTAAGGAATGTCTGCAATTCTCTGCCTTCTTTTACTGTTCTTGGCGTGAAAGATGCAGGAGAGTGTTCTCAGAAAATAAAGTAGAAGGAAATCGATTAATAGAAGAAATAATGAAAGATTTGGAGTTTTTAGAAAAGAGATTGGAGAGAGAGGAGGTTAATTAAAAAATCTGGATTGCTGAAAACTACTTCATCGCCATGAATGAGGTTTGAGGAGCTTCGTGTGAAGAATGGTGAGAATGAAGTACAAGAGGAAGAAAAGGGGGATAAGGTTATAGCTTAGCGGTGTATCAGTGGAAGTACATGTGATTGAGTTATGTTGGGTGTGAGGTACAGGCGTGTTGCATGATGAGGTGGGAGGTTCGAGCACGTGGAATAGCAGTGATAAAAAGAAGCTTTGTTTTTCTATTTGATTTTCTTTCTTTTGGTTTTGTAAGTGATGGGCCAATGGGCCAGTTGTTTTGATGTATTTATTGCACTCTTGTTTATATTTATTCTTTAGAAGGGAGGCTTTGAACTCCCTCTAAAGTTTCTCAAAAAAAAAAAAAAATAAATAAAATAAAATTCTAAAGTTTTGTAGTCAAATAAGAAAAAATCTTTGTTCGTTTCGAAGCAAAACTATTTTCAAGACATTAAATGGTACCAGTAATTATCCTATAATATTTTACCATTCGATTACTTGTGAATTTGACATTAAAATCTTATTTTAGGTTTCAATTTTTGGAAAATTTACTAAAATGACCCTACATATGATCTTAATCATTTTTCTTGCGATTTGATAACGCAAACCGTATGACGTTCGCTCTGATACCACTGTTGGGTCATCTACACCCCATCGAGTCCGCGCAGCGGATAATTATTGGACTCGACGGAGTACAAATCCCCGAGATCTCATCTACGATTTGTTTATCAAATTGCCTATAACTAATATAACGTAAATCTAATAAACGTAATATTTGTACCTAGCGAAATTGATCGCTTACGAAGGGTTTGTCGCTGTGAAGCCTTCATTTCCGTTCACGTCGCACCTTTTCGTTCGCACCTTTTCGCTCGTACCGGTTCGTCCCACGCCCAAACCGGTCGCATCTTTTTGTTCGCACCTTTTCGTTCGTTCTGGTTCATCCCACGCCCAGACCGGTCGCACCTTTTCGTTCGCACCGGTTCGTCCCACGTCCAAACTGGTCGTTTTTCTCCGTTCGTCTTCTCGTCGGTTGATGAACTTAACTCGTTAGTACGCAAACGTATACGTGCCTCTACTCGTATCCACCGCGAAACGGGAGTCGTCGGATAATTACGAAACTGCCTAGACGCCTCATAATCACTCTTACTTAAACTCTTGCCGGAATCAATGGAGAATTCTGGCGAACTTTTCTCTCTCTTAATTACTGGATTAATTAGTGGAAATAATGGTTGCTTAGATTTATTTGATTGAGCGAGATTAGGGTCCTATTTATAGAATAACTCGTATTCCTTCACCAGTAAATAGACACTCTTTAATCAATCAAATGATACTTTTATATGCATGAAATGACAAGTTTCTAAAAGATTTGATCAAAAGAGGTGTCTCCTGCAGAATCAGCACACACTTTCACTAAACTGGAATTTCAACCGACTTAGGTCCGTAATTAACAGGAACTTTCTGAACGAAACTTCTATATGATCTTATCAACTTTCCATCAAATCCGAGTTTATCCAATTTGGATATCCAGTCCGAAAGTTATGCTAGTTTTAGTAAACGTTCGCGTCCTTTCGTCGAACTGCCGCAACCTTTCGTGTATTTCATTAGAATGAACATCCTATGTTATTCAAATGTTTTTCCACTGCATATGAAAGTTGTAGATAATCCTATTATCTAACTTATGAGAGTTGAATCATCCAAATCCGTGTTCGTATGCGAAAGTTATGTCCGTTTTAGTAACAATGTTCCAAACAGATTTTTCCTAAAATCTTATCTTATCAATCTAATTATGTATATCATATATACATATGTGCAACTAATACACATGTTATATTTCTATCAACTACCATGTTCATATATCCTTATACGTACGATTTTACCGTAGATGTGAAACTGCATTTCCTTCAATTTAATATGGTTCGATCGATGATGAGTCAAACTAGTCTCCCAAAATCGTTTTGGGGTTTCGCCCTTGAGACAACGGTGTTTATAATAAACCACTTATCTTCTAAATCGATGCAAAAGACTCCATATGAGATAAGGACCGGACAGCCTCCGGTGTTATCTTTTGTTAGGATTTGGGGATGCGACGTTTACGTCTGGAAAATATTTTCGGATAAACTTGAACCCAAATCTGAAAAATGTTTATTTGTAGGATATCCTAAGGAAACTAAAGGATATTATTTCAACAATCTCGAAGAAAGCAAGGTTTTCGTAGTTCATAGAGGTACCTTCTTGGAGGATGACTTTATATCTCAACGACCTAGTGAGAATAGAATAGATCTCGAAGAGGTTCGAGATCCAAAAATAAACGTTCAACTGATAGATGTTGACCCGAATCCGTCAATAGTTGAGGATGTCGAGTCAATAGCACAAGGTGCTCCTCGTAGGTCTAGTAAGACAGCTAGAACCCGTACGATATGGATTTATCGTAACTGATGAAGGCAATGGCGAACTCACATATGATGAGACGATATCCTACAAAGATGTTATGTTGAGCGTGAAGGAAATACAATTTTTGATCAACGATAAAATGGTACGTAGAAGGACAAACGAACGTACACGTTCGTGGGCATAAGAAACATTTTTAGTAAAACTTGCATAACTTTCAGATAATGACTCCAATTTGAATGGTTTAAATTGGGTTGGATAGATAATGAGATTATCTAGAACTTTCATGAAGAAATATATTTCATTTGAGTGATGTATCAGTGTCGTTTTAATGGAATACCGAAAGGGTACGACAGTTTGACATACAGTTAGTAAACTCATCATAACTTTCACATCCGAACTCCAATTGGACTGGGCCAAATTGGGTTGGAACGGGCCAAATTGGGTTGGAACGATAATAAGATTATCTACAACTTTTGTGAAGGTTTGAAGTCTGTTGGAGCGATTTAACAATTTCGTTTCAACATAATACTGAAAGGGTGCATGCAGTTTTCTGTTTGAAAAGGTGCATAGTAGATATACACAATCTTTGACCCAATCCTTATCCTATTTTAGTATAAACTAGCGCTTTGCCCGCGCAATTGCGCGGGCTAGTTTATTTTTCTTCATGTTTCGTTTTCGTATTTGCATTTTCATTTGTATTCATGTTTTGCTAGTTTTTTATTTCGTATTTCGTACTATTACGGATTTCACATTTCATTTTCGGTATTTTTTTGTTTGTAATTGTTCGGGCATTAATGTTTTTGTTTCTCCACTTGCGTCCGTAACTGTCTTTGCATTCGTACAACGTGTTTTTTGCTTCAGTAAAACAATTTTTTTATTTTTATAGCAAAAATGTATGAATTATTCGAGAAAGGCTTTCTCAAACAATTCCAACGACTCTTTACTTTAAAATTTATTCATTTTGTAATACATCATCGGGAAATGAGCGAATCAAAATAAAAATGCTACGATATAAAAAACGCTCGCATGTCTTTGTTTGTATTTATGCTTGCATTTGAATATGTTGTCTTTGTAATTCTGATTATATTGATTATTGTATTTTGTACGTTATTTTTGTTTTTTCACGCATATTCATATTTGCGCTATTATTGGTATTTGATTCGGTTTTTTCATTTTTATTTTGCATGCATGTTTTTTTTTTGTAACTTGTATATGTTTAAATTTACCAAACCGTCCAACTTTTTACAAATAGATAGGTAGTTTCATATTTCACACAGCAGCGGAATATTACATCAAATACAACACTTCCTTCATTCCCCATCTAACTCTCCCGCTTCTCCGCGCATACCTACCAAACCAACCCAATTATTAATTTATAATATTCTATTTAATTCCAATAATGCAACACTTCCTTCATTGGATGCGTACGGAGAAGCCTCGCCTCCGTTTCTATCGTATCCGGGGGATTTGCTGACACTCCTCCCACGCGCTATCGGAGACAAACTCCTACGTCTAGATGGCAGCGTGACCTTCCTATCGTGCTATAACTCTTGATAAGATTCAATATTAACATTTGCTCAAGGGTAATATACAAATTTTTAATTATGGATAATTACCTTTGGCCATAGCTAGGGCTTCGGCGACAGCGAGGACTCATGCTGCGGTTGCGGCTCCTGCGACAGCTTGCACCAGCGCTGCTAGATCCAACACTGAGGCGACACTCACGTGCAAAATGACCTGTCTCGCTACTTCATCTCGAGTTATAACTCATGATAAGATTAAATATTAACATTTTCGCAAGGGCATGTATGAAATTTCGAATTATGGATAATTACCTTCGGCCATATGCAAGGATTCGGCGATAGCGAGGAATCGTGCTATGGCTACGACTCCGGCAACGGCCTGCAACAGCACTTCCAGATCCGACACTGAGGTGACACTCGCGCACGAAATGACCTGGCTCGCTTGTTCCTCTCGGGATATAACTCCTGATAAGATTAAATATTAAGTTTTTCGCAGGGGTATATACATGAAATTTTGAATTATGGCTAATTACCTTTGGACATAGCGGCTTCGGCGATAGGAGTACTCATGCTACGGCTACGGCACTGCAATGGCCTGCACCATTTGATTACCTAGGTTCTAAATTGTGTCACTCAGAAAATGCACCGCTCTTCACCATACACACCTCGACTCGACAGCGCTTGCGCCACTATCGGCCCGCGCTTGGACTGCTCTGCACCTGGACCACCTCGCGCCACTACAAACAACATCTCAGTTGAAACACTTCGACTTAACAGCGCTTACCCCGCGTCGCACCAGTATCAGCCTACGCTCGGACTGCTCCTCACCTGGACCGCCTCGCGCCACTATCGACAATGTCTCAGTGGAAACACCTCGACTCGACTCGACAGCGTCTGCCCCGTCATTTGAAAGGCCGTTTTTGATATTCCCTTCTCATCAATAGAAGACGAATATTGCGGTACCTCAAATATCTAAAATACCCCTGGATATGACAGAAATATCACATACATCCTACAATGTTGATCCTACAATTATGATTGTATCAAATCACTCATAACTACGATTGTAGTTGTGTTTAAGCAAATGAGTATACTAAATAACATACAATTTATTTTTTACCTCAAATACCAAAAATGCCCCTGGATATAACCGAAATATCGAAAAAATCCTGAAATATCATAGTAAAGCATCATTATTTATGAATTACATAAAAAAACTAATTACATAAAAGAAAAGAAAAATAAGCAATTGGCCTAAAATGGTATCATATTTTTCTTTACCTCAAATACCCAAAATGCCCTTGGATTATCGCACATACTTTGAGATTCTTTGAAGAAATTTCTCCAAGCACACATGATTCCCGGAAAATCGCGTATACTTCTAGGATCCATCAAAAGCTAAAATCGACCTGAAAAATATGACCAAATCACATATAATCTGGAATATCGCATATAACCTAGAAAATATCGCATATAATCTGGAAAAATTACCTTTTATGACAGAAATATCGCATGACCAAATACCTAAAATGCCCCTGGATATGACAGGAATATCACATACATCCTGCAATTATGATCCTACAATTATGATTGGATCAGATTACTCATAACTACGATTGTAGTTGTGTTTAAGCAAATGAGTATGCTAAATAACATACAATTTAATTTTTACCTCAAATACAAAAAATGCCCCTGGATATAACCGAAATATCGAAAAAGTCCTGAAATTATCATAGTAATGAATCATTATTTATGAATTACATAAAAAAACTAATTACATATAAGAAAAATAAATAAGCAATTGGCCTAAAATGGTATCATATTTTTCTTTACCTCAAATACCCAAAATGCCCCTGAAATATCGCACATACTTGGAGATTCTTTAAAGAAATTTCTCCAAGCACACATGAGTCCCAGAAAATCGCATATACATCTAGGATCCATCAAAAGCTAAAATCCACCTGAAAAATATGACCAAATCACATATAATCTGGAATATCGCATATAACCTAGAAAATATCGCATATAATCTGGAAAAATTACCTTTTAGTCCTGGAACATCGAATATAATCTGGGAAATATGGTCAAATCAGCAGTAATCACCAAATCAGAACCCTAATTCGAAATTTTGTGAGAATTGAAACCCTAATCAGGGAAATTAACATCCAAAAACCTAAAAAACCCAAAAAGAACACAAAATAGCTCCTGTAAATCGCCAAACTCCACCTGCAGTAGCCGTTCTTGTCCAATTGCATGCTGTCTTCTTCTTCCTTTCTCTGTCGAAGAAGTCTGGTCAGGGTTAGGGTTAGGATTCCGTTCCACCTCGCTCCATGGCTTGCTCCGCTTTGCGCAGTTGCCTTCTCTGTCCCGGCGTGCTTTCCTCTTCTTCCTTTCTCTGTCGAAGCAAAGAAAACGTAAGACGAACGAAACCCTAAATCACCCTATTTTTGTCTCTGCGAAATTTCGTCGAGGACAAAGAAAAAATGAGGAAAGAGAGAGCAGAGGGTCTATTATACCTGGTTAGTTGCCATGGACCTGGTCCAGCATGGACCATAGCTGCAAAATAACTATGGTGTACGAACGCCGAGCCTATTCAGCAATGGACGGTCACCATGGCAAGCGAATTTTTACCATATGATCGGACGGTTCACACTGATTTGGTGACGTGTCTTTATCAAATTGGGGAAATTCTCTTAAATTTATACATAACTTAAATTTGAAAATCATGATACCCTCTTAGTTTCCATCTTTACATCGCCAAAATCGCATTAAGTCTCAATCTTAATGGCGACCCTTAACTCTGGACACGAAGGCTGAAATGAGAAGACACAAAAATCAATTAGGATCCGAACAAAATAAGCTGGTGATGAATAATCTCAAAACCGAAATGATAAAAAACATTTACTCGTAATATTAGACTTCTGAAATGACGAATATGCGGCAACTTTTCATTTTGGTCCCTAAAAATATAAAAAATCACCATCGCATATTAATTCCATGTGTAGTTTCTAAAAAGATAAAATTAGTCTTCTCGTGATAACTTCGAATATGTTAACAATAATCAAAAGCGCATGATGCAAACCCGAAATAAAATAGAATAAAATATAAATTTACGAAAATACCCCTCGTGTATATGATATTCTCATTTTTGGAAGGGTATATATGATATTCTAATTTTTGGAATGGTAATCTGATATTTTGGACTGTTAGAAGGGTAAATATGTAAATCCTACTCTTTTCAGCAAATTTGCAAAGAAGACCTTGTGTTATATCAAAATTGCAAAAAAGCCCCTGACCCTAGTGCCGAGTCATCCTTCCAATCCCGCTTCTTCATCGGAGCTTGACAAATTTCTCGCTACAACCAAGGCAGAGGAAGCATGAGGATCGAGGATCGGAACCATTTTGGAAGGGTAAATATGTAAATCCTCTCCTTTACAGCAAATTTGCAATGAGACCCGTGTTATCTCAAAATTGCATAAAGGCCCCTGATCCACCTAGCGGATAAAAGGAGGTGAAAAAATCGGATAGAAAAAGAGCTGAGCTTCAGTGGGAAAGTAAATCAACATCCTCTGCTCGATCCACCTAGCGGATGTCGCTGCTTGTAGCTTAGGTTTCGCGACAAAATCGCTCACCGCTCCGATAGGGTTAGGGTTTGCGTTGGGTTGAGATGCGAGGAAGAAAATGGCGTAGCTCTCCATTGCGACCTCCATTGCCAGGGCCTCGCGACGTCGCTAGCACCTCGCGTTACCTTGGCGAGCCTTCTGCTAGGGTTTCGACAACCGGTAGGGTTTTCTGGGGGCGGTTTTTTTTTTCCTTTTCTTTCTTGGTCGTCAAATAATGAGAAAAGAGGCGCATGAAGCATGAAGTTATTTGTTATTTTAAAAGAGAACCAACAGTAAAATGAGACGTGGCCGAATGTGGAAAGAGGAGAATGTTTAAAATTAGATCTATTTAAAGATAGGATGTTTCTCTCTATATTATTCAATCAAATCCAGTTAATCATTCTTTCAAGGAGTCGAAAGAGTGCGAAGAAAGAGAGAAAGAGAAAAGTGGAGAAAAGAGTTTTCACCGTCTAGAGAACCGAAAGCAATCATGCAAGTTCGTCGGTGCATCGTCTACGCAGGTGCATCCGCGATCGAGGTGCTATGACTCATGGTGGATACGGATAGAGGAGTTCGCACTTAGTGACTCTTCGTTTGTGATCAAACCGGAGAAGTAAAGGAGCAAAATGATGTGGAAGCGTGTGGGCATAGGACGCACGAAGACAACCGGAGACGTGTCAAGATGGTGGGAGACATGTGGTATGGGACGCACGAGCTAGTCACCAACGTGACATCGAAGAAGAGAAGGATGCAAGCGATCAACCCGTCGTGCGTGATCAATTTCACGCTGGTAATCGTCTATCCTACTTTGCATCGTACCCTCGAAGTCGAGGCGTGATCTTGGGTTAAGAAAACCGGGCCAGGCCTACATATCCGCTGCGTGGGCCCGGGGTCGGGAGAATTCCCTGCAGTGGTATCAGAGCGAACGCCATCGATTCGAGGGTCGAATCATAGTCGTATATTCGATATACGTACGGGTTATCAAAGTTCGTACCCGTTTGCATGATGCTAGATATTTAGAACGTCAATTTCGTTAAAATCACAAGTGAAATTCACTAGAGATCAATCAAAAGTCGATTGAGAGTATCTAGGAATGATCGTGAAAAAGTTTCATGATTTATCGTTTTGGAAACGAGCGAAAACGGAAGAAACAACGAATACTGCATAAAAACTGTGTTTTCTGCGCCCCGGGGCCAATTCCCTCGCTCCCCATCGTCCCCAGGGGAGGGCGGGTGCATAGGGGTCCCTAGGGGGTCAAGGGGTCCAGGGGTGCGCTGGGGGCTTGACGGTCACGCCCCAGGGCCTATTTTCACGTCCCAATGCCACTTTTCACGTTCCAGGGTCCCAAGCGGGTGCGGGGGTGCGGGCTGCATTGGGGGCTTGAAAGTCACGCCCCCAGGGTCATTTTTTCACGCCCCTGGACCATTCTGCATGGCCCCTGGATGATGTTTTTGTTTTAGCGATAACTTTGGCTACGAAGCTCAAAATTTTGAGTTCTTTATATCGATAAAATCGGCATCACTCATACTAGCATATAAAATGATTGTTAAATGTTAATAATCAATCAAATCTTGTGATGGTGATATAATATGATTATGTCAAGCATACAAACATGAAAGTCATGATCCCTCATAATACTTAAGTCATGAAAATGCCTTCCATGTCCACAACCACCGTGTTTGGTGTTACGTTTCACGTGGGTTCAGGCTAAAGTCGGGCACGTGATATTGTAACTATCGAAAGGGTGGCAAGCGTTAAATAAGGACTTGTGAGGTCCAGGCTAAAGTCGACTCACTAGTAGTTTATTTGAGTGATACGTTGGATATGGTTGTGACTTAACCGTCCAGGCCAATCGGATTGGAGTTCGGGGCATAGATAGAATGCACACACGGAACTGGGATTGTATATGATACGATCCATCACCGAAATTCTACAAAGGTTCAAGAGTCGTATTGGATACGATTGGATATTCATCCTACCTAAATAACGGGATCCCACCCGATAGGCTAAAGTCACTTGTGGGAGGAACGGAAATATGGGTCTTGAGTGTTATGGACTTGGAGTCCCGTATCGGTATGAGGGTTACCGATTCGATAAAATGACACTTTCATATAATCATCATATAAGCATATAGATTAAGTACGCACGGTTAGAAGCTTAATCTTCATCACCCGTTTAGAATTATGTTTTCTAGCAACACCAAATATATCGATGAGATCGATATGATAGATGCCTTTTGAGCCGGAATAACCGTAATTAACCTTGATAGTTAAAGAATAGTTCTTAGACTTAAAGGAACGTGTTGGACACGGAAATGGTAGATTCAGGGCTCGAGGCTTTGGCTTTAGAGAAAGTAGGGTTCGATAAACTTAAAAAAGAATCGAACGATATTATGTGCCTTGTGGTGGCATGTATAGATGCAAATTTTCAAAATTGTTTTGAGAATTATGATACATATGAAAGTGAAACGCAACGCTCAAGAAATGGTTTCAAGAGCTAGAGCGTGTTGAATGGTTCAATACGGCTCATGGAGTTGTTTAATTTTGAGACGCCTTGCGGGTCTTTGATTAACACTCACGTGTTGATGGTACGAGATTTGATCTTCGTGACCGAATATCATATGCATTCGATAGAAAGTAGATCCCTAAAATTGCATGAGATGCAACATAAATTGAATCAGAGTTGCTCGGAGCATCCAGGGAATCCAAAGCATAGATATGCGTGGATATCCTTGTAATTCAAGATCGGGATCGAAAGAAATAAAGGTCTAAGGGTATTTTGGGAAAATGTTTTCCAAACAGAAAGTTCGGACAAAGAGTTGTTTAAACTAATGACTCAAAAGAACAGTGCAATCCGAGGAGGATTAAACCTAGAAGTTGATTGGTTCTTTTGGCAATGCCGTCTTGGCCATATAAATGAGATACACGTATCTAGATTCCATATGATGGATTGCTAGAATGAATTAGATTCGATTGATTAATGTGATACTTATTTATTAGGCAAGATGACAAATGGCATCATTCTCCAATGGTTGGAGAAAGATCCAACGAATTATTGGAAATAACATTTAGATGTAAATGATCTGATTAAGTTCCGAGGCAAGATGACGCTATCGGTATTTTGTTACGTTTATGGACGATTTAAGTAGATACGGTAATATCTATTTAATGCGTGTCGAAGCGGAGACTTTTGAAAGGTTCAAAGAGTTTAAAAACGAAATACAAAATCGACTTGGCAAGAAAATCAAAGCTTTTCGATAGGATCGAGAAGGCGAGTATTTGAGCTAAACTTTTCGATAAGATCGAGGAGGCGAGAGTTTGAGTTAAGAGGATTGATGATCATTTATGATTGTGAAATCGTTTCACGATTACCTTCATTCGGAACATTGTGATGTATCCGAAAAGAGGATATGAACGCATTTGGACACGGTTCTGTAAATGATAAGTCAAACTGATCTCCCAAAATCATTTTGGGGATATGCCCTTGAGACCGCGGCAATAATAAATGGTTGCATATAAGATATGGGCCATAAGCCTTCTAATCGGTACAAAATACGTCATGTGAGATATGGATCGGAATGGTTCCGAAATTGTCATTTGTGCGGATTTGAGGATGTGAGTATATTTTGAAATTTGTTTCGGTTAAACTCGATCCCAAATCTGAAAATTGTTCGTTTATCATATATTAAGGAAACTAACACTACAACAGAACTCGATCCCAAATCTGATTACTTCTCTATCTCAGGGCTTATAAAAAAATTTAGATTTTTTTTTAATTATTTATTATTTAACAATTTTCATATTTCATTCTACATGATGGAGTAAATCGAGAAGGATGTGTGCATCGAGATTCTCGCTGCGGCCCGCGAGGAAGATGGAGGATGGACAAGTGAATCGAGATTTTGTTGGTAACCCGCGAGTTCGAGTGTTTGATTTTTGGTTTTATTTTTGCAGGGATTTGCGGAGTGTTTGAATTGTGTGTGTGTGTGTGTATTTGAGTTCGAGTGTTTGATTTTGTGTGTGTGTGTGTGTGTGCGCGCGCGCGCGCAGGAGGGTTGTTTTAACGGACCTTAATTAATGTGTGTAAGTTGTGTGTATACAAGTAGTGTGCGTAATGTGTAATGTGTAATGTGTAATGTGTGTATATTGCGCATGTAATGTGTTTGTGTGTGTGTACATATATAATAAATAATAATATAAGTAATTAAGGAATATGTTTAACATTAATAGTATATATAATAAATAATAATAAACATATATAATAATAATATGAATATAATATTAATTATCACGTTCAGTGAGGGGCCGTCGGAGAAAAACTGGGACGGGCCGTCGGAGAAAATGGTCCGTCGGAAATGCTCATATAAGCGACGGGCCGTCGGAGCAAATCTGGGACGGGCCGCCGGAGATAAACTGGAACGGGCCGTCGGAGAAAATGGGCCGTCGGAAATGCTCATATCAGCGACGGGCCGTCGGAGAAGGTAACATCAGCGACGCGGCTTTCACCGACGGGCCGGTAGCGACGGGAGGCCATCGGAAAAGACTTTCAATGACGGTTTTGGTGACTTTCAGCGACGGTTTTTACCGTCGCTGATACCCAGTTCTGTTGTAGTGTAAAGGGTTTTAGTTCTAATGTCCCGACAAAAATGAGATTTTCGTGACTCGAAGAGATGCCTTCTTGGAGGAGGACATAATGCGCACAAGTTTGGAACTTGATGCCATTTATCTCTACGCGGGTTAGTGGGAGTAGAATAAATCTCGAAAGAGTTTGAGATCTGAAAATGAATATTGTGCCGATGAAAATTGACATGACTTCATCAAGAGTTGATGAACGAAAGTCGAACACACAAATGAATTTTTCGTACATCAAGTAGACTATATCATAAGCCGATAAATACGGATTTATCGTGGCTAATGATGATAGATCGAAATCACATGATGATTCGATATCCTACAAGGATGCTATGAAAAGTAACGGTTCCACATGACATGGTGTCATGAAATATAAGATTCAATCAATGTACGTTATCAAGTTTGGAACTTGATTCAATCACTTTCCGGGTTAGACTCGTGAAATGTGAATGAATTTTCAAGATGAGAACCGACACAGATAGGAATATGCATATATGCAAAGCGAGGCTCGAGCGAAGAGTTTCAAGTATTTCATAGTCGGACTATGAAGAAACGTTTTCGCATGTTGCCATGCTTTCACATTCTCGAAATTCTAACAAAGCAAGGCTAGTTGCAAAAGATTTCAAGCAAATTCATGGTGTAGACTATGATGAAACATTTTCACTTAAGGCTATAAGGATTATCCTTGCCATAGCCGCATATTATGACTATGAGATATGAAAAATAGATGCTAAAACCGCTTTCCTTAATGGAAATTTATCGGAGGATGTGTACATGACATACCCCGAAGGTTTTATCGATCCAAGGAATCCTAAGAAAGTATGCAAGCTTCAACGGTCCATTTATGGACTGAAACAAGGTTCTCGGAATTGGAACATTCGTTTTGATGAAGTTATAAGCGAATATAATTTTATCAAGAACGAAGAAGACCTTTGTGTGTACAAGAAGGAAAGTGGGAGCCGCGTAGTGTTTCTTATTCTTTATGTGGACGACATATTGATCATAGGAAACAACATTCTGATATTTTCGGATGTAAAAAAATACATTAATTACATAACGAGTTATTACATACTAGCTTCGTCCCCGCGCAATTGCGCGGGACAACATATTTATTTTTTACATATTTTTTATATAATTTATTTAAATAGAATTAGCACGCGCGCGAATTAACGTGCTTGTATTTCAACAATATTAATCTAATCATGACATATTTGCAAAAATCATGATGTCAATAGATGCATAAAACTCATGAAATTAATCTTTCACGGATATAATTTTCTGATATAATTTGTTTAAATAGCATTTGCGCGGGTGCTTTCGAACTCGATTAATATAATCATGACATATTCGCAAATATCTTTAATGTCAATAGATGTATTAATAAGGGTCCATTAAAGAATCGCAACGTGTCAGATAGATACAACGGGCACATGACAAATTATATGAAATATCGTATAAATTTGAACTTAAAAAATTTCATACATACCCATCAGAAATGAGCAATTAAAAAAAATTGGAAAGCAAAAAAAGGACCCAAATAGAAAAAGGGAAAAAAAATGGGGTAAAAAAAAATTTACCCAAAAAAGAACAAAATTGTAAAATGAAAAATTAAGGGCTAAAAAGAAAATTTAGCCAAAAAGGATCAAAATTGAAAAATAATAAAATAGGGGGACCAAAATCGAAAAAGAGAAAACGATGGGGTAAAAAAAAAATTTACCCAAAAGGATCAAAATTAAAAAATGAAGAAATAAGGGCTAAAAAGCAAATTTACCCAAAAAAGATTAAAATTGAAAAATGAAAACATAAGGGACTAAAAAGCAAAATTTACCTCCCTCCACCTCCACGTGTCACCTTCTCCTCATATGTTGAGGATTATGACTATGTATAATAACAAGTACATTACTATTCTTCACTAATTGAAAAAAAATTATATTGTGTATTTTCCAGATGCCACTACAGTACATATTTCTTCTCCTAGAAGACGGAGAAATCTGGCATCTGAGCCAAATTTGGTCATGTCATCCTATAGATGGATGCAAATACTAATAACACTATGTATAATTCTTATATTTTAATGTGTACTTCCAATATCTTTTTTTTTCCCCATAATATGTACATAGTTATAGATTTGGTTATTTTGCAAAATTTATGAGATATCCTGCCAAAATTTTGTAAGATTGGATGTTATCTTACCTAAATTTGAGGGTTATATAATATGGTTCCTTCCTCATTACCTGATATATATATATATATATATATATATATATATATATATATATATATATATATATATATATATATATATATATATATGTGTGTGTGTGTGTGTGTGTGTGTGTGTGTTAAAAAGAATTTACAAAAAAAATCTAAGGTCCAAAATATACTATTGAAATTAGCAAAATATATTTTTGTATATATAGCAAAATATACAGTTGAAAATATATTATTTTATTCTTAATTTTAGCCATGTTAACATGTTGAATTAAACAGTATAATTTGTTCATCTAAATAGTATATTTTTCTAATTTGATTAGTATAATTTGCCTGCGTGGATTCTCCTTAGCAAACATGTGTGTATATATATATATATATATATATACGCACACACACACACAAGCTCACGTTGATATGCATACTGTATCGAAATATGCGAGACTTGAAAGCTTCAAAACTATATGATGAAATTTTTAGTCATGGCATTATTTACCTCAAGTCTCTTTCATCGGAAAGAAGAAAATATTTTTCGAAGCGAAGCGAGGGTCACTTCTAGTATATATTAAAAATGTATAATATAAAACTCTAAAAATATTTGACAAGCTGTTATAGACCGGGTTGACACGATCAGTTAGATGATTTATAAGTTGTTTGTTGAAAAAAGAAATGGAAGACGAAAGAAGAGTTGTGACCAGCTTAAGGGGAGGAGACTAATCTTAGAAGTCTGAAAGAAACGCTCTACTTGTTCTCCTTGGAGTTGGAAAATTCGTCTCCCTTCCTCATAACTGCTACCAAATCCTGCTCGGGAGATGCCATCACCTGTAAAATTTTGTAGCTCGGGCCAAATATCCAGTTCGAATGACCCATCTGATCCAGCTATGTTCTCCCATTTGTTGATTAGTTGGTCCGAATAAGTCGAGAATGCTGGCAACATGCGCTGGAAAAAAATATTTGTTTTCGAAGCTATAATTTCTTTAACAAAATGCGCGTATTGCATTTGAATTTAAGTTTGTGTATGCTATTTACCTTTAATTTCTCAAAATGGAAGGCGGGATTGAGAATTCTTCTGTGCTTAACCCATTTGTCGCCTTTTTTACTCAGTAGTCCATGGGATATCAATTTGCCAAATGAACTAAATTCCAACCTATCAAAGTGCCCAAATTTATTCGAAAGAACTTCTCTCACTAATTCAGGGTCCGTAATAGTAACCCTGGGATTCGGTCCAAGTCACGTTATCGAACTTGTACCTTAATTAAATCAACAAAATTCATCAGAATAGAAATATTCAAAACATATGAAATAAATAAACCGAAGAATCAGACCAGAAATCATTTCTTGAAGAACAGGAAAATAAAAATTTCATTCTCACCATATTCTTTCATGGTACTATATAAAAGGGGTTGAACACGCGGGACAATGTCATGTGAAAGAGGGATGGGCTTGGCTTTTGCTTCTTTGTTGAGTCGAGAATCCTCATTTAGGTCTCCGACAATGGGCCGGTACACCCTTCCTCTAAGTCCTTGTTTACGCAATGCTCGGTCCAGGCGCTTCGGCCTAAACCATGCCCATTCAAGGGCGTGAAAAACACCCCACATGACAATCAAAGAGAGGGCGCCAAAGGCCAAACTCCATGGGTGAGCAATCACTAATCAGGGATATCATTGTTTGCATATTTCTTTATTTTTGGTTCTTTTTGTTACGAACTGATGCATAGCGGGAAGAGAGCATATATTTAGTCCACATACAAGTAAGATAAAAATCCTCAATGATGTCAGCAGACTCGTTGAATTAATTGTTAATCGGGTTAGAAAATTAATTTTAATGAAATGTGACAGGTACGGACCAATGAACACACCGAGGATTTAACAGAAAAATTAATTTTAATTATGATTTTGATAGGTACGGACCGATTAACAGACCCGTGATGATGTTATCGAGGATATTTATTCCAATTTTGTGGGAACAGTGTAATTTCCCTAACGGAAATGATGATTGGACATAAATAAAACCGTGGACGGCCTTTAGTTGAATTTTAATATTGACTAGCTTTATCCCCGCGCAATTGCGCAGGATGTTTTTTATATAATTATTTAAATAGAACTAACGCGTGTGCGAATTAACGCGTGTGCGAATTAACGCGCATGCGTTTGAACTAAATTAATCTAATCATGACATATTTGCAAATATCATGATGTCAATAGATGCATAAGATTCACGAAATTAGTCTATCACGGATATTATTTTCTAGTATAATTTGTATAAATAACATTTGTTCAGGTGCTTCTAAAATCGATTAATATAATCATGACATATTCGCAAATTTTAATATGTATGTAAAATAGGAAAAAAAGACCAAATGTAAAAAATGTAAAATAAGAAAAAATGATAAAAATGTAAAAATGGACCGAAATGTAAATAAAAAAGGACCAAAATATAAATTAAAACAAAAAAGGACCAAAATATAAAAAATGACCAAAATGTATAAATAAGAAAAATAATCAAAATGTAAAAAAGGACCAAAATATAATATAAAAAGGACCAAAATGTAAATAAAAATGACCAAAATATAAAATAAAAAAAGGATCGAAATGTAAAAAAGGACCGTAATGTAATTTAAAAAGGACCAAAATATAAATAAAAAGGACCAAAATGTAAATTTTAAAACTAAAAAGGACCAAAATGTAAAAAAAAGGATCAAAATGTAAATAAAAAGGATCAAAATGTAAATTAAAAAAATATTTTGTTTTACACAAAGGTCCTTGATGACGTGGGGGCCTAGAATTGCAAGAAATTTCTTAACTTTATACATAAAACTAGCTTTCTCCCCGCGCAATTGTGCGGAGGTCTTCAGTATGTCATGATTTTATTTTTCTAAATAAGTAATTAGATTCTACATTTTTTTTATCTGATTGTACACATATAAAAAAAAATCTATCTTTTTGTAAATATCAAAAAAACTGATCCTCTACCAAACTTTTATTTCCTAATACTCTTATGAATGATCTTAAAAACAAACGGACAAAAATACCCTTCTATTTTCAAATTTAATAATTAAAAATATTTTTTTATTATTTTTTATTAATTTTATTACTTTTAAGAAAATTCGTAAACATTTTTAACATGCAGTGATTACAAAAAATATATAATAATTACAAATTGAGTTTATATAATTTTAATATTTCATTTATTATGTTTGAAAAAATAACATCGGGTAATAATAAAATAAACAATAATAAATAAACATCTTGAAAATATATTGATAGAAAAATATCGGTTTAAACATCTGATTTTTTTTTTTTTTCATTCTCTTTTTATTTATTTCTTTAATAGTTTCATGATATTTTATTTTTCAAATATTTGGAATGTGTTTTTGTAATATTGTTGTTCGTTTTATTATTATTTTATGTTAGTTTTGCAAAGAAAAAATGCAAAGGTCAAAATGTTAAAATTATGTAAATAAAATATATAATAATTTTTTTAAAATTATTATATGGTACCAAAATTTAGGACTTTATTAACATTATTAAAAAATAACATGTACATATGTAAATTATTAAAATTTGATGACATGGAGCAACCAAATGAGAGAAATTTTCTTGACTTTATACATATACAAAATGTAAATTAAAATTAAAAATGACCAACATATAAATAAAAAGGACCAAAATATAAATTAAAATATAAAAAGGACTGAAATGTAAATAAAAAGGACCAAAATGTAAATAAAAAGGACCAAAATATAAGTAAAAAGGACCAAAATATAAATTCAAAAATGTAAAAAAGGACCGAAATGTAAATAAAAAGAGGATCAAAATATAAATAAAAAGGACCAAAATGTAAATTTTGAAAGTAAAAAGGACCAAAATGTAAATAAAAAGGACCAAAATGTAAAATTTTAAACGAAAAAGGACCAAAATGTAAATTTAAAAAATATTTTTTTACAAAAAAGCCCCTGATGACGTGGCCTCATGTATGAGCTGCATTTCTTCTAACTTTATACATAAGTATTAATATAATATGGTTTCTAGAAGTGCCAGAAAAGTTTGATCCACTGAAAAGAGTGACCTTAATCCCTGAAGTCAGATTTTTTTAACTAGTCATTTTGCACTGTCGTTATTCCTTGAAGATAAAGATGCTTATGAAAGATGATGGTGATTTAATTTGAATAATGTGAGAGGAGAAGACTAATTCCAATATATTTGAGGGAGGGAGATATATTTGAGGGAGGGAGGGAGGGAGGGGGACCATATATGCCCTCAAATATAAATAGAATAGCACCCATCACGCTCTTCATTTCACACCCCAAAGAGAAAAATCCTAGCTGTCAGCTTAGACCAAGAGTGAAAGAAAATCCTGCTCATGGAGTGAAAGCAATAAATTGTTTTTAAGCTTTATAAATCACTTTAAGCTGTACTTACCAAACAAATAGAAATATAAAAGATTAATATGGAAACAATAATTGGTGAACTGATTCCTTCCTCATGGAGCTTCGCTGTCTCCTCTCTCTCCTTGTTTCTCCTATGGTTTGCTTTTCGTACACTAGAATGGGCGTGGCTCACACCGAGGCGCCTGGACCGAGCACTGAGAAAGCAAGGACTGCAAGGTACGGTGTACCGGCCAATCTCCGGAGACCTCAATGAGAATTCTCGGCTCAACAAAGAAGCACAAACCAAGCCGATGCCCCTGTCGCACAATATTGTCCCTCATGTCCAGCCTTTGTTTTATCGTATCATCCGAGAACATGGTGAGGATGCAAATTTATAATTCTCTTTCTTTTCGGGTATTTCTGACAAATGGATTTTTCCTAATTTTGACAGTAAAAACGTAGGAGTATTCATTTATTTTGATTACCTCAAAATGCAGGTGGCATGTCTTTTTCATGGATGGGGCCGAAGCCGAGAGTCATAGTTACAGATCCCGAATTGATGAGAGAAGTTTTTTCAAATAAATTTGGTTCTTTCGGGAAATCAAGATTTAGCCAATTTATAATATTTCTACTTGATGGCGTAGCCCGTTACCAAGGAGAAAAATGGGCGAAGCACAGAAGAATTCTCAATCAAGCATTCCATTTCGAAAAAGTCAAGGTAATATATTATGTTACCGTCATTTTACTACGAGTGTTGGATACTGTAGATAAACTAAATCTTGTTGATTTACGAATTCAAATATGAATTCAAATATATTATTTTCGAAAAAGCATTCCATTTCAGAACTTTTATGTGGTCTAAAGAACGTTTATTATCATGCCCTCATATTTTGTTGATTTACGAATTCAAATATGAATTCAAATAGAATTTCTAATAATCAAAACTCTCTTGTAATTCAAATAAACTCTTATTTTTTATTTTTATTTTTGAATTGATATTTTGCTCAACATTTAAGGTCTATTTATAGGCTCACTAATCCTTGATACAAGGTATTAGAAAATTTGTCCTAAAATTATTTCCTAAATTACTTTCCTTAAAATAAAATTTGTCATAAAATTATTCCCTAAGATGATGTTCGGCAACCATGGAATAGCAATGAATAGAGGAATAAATAGCTTAATCCTTCTTATTCTTGCCGAACAAGATGACAAGAACAAGGAATAAATAGGCAGATTAGTGGAATTGGGCTCTTCCAGGTAAAATATGGAATTGGGCTATTCCATGGACTAAGTATTTTTTTGTGACCAAAATACCCTTATCTATTCCTTTCCTTACTGACGTGGATTAAATCGTAATATTTTTTTTTTATATCTTCTCCCTCCCCATTTGCTTACGTGGATTAAATGATAATATATATTTTATATCTTTTACCTTGGATTAAATGATAACATATATATTTTATATCTTTTTCCTCCAATGAATAGTTCAAATGAAACTACAATTTGAGTCGTTATTTTTTTATTATTATTATAGTACTTGTTTTAATTAATTAAAATATTTCATCTTCAGTTTATTGCTATGGTACTTCTTTTAAGCTTTTTAACTTGTTAAATTATAAACAAGGGTAGTTTGGTCATTACTTATTATTTATATCTTTAAACCAATAAATTTATTCCATTAATATCACCGAACGCTATTGGAATAAAGTTGAATAGACACTATTCTCTATTCCGCTATTCCTCTATTCCTTGTGTTGCCGAACAAGTTCTTAGAATAAAACTTTTTTTTAAATTATTTGGACTAATTAAACTTAATAATTATTAATTCGGGCTTGATCTTATCAACATATTTCACATTTCTATATACTCATTGATATAATTAATTAATATTGATATTTCCACATAATCCTGTTTCAGCACATGTTACCTGCATTCTCTACCTGTTGCGAAGCACTCATCAACAAATGGGAGAAGTTGGCTAAAATCGAGGGATCATTTGAGTTGGATATGTGGCCCGAGTTAAAGAATTTCACAGGAGATGTTATTTCAAAAACAGCATTTGGTAGCAGTTATGAAGAAGGGAGACGCATTTTCGAACTTCAAACAGAGCAGCAAGAGCGATTTCTCGAGGCTGTTAAGATCCTTCACATTCCCTTTCACTGGTGCGTGTTTGTTTCTTAGTTTTTTTCAAATTAAGCCCACCGGCATTTCCTCTAAAAAAAAAAAAGTTATTTTAAAGTGATGATAGAGAGTTCAATTTTGTTGAGGGATATTACGAACACATCGCTCGCAACCAGCCGGTGAATCATTTGCTGGAAGCTCACTCCAAGTTGCTTTCTTGGACTATTTTCCACTATACAAATAATAATAATAATAATAATAATAATAATTGAAAAGAATCCATCACAAAAAATAATAAAATGTTCAATATATTTGAAAATCAATGAATTAGCGTGCATTAGCTACTTGGTTCATAAGATCATCATTCTAGTTCATAATATTTATTGCAGGTATCTGCCATTCGAAAATAGCAAAAAAATGAAAGCAAATGATAAAGAAATCGAAACACTTTTAAGGGGCATTATCGAGAAAAGAGAGAAGGCCATACAAAACGGAGAAACAACCAACCATGATTTGCTCGGTCTGTTATTAGAGTCGAACATGAGAGAAATGGACCAAGAGGGAAATTCCAATTGTACCCTTGGCATGAGCATGAATGATATTATAAAAGAATGCAAGCTATTTTATTTTGCCGGACAAGAGACAACTTCCGTGTTGCTGACATGGACACTTGTTGTGCTGAGCATGCATCCTGAATGGCAGAAAAAAGCTCGAGAGGAAGTTTTGCAACATTTTGGGAAGAATGAACCAGATTTTGATGGTCTGAGCCATTTAAAGATTGTGAGTTTTCCTAAAATTGTGTAATTATGTTCAATTTCTACTTATTGATTTCAATTTCCCCATAACCTTGTTTGTTTCGAAAACTTAGTGTGCAATTTTTTAAATTTTGAATACAGGTTCCCATGATACTAAACGAGGTTCTCCGTCTCTATCCTCCAACGGCCGCACTGAGCAGAATAACAAATAGAACTGTCCAACTAGGTAACATTACATATCCACCTGGCGTAGTTCTCGCATTACCGATACTTCTGATGCACCACGACAAACAAATTTGGGGCCCTGATGCATCAGAGTTCAAGCCTGACCGGTTCTCAGAAGGAATCTCAAAGGCAACAAAGAATGGCCAGGTAATCGTTTATATAGTATACATAGAGATTAATCTAGTTAAATCACAGATGAATAATCAATCTATATATAGATTTTGATAGAAGGGTAGTTTATAATTCAAAAAATATAAAAGGATGGTTTTAAGTATTTAAAATACTAACATATATTATTTGATTTGACTCCACATTTTCATCAATTAAAATTCTCTTAATTTCCAGTTTTTCATTTATTTCCACTTAAATGGTCCCGAAATTATGTCAACCTCACATTCACTCTTCCTATATGCAATTCTATGGGAGAGAATTATTTTTGATATTGTTACTAGACTTGTTAAGTATGAACAGGCAATTAGATTTCAGACAATTATTTTTGATATTGTCGGGACTGAGCAGTATAGTGAGAGAGATTGAGAAGGGTTTTAATGGAAGAGAATTGTTTGGGGAGAAATTAATTTTGGGAGAAAATTGCTTGGGAAGATATTAAATTTGGGAGAGAAAAGAATAACATATTCTTTATCCTTTCACTATCTCTTGGTCCCGTTAAATATACAAATACAAAATAGAATTTTGAATAGACAAAATAGCAATTTGGGTGATCTAACATGGAAGTAGATATAATATATTATTTTCATCAATGTAAGTATTTGATTTATTATTACTCTAAATCAAATATTTAATGCATTATCAGATGGCATTCTTCCCATTCGGGTGGGGTCCGAGGATTTGTATTGGGCAAAATTTTGCTCTGTTAGAAGCGAAGATGGCACTTTGTATGATTCTTCAGAATTTTGAATTTGAGCTCTCAGAAAAGTATGTTCATGCGCCTTATGCTGTTATCACCGTCCATCCTCAACACGGCGCTCCGATGAAGTTTACAAAAATATAATTATAGTTTATACAATGAACTAATGAAGTTTTTAGTTGTTCTTGTATTATTGTTGATTGTTGAATACTTTTATTCTTATGATGTTTAATAGCATTTTTTTTTTCTATTTGTTAGTGTGAAACATGTTGAGAAAATTACTTTTGTATCGTATGTGTGATTGAGAATTGAGAATAGAGTATGCCCACGAATCTTCAATAATCAAGACATAGATTCTAACTTGATTCAGCCAAAAATGTCTACGTCCACAAATTTCTATTATATAAATATGGTTACAATATTTCTTCATCTCGCATGGTGGCTTACAAAATAATCACACTCAAGCTTTCTTTCTCTCTTCTTACTTTATCTAGTGGATCTCTCTTTAAATGTTGATTATTCGTGATCTATCTAAACTCTCTACAAAAGGTCTCCTTTTATAATGTAAAGGATGTTGAAGTTCAAAATGTCAATATATGTATTAGAATTAATTGCATAGTATCCAAAGCATCATCATAAATTTCAGATACATGAACATGCATCTCTTCTTGATTTTATGTACCATGGTTGATCTTTCCAATTAATAAAAAAATTATCCCAACAAAACAAAGGTTTCTAGTAAATTTGTAGAAATGAATAAGTTTAGTATTGAAGGAATCAAGAATCAAGTCTTTTTGCAGTAATTGTGCGGACCTTGAGGAATCGGGTAATTAATTTCACTTAATGCAATACAAATATACCTTTCAATTCTAATTAAATTGTGTTTTTTTTTATTCTTTTTAGATTGATCTCTCGTGTTCTTTATGGTACTGAAACAGGGCAAATCTAAATGCCTATCGACGTGATAAGAATCCTTCTCTCTTAGTTTCTTTTAATTATTCTATATCTCCATATATAAATTTAGTTCCTGGAATTGTCCAAAGAGATAATAAAAATCGCTGACTGGATATATTTTGTTTATCTTATTTTTCAGTAGACTCCAATTATCTGGCCGCGTCGCATGGTCTGACTATCAGAGAGTTTTTTTTTTTTCAAAATAGTGAAGGGTGGGTAGATTGATAAAAATCGCTGACTGGATCTCACTGACAAGGATAGTGATTCGGACATGAACAATTTTGTAGAAAATTAATTCATACAACAATAAAATGTATTCCTGTCCCAATCAAAATCTCACCATTTTTTATTCGGACAAGAACATTTTTTATGGTTGCAGGAATTAATTTCCTGCAACCATCAAAACTGTTCTTGTCCGAATCACTTGCTCACAATTCACCTCCGATTCCTTCATCTTCATGGACTCCAATTCACCTCGCAAAGTCTGAAGCCTCACTTGCTCACTCGGTCGGCACCCTTGAACACTCTCTCCAACGTGTCCCATGCTTCCTTAGAAGTTTTCGCGCCGGCAATCTTCTGAAAATCTGACTCGTCTACAGCTTGATACAGCAGGTACATGGCGGTCTTGTCCTTCACACGTTTCTCTTTCATTGCTTTCAACTGATTTATCGTCTGCTCAGTTTCGGCAACCGGTTCCACGTAGCCAATTTCGACTATCTCCCAAACATCTTGCGTACCGAGTAACGTCCGCATCTGGATATTCCATACTTTGTAATTCGTCTTCGTCAATCGCGGTAGCGGTATATGGCCAAAAGCACTCCTGGAACTCGCCATCGCTCTGATGCCAATTTGTTGGTAATACGTGATTCGAATATGGATTCAAATATGGATTTCTAATAAACAAAACTCTATCTTATAATTATAATAGGATTTTACAAATTTTTCATTTTTTCTAATTCATATTTTGATATACTTTTCAATGTGATTAATTCATAAACATATAATGTCTATTTATAGGCACCATAAACTTGAAATATAAGGAATTAAATCTTGCCTTAAACTTATTTTCTAAATTAATTTCCTTATAATAAAAGCTGTCCTATAATTATTTTCTAAATTTTTTTTCCTAAAATTTTTTTTTCTAAACTTATATGGACTAATTAAACTTGATTTATTATTTCGGACTTGGACTTATCAACCCATACCAGTTCAAAACTCCTTGTATCTAGATACGAATTGATTGCATTTGATTTTTCTTGGTGGCAATTGATGTGTTTGATTTTTATCCATAAATAAAGATTACCAGGTAACTAAATATATGGTCATGTTGAACCATCAAAAGTTAGTTTTATTAAAATTTCTTGTCGTGATATGACGAGAGATGAACTTCTTGCCGGGATAAGAAATTTATTTGAACGGACCATTTCAATCTGTAGAAAAATCAATATAATAGACACTTGAGCCATATGTTGCATTCAGTTGGCCAACATATATGTTATTAGCTTGAATGATGAGGGTTTTAAGTTTTTTAACTTTTAGACCCGATTCACAATCAAAATGGGCACTTATGAATTGCTTCGTTTGCAATCAGTAGAATTAAATACCTTTTGGGACTTGGCATTGCAGCTAAAATTTAACACTCACTCGATTTGTAATTGTATCAGATGTTTTGGCATAGTAAGTGTTATTTACCATTCATCTATCTGTTTTCATATTGTAGTGATTGTACAATAACATGAGTTTTTATGATGGTAAATGATTATGAATAAACATTTAGTAATATGCTGTATTTTATTATTTTTATGGTCTATTTGTACTAAAAAGATTATATTCATACAATTTTTATCGTCATTGGCCATGAATGGTTGTCTCAGAAAATCATAAATTGAAGGGAACCACGGAATTTTCAAGTCTATCTTAAATTTCCAAATCTATTTTATTCAATCTGTCATATTTTTTCTTTGGGGAGTGCTATGATAGAACCATTTTCTTATCATGGACCCATTTTTAAAAAAATATTTTAAGAATTTTAACTATTTATTAATTAATTCTACAAAATTTATGTTTTGAATAACATTAAATGACAAATATACACTATAATCTTACAAAAAATATCATTATTTCACAAATATTCGAATTTTTTTTAAAAAAAAATGGATCCATGATAAGAAAATGGGTCTATGATAGCACTCCCCTTTTTTCTTTTAGTTCGTCCTCTCCTCTCACATTATTCGAATTAAATCACCATCATCTTTAATGAGCATCTTTATCTTCAAGGAATAATGACAGTGCAAAACGAATCAAGTTAAAAAAATCTGACTTCAGGGATTAAGGTCACAACAGATTTTTATGGCTGAAATTTCCCTCTTTTCTGTTGATCAAACTTTTCTGGCACTTCTAGGAACCATATCAATATGAAAATTCAACTAAAGGCCGTCCACAGTTTTATCTATGTCCAATCATCATTTCCGTTAGGGAAATTATACTGTTCCATAAAATTGGAATAAATATCCTCGATAACATCATCACGGGTCTGTTAATTGGTATGTACCTATCAAAATCATAATTAAAATTAATTTTTCTGTTAATTCCTCGGTGTGTTCATTGGTTAAAATTAATTCAACCACTCTGCTGACATCATCGAGGATTTTTATCTTACTTATGTGGACTAAATATATGCTCTCTTCCCGCTATGCATCAGTTCGTAACAAAAAGAACCAAAAATAAAGAAATATGCAAACAATGATATCCCTGATTGCTCACCCATGGAGTTTGGCCTTTGGCGCCCTCTCTTTGATTGTCATGTGGGGTGTTTTTCACGCCCTTGAATGGGCATGGTTTAGGCCGAAGCGCCTGGACCGAGCATTGCGTAAACAAGGACTTAGAGGAAGGGTGTACCGGCCCATTGTCGGAGACCTAAATGAGGATTCTCGGCTCAATAGAGAAGCAAAAGCCAAGCCCATGCCTCTTTCACATGACATTTTCCCGCGTGTTCAACCCCTTTTATATAGTACCATGAAAGAACATGGTGAGAATGAAATCTTTATTTTTTTGTTCTTCAAGAAATGATTTCTGGTCAGATTCTTCGGTTTATTTATTTCATATGTTTTGAATATTTCTATTCTGATGAATTTTGTTGATTTAATTAAGGTACAAGTTCGATAACGTGGCTTGGACCGAATCCCAGGGTTACTATTACGGACCCTGAATTAGTGAGAGAAGTTCTTTCGAATAAATTTGGGCACTTTGATAGGTTGGAATTTAGTTCATTTGGCAAATTGATATCCGATGGACTACTGAGTAAAAAAGGCGAGAAATGGGTTAAGCACAGAAGAATTCTCAATCCCGCCTTCCATTTTGAGAAATTAAAGGTAAATAGCATACACAAACTTAAATTCAAATGCAATACGCGCATTTTGTTAAAGAAATTATAGCTTCGAAAACAAATATTTTTTTCCAGCGCATGTTGCCAGCATTCTCGACTTGTTCGGATCAACTAATCAACAAATGGGAGAACTTAGCTGGATCAGACGGGTCATTCGAACTGGATATTTGGCCCGAGCTACAAAATTTTTCAGGCGATGGCATCTCCCGAGCAGGATTTGGTAGCTGTTATGAGGAAGGGAGACGAATTTTCCAACTCCAAGGAGAACAAATAGAGCGTTTCTTTCAGACTTTTAAGATTAGTCTCCTCCCCTTAAGCTGGTTATAACTCTTCTATCGTCTTCAATTTCTTTTTTCAACGATTCAACTTATAAATCATTTAACTGATCATGTCAACCCGGTCTATAACTGCTTGTCAAATATTTTTATTTTTTAGAGTTTTATATTATACATTTTTGCCCAAAACATTATATGTCTCGGAAAACTTATATGTCTCGGAAAATGATAAGTAGAATCATGTCACAATAATTCACATAGAATTCAACCATAATCAATTATAGACAAGATACAATTCAAAGAATTGAAATTATCGGAATAATATTTTGCCCAAAACATAATATGCTGCTACAGCCAATGGGCTTGTGGCCCAGTGGTTGGGTATGAGACACAAGAAACCATATGTTGTGAGAGGTTGTGGGTTCGAGTCTCATTGGCATTAATGGATGGAGGACCACCGAGCCTTCTCCATTTACTCGTTTTTTTTTATTTTTTTTTTATTTTTTATAACATGCTGCTATCACAATTGAATTCTATTTGAATTATAAAAGAAATGAATTCAACTTCGCTTAGTCTAAACCAGAGTTCACAGTTCAGTCACATTAATACTTAATTAAGGAATTTATTTTTAAAATTGGCTTTGTGGGCCCTTACTCTATATCATATGTTTTCAAGTAAATAGGGTGGTCAACAATATCATTTCGTGTTTTAGTAATTATTTTTGGCAAAAAATTGTTAATTATTTGATGAATTTAATGAAGCATCTTTGTTAATTACATTTCTATAGGTATTTACCCACTGAAAATATTAAGAAAATGAAAGCAAATGAAAAAGAAATACGAACAATTTTAAGAGGTATTATCGCAAAAAGAGAAAAGGCAGTACCAAATGGAGAAACCATGAATGATGATTTGCTTGGTCTATTGTTGGAATCAAACATGCGAGAGAGGGGCCAAGATGGAAATTCCAATTCTACCCTTGGCATGACTGTGGATGAGATTATAGAGGAATGTAAATTATTCTATTTTGCGGGAAAAGAGACGACTTCAGTTTTGTTAACATGGACAATGGTTGTGCTAAGTATGCATCCTGAATGGCAAGAAAAAGCTCGAGCGGACGTCTTGCAGCATTTTGGGAAGAATAAGCCAGATTTTGATGGTTTAGGCCGCTTAAAAATTGTGAGTAATTTTACTTCATTAATTCAATTAGGGTTCATTCTGTTGGTTCCTTTCGAACTGATCTGAGTCTTAGCTTAATTTGCATTTGTATTACGAAATGAACAAACACCAAGATACGAGGGACCTAAATTGAAGGCAAAAAGATACTAATCGTGCACGTTTATTTGAGTGACATGCTAATTGCTATATTAATTAATTGTGAAAATTATAGGTAACCATGATACTTAACGAGGTACTTCGACTCTACCCTCCGGCTGCCGTTCTATCCAGAAAAACATACAAATCTATGCAACTTGGCAATTTAACATATCCACCTGGCATAATTTTAGCATTAAATATACTTATCATTCATCGTGATGAACAAATTTGGGGTCCCAACGCGTCAGAGTTCAATCCCGATCGATTCTCAGAAGGCATTTCAAAGGCGACTAATAACGGCCAGGTAATGAAAGTTTAGATTACATATATATAGATAATATTGTAAGGATAAATACATCTGATATATTAGATTGATATAGGGAAGTTCTATCGTAGATTCATTTTTTTACTATGGATTTTTTTTCAAAAAATTATTTTAAGAATTTTAACTATTTATTTATTAATTAATTATACAAAATTTATGTTTTTGATAACATTAAATGATAAATATACACTAAAATCTTAGAAAAAAAATCATTATTTAATAAATATTCGAAATATTTTTTTAAAAAAATTGGTCCATGATAAGAAAATAGGTCTATCATAGAACTCCTCTAGTCGATTTAAGTAAATTATCTTATGTTGCGCGGATACTTCAAAAAACGAACCGTACCCGTATCGGATACGGATACGCCACCGATACGGCACCGATACGTATCCGATACGCCACGTGGCGTATCGGACTATTTTAGTATATAAATTTGAACCGATACGTTTCCGATACGGCACGATACGTTTCCGATACGGTTGGATACGATTCCGATATGGTGGGATACGGTTCCGATACGACTGACCCATTGTTTTTTGTTTTTTTTTTGTCCAATTTAAAAATACCCATTTCTTTTACTATTCAATAATATTTTACATCACATATTTTTTATTTTATTTATTCGTAAAATATCAAAATCGATATTACAACATCTTGATTTTTATAATAATTTAATAAAATTATTTGAATATATATATATATATAAATAATATTAAAATAATATTAAATAATATACATATATAACGTATCGTATCCTAGAATTTTCAAGAAATGCCTTATCGCTGTATCCGTATCGTATCGGATACGATACTCGTACCCGTATCCGTGCAACATAGAAATTATCACTTATATTATTGATTTTTTTTAACTATTTGACTTATCATTAGATGGCGTTCTTTCCGTTCGGATGGGGCCCTCAGATTTGCATCGGGCAAAATTTCGCGCTATTAGAGGCTAAGATGGTACTTACCATGATTCTTCAACATTTTGAATTTGAACTTTCAGAAAAGTATCTTCATGCACCTTGTCCTAATACTGTTCATCCTCAACATGGTGTTCCGGTGAAGTTTAGAAGAATATAATCAATGAATATCTTGTTTTTTCTTATGTAATTATAAATGATATTTTTGTTGGAACATTATTTTATTATTGAATTTATGTATGAAACATCTATGTATTGAACTAATGTTATTTTTTTTTTTAAAAGGCTAGATGTCAAAAAAAATCTCTTAATTACTACTTGATGCGAGGGATCCATTTTTTTCCTTTGCATGTTTAAGCTGTTGGGTAAATGTGTTGCTCGGGTAAATGTGCTGAGGAAGTTTAAATAAATAGATACCCTATTGATCTTCCAAAAGATATCATACTAAACAAGAATATTACAAAATTAATACAATTATATTAAACAAGAATATATTACTTTCTAAAAGTAAATATTATAGATTTAAATAAAAATATAATTAAATGCATCACTGAAAGTTTATAATTAAAAAATATAAGTAAAATTAGTATTTTAAACAAAATATGTTATTAATATAGCAAGAGAGGAGTAAATATAATTAATTAATTTGTCAATAATTAAATCAATAAATTAATATATATCATTTAATATTATATATAATAATTATTAATATATGTGTGTTTGTAAGAAATTAATGAATTATTACTAAAAAATTAATTATAACATATTCAAAATTTAATTATTATAAATGTTTTTAATAAAAAATAATACTTACTAAAATTAAATTATTTGTACAAAAACTTTTCAAATTTCTTTTACATCAAACAATAATTTTCACTTTACGTCAAAAATCATTCTAGCACATAAACACATATCTTTTCAATATATACATTCATTTCACTTTCTCATGATAAAGCAAGAATGTTTCAAAATTTTCCAAAGTCGTTTATATCAAACATCCCGTATAATGACGTTTAGAAATGATTATCGTACCATGTTACCATGTTGGGTACGTACACTATTTGAATGTTAACATATCTAATAATTGTGATTAATATAGTTTTACAAATATGTATTGAAAATATTTAATAGTGATAAGCAACAATTGTTGGGAATTAACCCGACCCCGGGCCCGCCCAGCGGATATGAAGATCCGGTACGGTTGTCAAATCCCGAGATCTCGCAACGACTTCAAGGGCACGATGCATAGAACGATAGATGATTACCGGCGTGAAATTGATCACGCATGATGGGTTGATCACTCGCGTCCTTCTTTTCTCCGGTGTCACGTTGGTGACTAACCCGTGCGTCCCATACCACACGTCTCCCACTGTTTCGACTCCAATAACGTCTCCGGCTTGATCACAATCGAAGAGTCACGAGTCGCGCACTCCTTTACCCGTATCCACCATGAGTCGTAGCACCTCGGTCGTGAATGCACCTGCCTAGACGATGCACCGATGAACTTGTTTGATCACGTTTGATTCTCTAATTCGAGAAAACACCTTTTCTCTCTCTCTTTTTCTCATCTCACTCACTCAACTATTGATGGTGTGATTTCATATGATTTCCTTAGACTGGATTAAACTTAAGAGAGAGAAACATCCTATTTATATGTCATGGGATAAGGACACCCAAAATGCACATATTAGACATACTAACCCGTGTGTATCAAAAACTGCCAAAAAGCAGTTTTTAGTCATGGTCCGTCATGACGCACCAATGCCAATTGGCCCCTGGACATTTCACGCACACTTCCATCATGACGGACAAATCCGTCCGTCACGACGGACCGGTCCGTCCTGACGCACCGGTCCGTCCTGACGCACCATATGGTCCGTCCTGACGGACGACTGTGAAATCTCGGAGTTGGCTAAATCCACAACCAATGTAGACTGTACACTATGTCCATCGTGACGCACCATACTGTGCGTCATGACGGACTGTGTACTTAAGCCCAATTATGTACAATCATATTGTGCATTCATCCGTCTTTTCCAACGTGTACGTTCGTACATTTTTACCGTTGATCCAAAACTGTATTTCATTCAACAATATAATATTTGTTGTTATAATTTTCTTAAAATTTTGTTATATCACATATATTATTATACAGTATTGTTAATTAATAAAAAATGAAACATTTATCACCAAAAATATTTCGTACTAAATGAAAAACATAATTATCATATTCGACGCGCATCCTTAATTAGAATAAATAACATAATTACTGAAGGAAATACAGTTACAGATCAACTAGTAGATTGTACACATGAGGGTAGATGAACGTACGCGTTCGTCGGAACGATTGGATGCATAATAAGATTATGCAAATCTGACAGAAATTACATAGTCCATCATGATGCATCATCTGGTCCGTCAAGACGCACAGTAATGTATTTATGTGCAGGCCAATCTGTGAGTATACCGTCGTGACGCACCATCCAGTGCGTCATGATGGTGGTGCGTCATGACGCACAGTCCTGTCTGTCATGACGGAACACAATTGTAACGGCTAGATCTAATACTCCGTCATGACGCACAGTCCTGTCCGTCATGACGGAGCACGATTGTAACGGCTAGATCTAATACTCCGTCATGACGCACAGTCCTGTCCGTCATGACGGAGCACGATTGTAACGGCTAGATCTAATACTCGTGACACGTGCGTCACGACGCACTGTGATCCAAATTCTGGATTGGCAGTTTTTTATACTCATTAATACCTTCATTAATGGAGAGGTTAATATATGATATTCAGCTGATCTCTATTTCCCCTCTGGTTCATTCTAGATCAGAAAAAGGGGAAAACTTTTGAGACAAGTTGAGAGAGCTCCATTAGAGATTGTGAGAATTTTGAGCAAGTTTGTGGCAAACTTAAGGGGAATTTGCCACAACCGAAATACACATAGCTCGAGGTGGATACGAGTAGAGGAATCTCAATTCAGATTCTCTGGTGTGATCAATCGAGAGCAAGGTCGAACAAGGTCGGAGATGAATTGGATCATATCCGGTTGTATTCGACAAATCGGAGCTTCGAGCAAGGTGTCGAATCGTGCGGGCGTGGGATGCACGTGTTACCAGAATCGAAGCGAGCAAAGCAACTACGCAGTCAACCCGTCTCCGTTATCAATTTCACGCGGTATGATTCTCTATGAATTAAGAATTAATTTCATAGGTAGTTGCACGTAGTTTAGAATTTGTACGGTCGAGTCGTCGGCGTAGTCCTCGGAATCATGTCAGACCGGGGCTTCCCAATCCGCTGCGCGGGGCTCGGTAGTGACGCCGATACCCAACAATTACAATACCCACATCACAAGTATATATTATAATAAATCAAAATTTAAAAAATATTTGAAAAAAATGTATTTGGTTTACGTATATGAAAGAAGATTTAGAGGAGTAATGGACGAGACTAATTAATGAATACAGGATAGAAAATAATGAGTGGCTTCAACCACTATTCGATATTCGAGAATTTTGGGCACCCGTTTACAATCGTGGCACATTTTTCGCCGGTATGAATACCACCGGTCGTATTGAGGGTGCCAATTCGTTTTTTGATGATTTTGTTACTCCCCAAACAAATCTCAAAGAATTTGTTGTGAAGTACAAGCAAGTTATGAAAAGAATTGCGAGTAGAGAAATATTTGAAGATCTTGAGTCGGAGCATAAATGTTGAATTGTTGTTGATGATGAATATTTGTTAAAACACGCGGCCAGTGTTTACACAAGAAATGTCTTTAGTAAATTTAAGGTGCAACTAAAAGAGACTCGGAGATTCGAAGTCGAAGATACTATAAATGAAGATGAATTTCAATCATTTGTGGTGCAATCAAAGATTTATGGTTCGGAAAGGTTTATCGTGTCGTTGGATTTGCAATCTCGGGAAGGAAAATGTGAATGCTAGAATTTCGAGTTTGTTGGAATACCTTGCAAACACTTACTGAAAGTGTTTCTCCATAAGGATATCAATATGATACCCGAGGGTTTTATACTTCCAAGATGGAGGTTGAAGGCCAATATTTTTCGCAAAAAAATTGAAGTTTTGGTTGAAGATAATGGAACCGAAGAACGAAGGTTTACTCAAATGTCCCAGCAAGGTCAAGAATTAGTTTATTTGGGACCGAATCGGACGAGCATTTTTGAGTTTACGCCAAATACCAAAATGATCTACGCATCATATTATTGAGTTTTCCCTTGAACAAAACATCGGATATCAATCAAAATGATAATGCGGAACCATCTAAAATATTGCTCTCTGACCCGAATATTTTGCAAATTAAAGGTCGTAAAAAATATGGAAGTTTGCAAGCGGTACGGTTCAAAAGTGGTTTGGAATTAGCAACAAGTAAGCCAAAACGACATTGTGCATGTTGCAAACGACTTGCATACCATGGTAAAAGAACTTCTCCCAAGAATCCCAAAAGTAATACTTACAAAGGTAAATCCGTAATTTTTTTTTATCTAAATAATTGTTTATTGAATTGGAAATAATTTTAAATTCATTTTTATTTTAATTTGTTGTAGGTATAACGGAAATATCCTAATCCGAAAGCGATGATTGAAGTGAAAAAATAGGGTTTATTAATTTTATGAACTTTTTGCAATTTACAAATTTTGTGGAGTTTATTATTAATTTATATGTTTCTATGGTTTTTAGTAATTTTGTAATTTTCAATTTCATAAGACTTTCTTGTCATTTTGAAAAAGATCCTAAACTATCTCAGAGGATAATTATGAACCTTTTTTTGCCAATTAGAAAGTTTTTTTTGTAATTTAAAAAAAAAAATCATAATCTGTCATGTCAGAGGTGAAAATTGTGCATATTTTTCTTATTTTTCTGAAAAAATAATGCTCATTCTTTTGAATTTTGTATCATCGTGTACTATCATCGACAATCATTACAAATACACGAGTCAATCTTAGACAAATCCTCAACATACACAATACACGATACCTACATTCTAACTACACACAATACCTACACTGTACAAAACAAACCATTACAAGTCAACATAGGACACAACATAATGTAAATCCATCTTCGAGTCGTCCATCTCCGAGTCAATGAATACACAACTTCGAGTCATTGAACTTCAAGCATTCTATCTTCGAACAAAACCTGAAAAAAAATAGTCTCTGACTCTTCTTGGGGCTGTTCGGTGATGACGATATCAAGATTCACGGATCAAATATGAGACATCGCCTCCTCGTTCCTCTTTGCTGCTGAGTTTCCAACTAAAAACGAAACACATAACAAGGTCAATGCAAATTATTTTTATAATTAAAGTTTGTTTTCTAGACATACCTTATAACTCATCATGATCGACATGTAAATCACAATCCTCTAAACCATTTGGTTGTGTATTATTTATCAAAACGGGATCAGAAATGGAGTCTCCAATCGCCATGCCAATCGCCATGTCAAGAGAGAGAGAGATGACAATGACGCTGACGAGATTGAAGGATCAAATAAGAGACATCGCCATGCCAAGAGACAGAGAGAGATTGCAGTGAGGAGAGAGGCGAGAGAGGTGAGAGACGTTTGGTTTCAAATTACCCTTAATTCACTATACTTTATCTCGAAATAACCTGATTGACCCAAATGATAGCATAATAGATCAGTAATTGATCCTAATCGTGTCGTAATTAATCATAGTTCACAATAATTTGTACTCCATCAACCCTAATTAATCCAATTAACCTAATATGAGAGGAAAAATCTGCAAATTACCCTCAAATCAGAGAAATAAATCCAAATTATCTTGAAATCGGAGAAAAAAACACCCAAATTGCCATTGCCAGAGAGAGGATGCGTCAGCTGCTTCTGCCGTCGCCAGACCACCACGTGCCAGAGAGATTGATGAGTGTATTCCTTCCGTCAAGTTTCGGCCGTCGCAAAGTGTCGCAAAGTGCAAGCGACCTCAGATTCGACCACAGTTATCTTGAGAAGGGGGTCACCATGCCACCGAGAGAAGAGAGAATTAATGTGCTTCAATGTCGCCGAGAGAAGAGGGACTCGTGCTCACCATGCCACCGAGAGAAGAAGTGTGCTTCCAGCTTCTAGTGAGAGCAAGAGAGAGAGAGAGAGAGTCCAAACAAGATGTCAAGGATCCTCCCACATATATATATATATATATATATATATATATGCATTTCTCGGACAAACTTCAGTCCCGTGAGAGAAGTATTTATTTAAATAAATCTGAAAAATACTGTATGAGAAGTAGTTTGTTAATATTTGCATTTAAAACCCTACAATATATTAATTTAAATAAATCTGAAAAACTAAATGACGATTAAGCCCTTTTGAAATCTCGGACAAAATAAATTTCGGTTTTGGGCTTTGAAAGAATAATGGCAAATATCAGAATCCTATTTTGATATTTGTTACAGTTAAATTATTGGACGCTGAGTATATCTATTCCAGTGAAAGAATAATGGCAAATAATGATTTTTTAATCACAACACAATATAAGTACTTAATTAACATAATGAGCAAAATAAGCAAAAGATGTGTGTTCATGATATAACATAATGATGAGTTAACTGACGGAGGTCCATTAGCTTTCTTCTCCTTCATCCATTAACACTCCCCGTCTGAGATGAGCAAAATGAGCAAAAGAGAGGTGGGCGACCAGGAACCTCCTAGGATTACGGCTTGGCGACGAGGAACCTCCTAGGCCTACGGCTTGGCGACGACGAAAGTCTAGGGCACTTCGCTACCATTTCCATAAAGACGAACCCGGATCCGGATCCTATTTCTCCTCGTTCCCCGTGAATTTGGACGAGTCACGGGAAGTTTACTGCCAAATAGGCCTATCAATTCCTTATAAATCCCGGAATAGTACCTTCTTGGAACATATACTTGTGGAGAATTAAAACACCGAGAAAAGTACGATTCTTCGGTTGGCTAGCAATCCATGACAGGATCCTAACTGCCGTCAATTTTGAGAAAAGATGGTGTGAGGTTGCTCCTTGTGTGTTCAACATAGGGAGGATGTTGATAACTTGCTACTATCATGTCTCTATGCATCCCGAGTATGGAATTCCTAGTTTACAACCTTCTGGTGATCTTCTTCGGCTTTGGGCATCCAACAAAAAGAGAGGTGATAAGAGTTTTAACGCCAAGTGGAGCACGGTGTGGTTAGCGACAATGTGGAATATCTGGAAGGAGAGAAATAGGAGAATTTTTTCTTTTAAAGCCGTCTCGGCGACCTTACTAGCTTCAATGATCTCGGACGTGGCAATCAAATGGTTGGCCAATTGTTGATCGTTTTAGTAATTAGGGGTAGTAAGTAATGAATGTGTAATAATTGATTTTTTCTATGCACTCTGACTTTTGTAGAGTTGGGCCTTGGGGTTCTCGAATGCAATATTTCAACTTTTAATTAATGCAAAAAATGAGCCAGGCGATAGCCTCGTCCTTCAAAAAATGTATTGGACGCTTCATTGGAGTATATAGATTTGATCATCAATATAGGTTTTTTGGCTTTAAACACTAAATTTACAGCTTCAGGAACACTATTTTTTAGTTGTATTGAGTCTAGACAATGTATACTTTTAGTACCAGTATCAATCTTGGTAGTTTTTGATACATTTGTATTATATCTTTGTTAGTGCACTTTTTTGTTCATATGATTTTGAGAATTTTGAAAACATATTATTACATATGAAAAAATTTCATCGACTAGGATGACCGACTAATACCGATTAAATATCAATTAATCTCTGATAAATCCTCAGATCTCAAATCAGTATCTTTCCAACTTCATTATGTTTAACGTGTTTTAGAACATTGCTCGTTGTTTGATTATATCCCTTGTTTATTTGTGTTAGTTGGTTGAAGTTTGTAGTGTTGATTGTTGATTTAAAAACGCAAGTTCCACGCAACATGTTCAACCAATTCTTGAGAGAAAAAAATAATGTCGATTACACAAGTTCTTTCTAAAATTGAGAAATAAAATACAGGTTCTCACAAAACAGATCTTATTAAATGCCAGATGAAAGCATAACTTAATACATTATTCGTATTTATATTTATCTTTTCAAACATCCTAAAACAGTAAAATTAATTATTCAATGCTCAGGTATATTTCCTCAATTTCATTTTCTTCTACAGGAGACCTCCCAATTCTTGTCGCATCATAATCTATGGAACTTTATTTGAGCACCATGCTGAGGCTGCAGGGTCAACAAAGTGTACGGAGCATGCACATATTTCTCAGATAGCTCAAACGAGAAATGTTGAAGAATTACACTTAACCCCATCTTTGCTTCTAGAAGTGCGAAATTTTGTCCGATGCATATTCGTGGGCCCCAACCGAAGGGAAAGTATGCGGAATGACCGTCCTTTGTTTTGGAAGCCTTCGAAATTCCTTCTTTGAACCTCTCTGGTTTGAACTCGGTCGAGTCTTCTCCCCAGAAATCTTTGTCATGGTGGATGAGGAATAAAGGAATTGACAAAAGTAGCCCTGCAGGATACGTTACATTGCCGAGCTTAACCGGCTCGTATGTTTTTCGGTTAAGCAATAGGAAAGAAGGATACAGCCTGAGTACCTCGTATAATATCATCGCCACCTAAGTAAAATAAAAGATTGTGTTACAATTTGGCTAAATGAGGAGATTAGTATAATCTAGAATACCAGATCAAAAGTCTATTAGTCTAATTTGATTCAAACATTTTAAACCAGTATATGCTTTTCTAATGATTTCAAACACGAAAATTGCATCCATTAGATTTTTTTGAGTGGTAATTTGTTCGTCAACTCAACTATTGTTACTGGTCGATTGGTAAGACATGGAAATCGATCTGGGATGCATTCCATCAAAATTATAATGAAAATTTTTAGAATTTTTTTTTTCCATTTGAATGAAGAATCCTTGAAAGAGATTGAGAATTCAGATTTAAAAATGTTAAGAGTATAGTTTTAAACAGAACAAAAACTCACGATTTTTAAACGGCCCAACTCATCGTATTCGGGCTTTTTCTTTCCAAATTGTTGCAAAATCTCTTCTCGTGCTTTTTCCTGCCATTCGGGGTGCATACTCAACACTACGATTGTCCATGTCAGCAAAACAGATGTGCTCTCTTGCCCAGCGAAGTAGAAAAGTTTGCATTCTGCCGTCAATTCGTCGATATTCATCGCGGGACTTGACTTCCCATTTTCACTTTTCTCTTGCATATTCGACTCTAACATGAGGCCCAACAAGTCCTGCTTCGTGGCTTCTCCGTTTCTCAAGGCCTTCTCTCTTTTACCGATTATGTCTCGCAAAAGTGTTTTGACCTCTCTGTTGATCTGCTTCATTCTTCTATTATTTTTGGTCGGTAAGTACCTACAAGAAAGTTGTAATTTGGGTGATTCTATGGTCAAATTTACATGCAAATAAGGAGAGTTTACCAGTGACCAGGAATTTGCATGTGTTGAAAAGCCCGAACGATGCGCTCGGCCTGCTCGAATAGCAATTGGAATATCCTTCGTCCTTCTAGGAAGCTACTGCCAAAAGCTGCCCTTGAAATTACATCTCCGGTGAAATTTTGCATCTCGGGCCAAACATCCAACTCGAAAGATCCATCTTGACCAACAAGTTTCTGCCATTTGTCTATCAGTTCATCACAACATGCAGAGAAAGCTGGTAACATCCCCTTGAGTTTCTCCACATGGAAAGCAGGATTGAGGATTCTCCTGTGAGTAGCCCATTTTTGTCCTTCATAGCTAAAGAGTCCATCACCCAACAATTTGCCTGCATGACTCATCTTTTGTTTCCTAATTGCGCTAAATTTGTTCGAAAGAACATCCTTTACCAACTCAGGATCAGTGATCATAACTCTCGGCAAAGGACCGAACCATGAAAAAGAAGTTTTGCCTGCATGTTATAACAAGTATAAAATAATATTCAATAAAAAAAAAATTAGTTGTCATTCATACTTTGCATGACGGTTCAAATATTTCAACACGCTCTTACAAGTTTCCTTATTTCGAAGAAAAATATTCTTTGAATAAATATTTGATTGAAACTATTTACAAGACCTACCATGCTCTCGCATGGAGCGATGAAAGAATGAAGAAACATAAGGGGTGATATCATGCGAGAGAGGCAAGGGCTTGGTCCGTGTGGCCTTGTCGAGCCTCGCCATCTCCTTGATGTCTCCAAAAATGGGCTGGTACACCCGACCATCAAGTCCTTGTGCACGGAGGGCCCGTTCTAGCCGCCTTGGTGTGAACCAACCCCATTCAAGAATTTGTTTAGTCCCCCATACAAGAAGCAAGGAGAGTAAGCCTAAGGTGAAGCTCCATGGGTTTTCATTCAAGTAAGAAATTAAACCTTTCATGATTGATTTAATTAGTGTTTCTCTTTTACTTGAGCATGAGAGGATCAATGTTATACTAAAGAAAGAAGAATGATAACTAAAAGTTCCTATGATTAATATTGATAGTTGAACGTTGCAATAATCCCCTGCACTTTTGCTGAAAATATAAAAAGGCCCTCTTTAGTCTTTAAAAATAAAAAATTATCGTTTTAAAAGAGCCCTCTTTAATATAACAATGTCTTAGAATAATTGAGAAAATAGATTTGAATTTTTTTTACAATTTTTTTCCTGTAAAATAAAGGCTGTTGCAAATTCGGCACAATGGAGGAGCATTTTGTAATTTGTTCACAAAAGGAAACTAAAGCAAGGATTGCATGCACCACCTAATAACACAAATTGAATTTGATTCAGTTAATCTCACGTGATTCTGTGTAACCCTGTACATACATGCAATCACACGATTTATGGTAACAAAAATCAATATATAGTTTGGATAGTTTCATACTGCATTCACATCGAAATGTTATTCTGCATTCACATCGATATTGTTTCCTTCGATACCTGGTAAAGCAATGCAATTATGGTCCAAAAAGTTGTGTAATGCTGCAGGAGCATGATATAAGTTGAGTTATGCCAACAGCAGGATAATGTAACAGAATAGAATATCGCAACAAAATTGATAGCAGGATGCTAAGTTAACATAGATACGGATGAAATCACATTCCATTATTGTTAGAAAATAAACAAAGGGTGTGTGAAAGATTGTAAAAATGAATTTTGTTTTATTAATTCTGTGTTGTAAATTACATTGATTTACTCTCTATTTATAGCCTAATAATTCTAACGGCTATATTTAACTCAGTACACAGAGAACTACACAGTTCTTCCTACTACACAGATTATACACCACATTATATCCTAACGACTATATAATCTTAACCCATTACACACAGTTTACACCTGTACTGAGATTTACACATAATTGTTACAGAGAATCCTATTGCTTTGAACTGCTTCAACAGAAACCGTTGGTCGTTAATCTTCTCCATTTGTTTACTGTCATCTCCAGTTATCGTATTGAACTGGAGATGTCCAGTATCGCCATTATTACTGTTAATATCCCCCCTCAATCGAAAGCTCCGATTCTCGTACATTTAACTTGCTTCGTAACCACTGAAACCTCGTCGTAGAGAGGCCCTTGGTCAGTGTGTCTGCGATTTGATCCTGAGAGGACAGAAACTGAATTATCAGTTTGCGAGCTGAGACTCGTTCGCGCACAAAGTGGAAGTCGATTTCAATATGCTTTGTGCGAGCATGAAACACTGGATTCGATGCCAAATACGTGGCTCCAATGTTATCACAGTAGAGAATGGGTGTCGTAGTAGAGGTAATAGACAACTCTTGAAGAACTGATTGAAGCCAGGATACTTCAGAAGCTGCCATGGCCATTGCTCGATACTCAGCCTCTGTGCTCGATCTAGAAACGGTTGTTTGTTTCTTTGAAGACCACGAAATCAGATTTGGTCCCAAATACACACAATAGCCTGTAGTGGATCTTCTGTCATCAGGACAGCTGGCCCAATCCGAGTCAGAATAGGCATGAAGAGTGAAATCAGTTGATTTCCTGATAAGTAAACCATGATTCAAGGTGGCTTTGAGATATCTGAGAATGCGTTTGACAAGAGAAAGATGTTGTTCTGTTGGATTATGCATGTATTGACTCGCTTTATTTACAGCATAGGCAATATCAGGTCTGGTCAAGGTGGAGTATTGGAGGCCTCCAACAAGACTTCTGTAGAGTGTTGGATCAGAGAGAAGAGATCCACTGTGTTTAGAGTATTGTTCATTGTGAGGAATTGGAGTAAGAGTAGGTTTGGCTGCATCAAGATTAGCACGATGTATGAGAGATTGGATATATTGTGATTGACTCAGATGCATACCTAGTGCTGTGGAAGAGCACTGAATGCCTAAAAAGAAATTGAGAGATCCTAAATCTTTCAAAGAGAATTGAAGATTAAGATTTTGGATGAAAGATTGAAGTAGAGAAGGATTGTTGCCTGTGACAATGATGTCATCGACATATACTAGAACTAAGAGTATAGAGTTGGAAGATCGTTGTATGAACATGGAAGAATCAGATTGAGAAGTATAGAATCCAAGAGAGAGAAGTGTAGAACTAAGTTTGTGATACCAGGCTCTTGGTGCTTGTTTAAGACCATACAAAGCCTTTGCGAGTAAGCAGACATGATTTGGTTGATTTGGGTTAACGAATCCTTGGGGTTGCTCCATGAAGACCGGTGTGTCAAGAGTGCCATTTAGAAAGGCATTATTCACATCCAGTTGTCGAATTGTCCAGTTTAAAGATACTGCAATAGAGAGCACCATTCGAATGGTTGTCGCCTTGATTACTGGAGAGAAAGTTTCGTCGAAATCGATTCCTTCTTCTTGTGTAAAGCCTTTGGCCACCAATCTTGCCTTGAACCGTTCCACAGTTCCATCCTGCTTTCTCTTGATCCTGTAAATCCATTTACATTTCACAACATTAGTATTGTTTGGTCTTTGCACTAGAGTCCATGTACCTGATTTGAGAAGGGCATTGATCTCCTGATCCATTGCTGCTCGCCATTGTTCATGCTTAGAAGCTTGACTGAACGAGGTAGGTTCAAAACTGTCTGCTGAAGAGGCTGTAGCAGTAAGAACAGTATATTTGGATGTCTGTTTGGATTTGAGAGTATTTGTTTGAGATCGTGTGATCATATGATGTGTTTTGGAAAGAGGAATTTGTTGTGGTAGTGTTTGGATTTGTGAAGTAGAAGACGTTTCTGGAGTCGAAGATGGAATGATATTAGAACGAGGAGCTTCATTTGTAGACGAGTGTTGAATGATTTGTAATGGAACTGAGTTGAGAGGAACATGTGGCTGAATTGAAGAGGAGTCAGCATGATCTTGTGAAGAATGAAATGGAAATACCTCTTCATTAAAGATCACATGTCGTGTGATATAAACCTGTTTTGTAATCAAATCTAAACATTTGTATCCTTTTTGATTAGTGCAATATCCAATAAAGACACAAGGTAAAGATTTGAACTGTAATTTATGATCAATATAAGGTTTAATGTGTGGAAAACAAAGACATCCTAAAGATTTGAAAAATTTATAGTCAACTTGTTTGTCAAACAAGACAGTAAAGGGTGTTTTGTGCTGATTAGATTTTGAAGGAATTCGATTAATTAAGAAGACTATACTTGAAAATATGTGATCCCAATATTCGAGAGGAAAATTTGCATCAGATATGATAGCTAAACTCAACTCAATGATGTGTCTGTGTTTTCTCTCTGATACACCATTTTGCTCAGGTGTGTATGGACAGGAAATTTGATGAGTTATCTCAGGATAGAATTTGTTTAAGAAGAAGAACTCACTTCCTCCATCAGATCGAATACATTTGATCTTTTTGGATAGAAGATTTTCAGTTTGATTTTTGAACTTTGAAAAGATTGTTTGAACTTCTGATTTTGCTTGAAGAAAATATATCCAAGTGTATTTAGAGTAATCATCAACAAAGCACACATAATATTTTGCACCAGAAAGAGACTGAATTCGAGAAGGACCCCAAACATCACAGTGTACTAATTGAAGTGGTTCACTAGATAAAGAATCTGAATATGAAAAAGGAAGTTTTTTTGATTTTGCTTTACAACAGTCAGAACAAACATCAAAGTTTTGCGAAGAAAACAAGATACAATTGTTTTTGGCTAGAGAGATTAAAACTTCTGAAGAAGAATGCCCTAATCTTCTATGCCAGATTGATGGAGACACTTTAAACCCTAACATAGCAGTTGGAGGCGAAGCAGTGTTTGAGGAGACATTGTTTGGAAGTGAGAAGAGCCCATCAATAGCCTTGATGCGGAGCAGTGTGTCCTTGGACTGAGGATCCTTTATTAAGCAAAGATTAGGATGAAACTCAGCAAAAACATTATTATCACTAGTAAATTTATTAATACTAATAAGATTTTTAGTTATAGAAGGAACATGTAACACATTATTTAATTTGAAATTGTATGAGTTTGTGTTTAAATTGGAAGTACCAGTGTGAGAAATGTTCAAACCTGAGCCATTACCTATTTGCACTTGATCTGAACCATTGTAAGGATAGTGAGAGGCAAGGTTGTTGATATCATGGGTGAGATGATGAGATGCTCCCGAGTCAAGGAACCAATCTGCTGGTGGTTGATTGTACTGAAGAGGAGCTTGAGATTGGTATTGTGAGGTTTGAGATGATCCAGTTGGTTTAGCAATGTAGGCTTGAGGAGGAGGTCTTGGTGGCTGAGTTTTGTTTTGAGCGTAATTGGGATCTCTGAAGTAGCACTTGTCAGCGGTATGATTAGTTTTTTTGCATATCTGACAGGCAAAATGATTTGGGTTTTGAGAATTATTAAAATTCTTCCATTTTTTCTTTTTATTTGTGTTGTTGTAGTTAGGGTTGTAGTTTGGGTTGAAAGGAGGTCTGAAAGAATTTTGGGGTGGAGGGTATTGAGAGGTTTGTGGATTAAAAGGTGGTCTATTATGTGGAGGAACATAATTCTGAGTGTGATGAATTAGGGCTTGAGAATTATGAATGGAGGTAGAGAGTAGTTGAGTTTTCTTGTTGATTTTGTTTTCATGAGCCAACAAAATCCCTTGAAGATCAGCAAGAGAAATGAATTCTTTATTGGCGGTAATGCCATAGTATGAGGCATCATATTCCTCACCCAAATTATTCATGATTGCTATGGTGATATCTTTTTCAGGAACTTTATCACCTAAGAATTTTAGTTGATCTGCAATAGATCTAATTTTCGCAAAATAATCAGCGATACAAAGATTCCCTCTTGGAGTGGTGTTGAGTTGGTTTCTGAGTTCCATGATGCCAGCCATGGATGCTGAGGAGTACGAGTTTTGGAGAGTGGACCATAGTTCATGAGTGGTTTCACAGTTAATGACTTGAATTAAGATTGATTCAGTCAAAGAACCCAACAGCCAAGCAAGGATGAGAGAATCTTGTGATTGCCAATCAAGAAAAATTTGACTGGTGTGATCAGAGAAGATAGAAGTCGAAGGAGATTGAAGATAAGAAAGAAGATTATATCCCCTTAATACTGGTATGATATTTGTTTTCCACATGAGATAATTATTTTTGTCTAATTTCATAGGAATTGGATGTGGAAATGAGATTAATTTGGTATTAGAAACAGGTAAAGTCACTTCTGAATCTGGTGTAGAAGACATAGTAACAGTAGGGTATTTATGAAATTTATGGATTTTTGTGGGTATTTGAGAAAAAAATTTGATTTTGAAAATTTATGAATTTTTATGTAAAACTGAACAGATTTTGGGTATGGAAGTAAGAATGTCAAGAATTTGATTTTTAGATTTAGAGGGGTAAAAAGGGAAAACTGGTTATTACCTCAGAAGAAAGAAGAATATTTGAAAGAATATTTCAAGAATATGATTTGTATGTAATTCTGAGAGGATTTTGGGTATGAATGTAAGAATCTCAAGAAGTTGATTTTTAGGTTTAGAGGGGTAAAATTGGAAAGTGGTTTTGGAAGGTAAGTTTATAGAGTGAAGAAAAAAAAAATTCTGAAAAGAAAAAGAAAGAAGGGAGAACTAGTACTTGTATTTGTTTTTAGAGTGTGAAAGTGAAAAAGAGAGGGGTATTTGTGAAAAAATTGCCTTAAACGGGTTACCGGATCTTGGAGAACAGGCGAGTTTTGGAGAGATGACCTGAGAGGAGACTGTGAGACTACTTCTTGAACTTCTTGCGCAGAGATTTTGCTTCTTTTGAGCCTCCAATTGATCACAAAACTGGCCTGAGAAGTTGGTACCGGTTTTCAGTACCGGTTCTTTATAAAGAAACTATCTTGACCCGTTTCAGATTGTCTTCTTGTTCAACGATTAACAGCGAAAGTATTTGAGGAAATCTTTAAAGGCTTTTGCCAATAGCTCTTGATACCATGAAAGATTGTAAAAATGAATTTTGTTTTATTAATTATGTGTTGTAAATTACATTGATTTACTCTCTATTTATAGCCTAATAATTCTAACGGCTATATTTAACTCAGTACACAGAGAACTACACAGTTCTTCCTACTACACAGATTATACACCACATTATATCCTAACGACTATATAATCTTAACCCATTACACACAGTTTACACCTGTACTGAGATTTACACATAATTGTTACAGAGAATCCTATTGCTTTGAACTGCTTCAACAGAAACCGTTGGTCGTTAATCTTCTCCATTTGTTTACTGTCATCTCCAGTTATCGTATTGAACTGGAGATGTCCAGTATCGCCATTATTACTATTAATAGTGTGCCTTGAGTCGTGAGAAGTATCACTTTCATTTATGTATCTTTGTGTCTATTACGAGAGATGCAATTGAATAAATCCTTAATATATATATATATATATATATATATATATATATATATATATATATCGTATTTTAAGAATTTTAATTTCAAAAATCAATCAAGTGTATCACTTGAATTTTCTATTTAATTTGACATTCATATTAATATAGAACGTGCATACTGTTTTTTTATTTTAATTTATGTAGATATTACGTAAGAAATACAATGCAAGAGAATGGATATTAATATTTAATAATTATTATTTTTACAAAAAATATACTATTGAGAATCCTCTATTACTAAGTAGGTATATTTGTGTTTTTATTTAAACAACTTTGATAATGAAATTTTCAAAGCTCAATAGAAATTAAAATGAATATTTTTACCTATTAAAAATAAATAACTTCTTAAACTTATATACATATTTCGAATATTATTGTTATTTTTAAGTTGTAGATTTAAAAACAACATATGATGTAAATAAATTTTAATTATATTTTTGCTAAATTAAATTTTGATATTATTTTTAAATTATTTAGGTTGTTAAATGTATGTTGATTATAATTTTAATTGTTTCGTTTATCAATAAAAATAATATCAATACTATATAATTAATTATGTGTCTTGAAAATATATGTTTTGTGGTTCAATGATTTTTTATATTTATATTGAATGAATTATTGTGAACAACAATGATATAAGTTGTTCGATTATATTTTTTCGTAAAATTGTATTATGTTTGAGATATTATTATTTGCATTAATACATGCATTAAAAATTGATAAAAAAAAAAAGTTATCTTTTACCAGAAAATAATATAATCGTAAAATATATTCTTTTGTTTTATAATATGATGCGACTAATATAATGCGAAATATTTTTATTATAGTATAATATTATTATTATCATCATCAAAATTATCATTTCGAAATAAAACGAAAAACATGATTATCATGTTCGTCGCGTACCACGTGAATATTTTCCTAGTTCAAATAACTCGTGGGCTTTGTTTGTAGCACAAGCAATACAGGGATAAAATTTTGGGCTTTTAATAGATTGGAAAATTATCTTTGGGCCTTCCCTAATACGGGAAATTGAATGGGAATTGTTGCTAATGAATTTATATCTCAAGCGTTCAAGTGCTAAATATTATATGTCACGAGTTTAATTATTAAATTGTTAGTGACATCGATGAGTAGAGGATAAATATTATTATTGATTTTAAACCTAAAGGCTTGATGAATGTTGAAAAAAATGGGAATTGTCATGATGGGCCAATTTTGAAAAGCTATTGTGCAATAATTATAGTCATTTATAGGCAACCAAGAGCAATAATTGCTTATGCAATGGTTATTATAATTAGAAATTAGAAATAAATTCTACATCTCATCAATATTTTCTTAATGCATAGGATTAGATGAGAAACCGTTCGATATGTTAAATCACATTGGTTGGGTGATAAAGCACATTAATTAGGTAATAAAACATGCATAGGATTAGTTATAGGTAGTAATTATATCTTGCTCATGTTTTCTTTATTTCACTTCTCATGTGGCAACTCATGTTTATCTAAACTAATTTGTAATAATTGATCGTCAATCTATCAAAATATTGAAAAATTCAATTGTATTTTTCTTAAGTTCGTGATATTATTATTTACATTACAAAGATCATTATAATTTTTTTTATTGTAGTTTTATGTTTTCAATTTTTTAAAATTTTCGCCAAGCTATAATATATAATTGTTTAGATTTCTTCAAACTTATTAAGTTTTATTCGTTATTCATTTTTCACCAAATTTTATTGTATTTTTTATTGTCTTTTAAAAATTTCGACAACCAATAATATATAGGGGGGGTTTACGTATTTACTTTTTTTTTAACTTAAAATTACATATTTACCCTTCTTAAAATTAATAAATCATATTTATCCTTTGATAAATCTAAATATCATATTTACCCAAAAATTAAAAACCATACAATTTTTCCGATAAAATTAACGGTTAACAGTTAAAATTACTATTTTACCTTTTACATATTTACCATTCTAAAAATCCCAAATATCATATTTACCCTTCTCCAAAAGTTCTATCATCGTCAGTGTGACTCAATTTGTTTTTAAAAGTAAAAAGATCATATCTACCCTTTTAAAAATAAAAATATCACATTTATCCTCAATAATATAAATAACATATGTACCCTTCCGAAACCAAATATCAAGAATATAACAATGTAATCTTATGTATAACAATATAAATGCAAAAAATACATCAATAAAATTCTAAAAGATAATCATTCTATCAATCTCAAATGACAAAAACAAACATGTAAAAAAATATAGAATATCTTCATAGCAAAAATATAACTAGAACTAAAAATATTATTAAATTGTAGGACGTGATTTTTTCTTGTTGAGTGAATAAGGGTACGTATGTTATTTTTATTGTTGAGAGGGTAAATATAATATTTATATCTTTAAATGAGTAAATATGATATTTTGGATTTTTAGAATGATAAAATAGTAATTTTAAATGTTGACATTTAAGTTTAACGAAAAAATTGGATGATTTTTAATTTTTGGGTAAATATGATATTTTAGATTTATGGAAGAATAAATATGATATTTCAATTTTAAGAAGGGTAAATGTGTAATTTTAAGTTTAGAAAAGGATAAATATGTAAATTCCCTAATATAAAATAGAGGGATGGTAACGCACTCCGCTCTTAACGCACGCCAGGCCGACATATACCTCCACCTTCATATTTATACCTTTTTACGACGACTCATAATAGAACACCAGTATTTATATTTTTTTTTCTACAACAAATATTAGAAAATGTATAAATAATAGTAAGAACAAAAAGTATCACTGATCTTTATCCACGTTAAAAAACATATAAATAAGAACAAAATTTGTATTTGTAGTATAAAAAAAAGATATAAATATGAAGGTAAATAATATTTGACGGCCTGACGTGCGTTGAGAACGGAGTGCGGATTTTTTCTCTCTTTATAATAATCTGTTTTACCTTCCAAATTGCTATATAAAAGCTTAAAATCTGATTTATCATATAACTAATTTGTATGTCACTGTTTTATCACGTTATCAATATGTCTACTATAAATCAATCATTTCATTTTACGGGATGAGTATCATTACTCTTCTACTTATTAATATCAAACTTTCTAAAAGATGAGGCTATCACATATACATATAGTGATACAGGTCATAAAGCACCTTCTCCATATGTTGTATCACTATATTTCCTCACAACATTCTTTATATTCCTAATTAATGATTAATTAATATGACTATTAACAAAATACACTCAATTAATAATTAATTAATATATAATTAAAATACATATACATTAACAATTCTTAATTAATTGTTAATCGGATGTATTTTTATTAATGAACATGTTAATTAATCACCAATTAATGGTTAATTGGTGATATACAAGATGTAGTGCGAAAATAAGGGGGTATGGTATAATTATCGGATTTATTAATGAACATGTTAATTAATCGGATGTATTTTTTGAAAAATATTCCTCCTTAAGACACGGATTTTCTTCTAATAAAGTTGGAAAACCCCAATATAATTTACTAATAAACAAAATATAATTTTTATTGCTCTGTACACTGTAGTACCAAATGAAAAGCACAGGCTACCTTCAGATATGCAAATATATTGGCATTTATTAATTATGTTTTTAGTTAACTTTAGCCATGTAATTATTAACCTCTTCACTTGCCTTCAAAGCTAAGTACCCAAATCTCCACCATTGCTTCATAATGACTCTAATTCTCAAATCCATTAAGCCACTACATATTATCACTACATGCTCCAAGATCTCTTACTCAGTCACTCAACTCATATTTTACCACCAAAACCAGAACACCATGCTCTCAATCCTCCTCGTCCTTCTCTTCTTCTCTGAGCCCAAAACCCTAATCAGGCTAACACTAGCGAATCACTGCACAACCACCACCTCTCTCAAAACATATCAAAAATGCATCTCTCTTCCTACTCAAGGCACAACACTCGCATGGATTTACCATGCACATAATGCCACATTGGATCTTGCTTTCTCCGGTTCTTTCATCTCTCCTTCGGGCTGGGTTGCCTGTGGAATAAATCCCAACTCTCCTTCCATGACAGGTATTTTTAAGACTTGATTAACAACTTAATGGCCAAGGAAAGACTAATCACGTTTTATCTTTCCGGACTTAACAGGTACACGCGCCCTAGCCGCCTTTTCCGATCCTACAACTGGGTCTCTCATAGTTCTTCCTTTTATTCTCGACCCATCAGTTAAGCTACAAAGTACTCCTCTTGTTTCACGACCCCTTGATATGCCATTACTTTCTTCTTCAGTCTCTTCTAGTACTTCTGGAGTTCGTGACGGTGATTCAGTCCAAATATTTTTTACCGTGAAACTGTCACCAAATCGGACCCGTGTCAACTTCGTGTGGAACCGGGGTTTATACGTTCAGGTAATTAATTTTCTTTATGTTACCTAATTCTCACTATAAGAAATCTGAACTTGTGAAATCCTTCAAACTGAGTGGATATGAGTACAAACGCATCCCCATTATCAACTTGGCCTGTTAATTAACACATCTACATGTAGGGTTATTCACCAGCGATCCATCCAACCACAGCCTCAGATTTGGCATCACACGCCACCATCGATGTAGTCTCAACTGTAACAGAAACAAGCCCTATTGTCTCAACCACTCTTCGTTGGGTCCATTTCGCTCTCAATTGCATCTCATGGGGATTCATTCTGCCACTTGGAGTTGCACTCGCTCGCTATCTACGGCCCTTCACATCGTTATTTGGTCCCACGTGGTTTTACGTCCATGCCATAGTACAAATCATCGGGTTTATGGCCGGGACAGCTGGATTTTCCGTCGGGATAATAATGGGAAAAACATCGGTAGGGGTCACCTATGGGACGCATCGGGCACTCGGCATGGCTACTTTTGTGACCGGAGGTCTTCAGGCTGCTGCTTTGTTGTTTCGGCCGAAGACGACCAATAGGTAGTATTGAACTAAACATATGGAGAAATAAATTTACATAACTTATAGATGGTCATATTTATTTCCTAAGGTACCGAAAGTATTGGAAGTCATACCATCATTTTGTCGGGTACAGTTGCGTCGTGCTAGGCGTGGTGAATGTGTTTCAGGGTTTCGAGGTGATGGGTCTCGGTGGATCGTTTTGGAAGCTTAGTTATTGTCTTGTTTTGGCAACACTTATTGGGGGATGCATCGCCTTGGAAGTGAATGCTTGGGTTGTGTTCTGTCGTCGTGCCGAGGAGGAGAAAATGCGGAGGGAAGGGGGCGGGGAAATGAATTTGCCTGGTAAAAGAAAGGCCAACTATTAGTCCTTATAGGAGTATATAACACTTGTAATATTTAGGCATTTAAAATTGTACCATTATTGTATTATTTGCAATTTTGATTATGTAATTTTTGGTGATATATTGTATTATTTAAGCCACTTTATTTTGATACGAGAAAATTATTATATATGGATGACAATTATGATTAAATATTTTTGCAAAGTTAATGACCCAGTTACCTGTCCCCATCACTTTTATCTGGCTAGCTTTCCAATTAAAAATCCAGAAACGGCGAGCCACATCCTCACAGACTGCTTATTTGCCATCTCAGTGTGGAACCAGGTCAGATCCCACTCCAATTGGGTCCTTTCTTCCAATTCAACAGACCTACCGCCGTTTTGGCTTCAAAACAGGGTTTCGATCGACGGTTAACACAGAAGGAAATGGAATCAAACCTGTTTCTGACCATCTTCACTGTAGCTTGAGCAGACGCACTGTCTTGGACTAAAATCACGCCCCTATTTGCTACTGGTAAGTAAATGGAATCCAACAATGGGATCAAACCAATGTTACAGATATCGCATATCGTTTACAGATCGGTCAGTCACCAATAAGAGATATGACGGACATAACGGATTCATAGCGGAAAATATCAGTGCTATAGCGGTGCTGTACTTTTTAATATTAATATATTAAATTGATTATTATAACATTAATTTATATTGAGTTCTTAAATTAATTTAAATTTTACATGATTAATATTCAAAATTCAACAATACACATAAATTTCAAGTTAAACAAAAAGTACATTTAAAATTATAACATAAAATTTACAAATAATACAATAAACTAAATCACAAAATCGTTATTAACCATCGGTGTAGATGCGGATGCGCCCAATGAAAATCTAACCTCGTTCGGATCAAAATCGATTTCATTTCCGACCAAAAATATTAGATAAAGAGATGAAAATTTGGGCCAAAAATATTAATGAAAATATTGTTAAAAGATGGGTCAGCCAAAATAATATTCAAAATAAATTATGTTTTAAATCCAAATCGGTTCAAATCGGTCCAAATATCGGCCCATATCGGCCCATATCGGTCTGTGTATCGATCGACCGATTTACTCAATCGACACGGGATATATCGTAACGGAAGGGCACTGATTAGAGATATGAAACCGACATACCGGCTCATATCAGTGATATTTAGAACACTGGATCAAACACGGAAGGAAATGGAATCAAACCTGTTCTCGATCTCGCTATCAGAACTCCTTTTCTTTGCTGAGGCTTTTTAAAATGAGAAATTATATGGTGTTTCCAAAATGAAGCCCCAAAAATGAATCCAACAATTTCGACCTTGTCATGTTTGCTGATGGGATGTAAATGGTTCTGAAATAATCCGACCCGACTATATCGTATTCGAAAAATATCCGAATTCGAAAAAATAACTGTATCGGATTCGAAAACAAATTTGGATCCGGATTCGAATCCGGATATTTTTATTCATATTCAGTACTTGAATTCGAATTCGGATATCCGGATTCAGATATGGTCATTATGTATATTTTATATACCATATTTGATATTAACTAGAAAAATAATAGATGATTAATGATTTCAAATCACAATCATAAAATTATTTTTAAATATAATAATTTGGATTGTTAATGTCGTAAATTATGTATATATATAATTTAAAAATATATTATGTTATGATATCTAGTATCCTTTTAATATTCGGAAAAGATCTGTATCGACAATATCCGAACTGTATCCGGATCCGGATAGTACCGTATCCGAATAAAAATATAGATACCGATCTGATCTGAACCGGATCCGAACCGTTTATATTCCTATGTTTGCATTACTAGGATGGTTAATTTGGATTATTAGTAACTCAATTAACGTATAATTAACATGTAAAATTCAATTAACAGTTAATTCATACATGATAATTGACGTACATACTTATTAATTGTTCTCATTTTTACATTTTAATCTTACATTAATTGGGATACTGATTATTTCGATTAACCGTTATAGTAATGTAAACATGGCTACATTAATGTAAGAATGTTGTAAGAATGTTGCAGTGTATTTGGGGACACTATATCAAATCATACTTGTAGACCTATCGAGGAGTAGCGATGACATGGTAATATTTAAAAACTTTGACTTTAACATATTAGTTGTGATTTACAATTTTAATTTATGATTTGATTATTTTAATTTATGATTTAACAATCAATTAACATGTCAAATTATTAATTAAAATATTAAAAAAGAAAGGGTTAAGTTATAGTCACGTCATCGAGTCTGAGCTCGTTAAAAAAAATTTAGGAGGATATCCATTATTCAAACCTATAAGTTTTGCAATATAAATGAGAGAGCAATTGTGTCCCCTCCTTCAAGCCACCGGGATATACATTCCTTTGTTTTTAAGATGAAGGTCTCCAAACTAAGCATAAGCACTTGGGCCAACGCCAAATTTAAAAACATCAATCCAATCCATTCTACGACGAAGTATATCCTCCCTCCAATCATTAGATATGACGGAAGAATGTAGGGCCCTTTCAAGCGAAGAGTCCACCCTACGGATTGAATTACGAGAACGGATTTATGATATAACCTCTATGACGGAGCAAAGATGGCAACAACGAACTTCTTATCGATGGCTCAAATTAGGTGATAACAACATGACATATTTTCACAAGATGGTATCTTATCATAGATTCAAGAACAACATCTCCTCTTTACGGATCAACGACGTACTCATTTCGGCCCCACACCTAATCTTGCATCACTTCTCAGCTTTCTATGGGCATGTTTGATTTGGTGAATTAGGGTGGATTGTATTTGGATATTCATGATTTCAAATACAATCCATTGTTTGATTTGTTGGATTAGGGTGAAATCATGGATAAGAAGGTGGATATTGTTATACACAAAAAAATTTGGTATTTCAAATACATGAATATAACTAACCATATATTTCATTATAATATTATTTCTTCAAATTATATTCATGAATAATAATCAGTGTTTTAAATTGCGGCGCAATTGCGGAAATTGCGGCCCGAAATTTAGAATCGCAATTTCGCAATAACATATAGCGGTATATTGCGTTTTCGAAAAATTGCGGCCATTGCGGCGCAATTGCGGGAAAATTGCGGGAAAATTGCGGTAATTGCGGGTACAAATTGCGGGATAATATTCAAATCGTTGTAATTTTCAAATCCTTCCATCAAATTACACGAAATTTATATTGAAATCGCTCGTCTCGACGAGAGGAACGCAATGATGGGCTTGAATTTGTGAAATTTTGTCTTTTACCCTAAATTAAACACGAAACACACGTTAAATTAATTTCGTCGAGAATTATTTAATATAAACATTATAACATAATTTTTGAGATTATTTAATACTTAGTTTCCATGTTTTATTATCAAAATATTTGATAAAATATACTCATAACATACATAACTTCTAAAATATGTCATTTTCATCTATAAATATATGGCTTTCATAATTTTCATGGTATTTCATTGATGTTTCGATTTAAAATTTGAGTTATAGTGTTTTGATATTTTTGGATGTCGACAAAAAATTCTTCAACAAAATACAAATTCAAAGATCCCGTATAATTGCCATTTTAATGAAAATTTTATGATCAACTTTTATTTATACTGAAAATATTCCTGGACAATCAACTTTTTTATCCTTTTTAGAAGAAAATATTGTGAAAAATATATTTAAATAAACTATTATTTTTACATAATTTAATATCGCAACGGATGTCCGCAATAAGTTCATTGCGCCGCAATTGCGCCCGCAAACGCAATCCGCTGCAAAAAAGAGCCGACCGCAATGGACCGCAATATCGCAATTTAAAACATTGATAATAATTATATTGTATTTATATTATATTATATTATACAATAATAATATTATAGTATACACTAAACTATAATGTAATTTAATATAACAAAATTTAAAATAATATAAAATAAAATAATATAATATAATATAATATAATATAATATAAAATAATATAAAACAATATAATATACTATAATATAGTATAAAATAAAACAATATAATATAATGTAATGTAATGTAATATAATATACACTAATATAATATAAAATAATATAGAACAATATAATATAATATAATATAATATAGTATGATATAAAACAATATAATATAACATAATATAATGGTATATAATGCAATGGTAAATAATATAATATAATATAATATTATATTATATAATATACTATAATATAAAATAACATCATATAATATAATATAATATAATATAATATAATATAAAATAATATAATATCATGCTATATTATATTATATTATATTGTATAATATATGTAATATCATATAATATCATATACATACAATATCATATAATATAATATTAAATAATATAATATAATATAATATAATATAAAGAAATTAAAGAAATATAATATAATATAATATAATATTACATTATATTATATAATAAGAATTAAATATTCAAATAGTCAAATCCTGGATTTTGTACCAAAGAATCAAACAAAGAATTTGATATACATGATTTCAAAATACAACAAATCAAACAACTCTCATAGATCATCAAATACATGAATAGTGATATACATGTATTGCATGTATCCATGTATATCAATATCCCCCAAATCAAACATGCCCTATAAGGACCTTCTCGGGGCTAAACCACCCCAAACTAATTACTCTTCCCTCCTACTGAAAGAAATATGGCTTAAGAATTAACTTGAAAGAATTTATATGTATAGGCAAATCTGCAGTCAGAACTGAGTTCGTTCGAACGGACTCTTTTGTGCGTTCGGAACGAACTAATTCGTGATAGTCAGAGCTGCTGAGTCCATTAGAACGGACTGCAGAACGGACTGTAGAACGGACTGCAGAACGGACTGCAGAACGGACTGCAGAACGGACTGCAGAACGGACTGAGTTCGTTCGGAACGAACTGAGTCAGTTCGGAACGGACTCAGCAGTCTGTTTCCTATATATATGAAATTCTGATTTCGTTTTAGGTTAAGCCTTTTTCCAGAAAAATTAGGTTTAGCCGCCGTCGTTTTTCCTCTTTCTTCCACAGAAACTCTAGATTAGATCTAGTGAGATTGAGAGGGAGATTGGAGCAAAGATCTTGAGAGATTCAATCGTGACGTCGACTAGAACGGCGTTGGCGATTTCCGATCGGTCGAAATCGAGGTGGACACGAGTAGAGGGATTGCACGAGCGATTCTTGGAGAAGGTTCACAAATTTGGAGAAAAAGTCAACACGTACTAACTTGTACGAGGTAATATTCTCCGAAACTCTTCCTTTTTCGGTGGTTTTCGGGCGTGATCCCGGTAGAATTAGGTTACGCACGTGAACTAATTCCGCTGCACACTTTGATATAAGCGTGCGTAACCCTACAGTGGTATTAGAGCAATCGCTCGTTAAAACCATCGAAAATCGATGTTTTAGTTCGAATTTAGGAAATTTTAGAATTTTTGGGCTAAAATTGCAAAATTACACAAAATTGAGCAAAATTGATGATTGAAAGACCTTTAGTGAATCAAATATTGGATATTTGCATGTTATTAAAGTGTTAAACAGATTGGATCTGTTGAAAATTTGATTTTCGGACAAAACGGCGCATAAATCAGGTTTTTGACGAAACTGGCAGTATCGAGTCCGTTCCAACGAACTTGGAGTTCGTTCTGGACGAACTGGTCGGGTTTTCAAAAAAAAAAAAAAAAAATTTTAGTCCGTTCGGAACGGACTTGGAGTTCGTTCGGAACGGACTTAGCTTGAAAATTTGAAATTTTTGTGTCGTTTGTGCGTTCGAACGAACCTAGGGTTGCGTTCGAACGAACAAGGTTCTGGACAGCCAAATTTTGGTTTCTTTCTGTCAAAAATGCCCAATAATTTAAAATTTCCAAATTATAAATTCGATTCGGTATAGCATATAGCCTAAAACGGGGATGATTGTTTGTGAATGCTTGTAATGTGTATTGTGTGGGGGCCAGTGAGCTTTCCAAATTGTATTTTATTTCATTATGTGGGGACCGGTGAGTCTTCCAAAGTTGTAATAAAATAAAATAGGTTTAGTTTTGAAGAAGGACCTTCAAGGCAAGACGACACGACACGAAGATTGGATCTTCACATGAAGCAAGGAATCATCTTGGGTTTTAGGGTTGGGAATTTTAGGGTTTTATGATTGCTCATAAAACTAAAAGGCCAATATGCTATACCTTATTTTTTTTTTTTTTTTTTTTTGGTTAATAAATGAAATAAAATGATTTTAATAAAAAGTAAAATCCTCCCACGTAATTATCAAGTCTAATGCCTCCCTAAATGGAACCTTCTAGACTAGTGTTTGTTTATCTGTGTTGCATGGCCATAGTCTGGCACAGATTTACACGTACGTAGCAAGGAAGGCATGCATTGATTAGGAGTTGACGTGTTGCATGGCCATAGTCTGGCATGTCAATTCGCTGATTGAATGATACTCCACTTGTGGTTTGGACTTGACCAATTCGCTAGCTAGGCTAGGATTTGGGGCAAGGAGTGAGGTACACACACTCTGGTTTTGAGTTGGACTCAATACCGGACCTCACGAATAAAGCAAGAATCGTCTTGGAGATGATTGGACACCGTCCTACCCGACGTGACGTATTTTCTGAGTGGTTGGCCATAGTCACCTTAGAAATACGTTAAATAGGGATCTTGTCCATTATGAGATTTAAGGTATCAAATCTCCGTTTCAATAGTGGGGGCTATTTGAAATGATAAAATAATGGGTATTTCAAGTTATTTAAAAATGAATTTTAATATATGAAAGACCACGTTATTAATTACATTATTTTTCAAAAATTGTAGAATTCATGGCTTTACCAAATAATAACCGCTTTAGTTTGCGTTCCATTTTGGAAAAGGAACGAATGAACGGAAAGAACTTTCTCGACTGGCAGAGGAATCTGGGATTCGTTCTGAAACAGGAAGGAAAGGCACATGTCTTGGAGACGCCTATCCCTCCTGTGCCAGGGGATAAAGCAACTGAGGATGATGTATTCGAACATACGACTATCTTGGACGATTCGAATGATGTGACATGCCTCATGTTGGCTACTACGACTCCTGAATATCAAATCCAGTTTGAGAAACAGGATTCACACGAGATTATGAAACAGCTCAGGGAGATGTTTCAGGTTCAAGCAAGGGTGGAGAAGTATCAAGCTCTTGGCAATGCGACGCAATGCAAGATGCAAGATGGTACGCCCGTTAGCTCGCACCTTCTCAAGATGAAAGGATATTTCGATCATCTTGAGAGGCTTGGCATGACATTCGAGATGGAGTTACAAACTGATTTGATCATGTTGTCACTGCCTCCGAGTTTCGATTCGTTTATTTCGCATTTCCACATGTCAGACATGAAAAGGACCATTCCCCAGCTTTTCGGAATGCTCAGAACATTCGAAAATGACATGAAACCGCGGTACATGAAGTCTAGGACTTCGGAAGTATTGGTGGTTGAAGGGAAGAGTCCAAGCAATGGGAACAAAAACAAGAAGGCAAAGGGCAACAAGGTTGCGCCTAAGCCTATGAGCAAGGATGACAAGAAGTGTTTCCACTGCCTCAAGGAGGGGCATTGGAAGCGTGATTGCGAGATCTTCCTGAGGGAGAGCAAGCAAAAGACCGCTTCCTTGGACACATCGGCATCAGGTATTTCAGTTATCGAATCTCATTTCTTTACTTCACCATCATCAGTGTTGGACACTGGATGTGGGACTGATATTTGTAATAATATGCAGGGCCTAAGAAGTAGAAGATCTTTGATTCGTGGCAAAGTTAATTTACGCGTCGGGAATGGAGCTCGAGTAGCCACATTAGCCGAAGGGACGTATGATTTAACTTTTCCAAATAGACTTATTCGTTTTGAATAATTGTTGTTATGTACCTACTTTGAGTGGGAGTATTATTTCTATTTCGAGACTTGTTGCGAATGGATATGAATTAGTTATTAGTACTAATGATTGTTTTATTTGCAAGAATGACATTTTCTTTAGTAATATTCTAGTTGAAAATGGTCTATATGTCTTGGATTTAGAAAATAACGACAATAACCAATCCATTTATAACATGAATACTAAACGTTTAAATACTCAAACTAATGAAACATATTCATGGCATTGTCGTCTCGGACACATAAACGAGAAACGCATTGCTAGACTCCAAAAGGATGGAGTGCTAGAATCTTTTGACTTAAAGTCAATAGAAAATTGCGAATCTTGTTTGATGGGTAAGAAGACAAAGACACCTTTCTCCAAGAAAGGAGAAAGATCGAAAGATGTGTTGGCTCTCATACATTCCGATGTATGTGGACTGATGAGTGTCGAGGCTAGAAATGGGTATCGCTACTTCGTGACTTTTACTGACGATTATAGTAGATATGGATATCTATACTTAATGCGTCACAAAAGTGAAACTTTTGAGAAATTCAAAGAGTTTCAACACGAAGTAGAACTTCAACTGGGCAAGAAAGTAAAAGCCATTCGATCGGATCGAGGTGGTGAATACTTGAGCTATGAGTTTGAGGACTATCTTCGACATTGTGGTATAGTATCACAATGGACTCCACCCGATACACCCCAATGGAATGGAGTGTCCGAGAGGAGAAATCAGACCTTATTAGACATGGTTCTCTCGAAGATGAGTCGAACGGATTTGCCAAAGTCATTTTGAGGTTTAGCGCCTCAAACAATTGCTCATTACTGAATAGAGTTCCGTCCAAATCATTTGAAAAGACACCATATGAATTATGGCATGGCATGGTGCCATTATTGTCTTATCTTAAGATTTGGGGCTGCGAGACATACGTCAAAGGAAAATTGACGCCAAACTCAAGCAAGATCCAACAAGTGTTTATTTGTGGGGTATCCTGAGGATATTACTTTTACTTGCCTAGCGAAAACAAGGTTTTCGTGGCTCGACGAGGATACTTCTTAGAGAAGGAATTCCTAGATCATCAAGCCAGTGGGAGTAAAAATTGATCTCGAAGAAATTCGAGAACCACATAGTGAACAAGTTGATATGGAACAAAATTCTTAGTTACCATTGGATGGTAAACAAGTGGTTATGTCTTCACGCTCCATTGGGGAGCTGTTGTTTGGAAAAGATCCAAACAGAAGACGGTGGCTGATTCTACAACTGAAGCGGAATACATCGCGGCTTCGGAAGCCGTAAAGGAGGCTGTCTGGCTACGACAGTTCGTGATGGAACTTGACGTTCTGCCAAGCATCTCGGGTCCCACGGATGTGTATTGTGACAATAACGGAGCAATAGCACAATCCAAGGAACCGCGAGCGCATCACAGGTCCAAGCATGTACTCCGGCGTTACCACTTGATTCGTTAGATTACGAAGAGAGGTGACGTGAAAATAATAAAGATACCTACTGATAATAACGTGGCCGATCCATTTACGAGCACTATCACGTGTCAAGCATCAGCAGCATGCTAGGGCGATAGGATTGGGATATCTATCGTAGTGTTAGATTGGGTGTTTTATTTATGTTTCTCATTGCATAAGGGGATTCGATCAGCCTAGTGCAAGTGGGAGAACATTTATTATGCCCTAGGCCTGTTATTTGGATTGTATTTGTTTGAGAAACAGATATCTATATTACTATTCATAATATGACCTAAACCTTCATATTTCAAAAAAATTTTAAACAACAAGAAAGTGTGTGAGAGGTTATTCGATTATAATAATCGGATAGACCTTGAATTTTATTCTAGTTTAGTGCATCGAGTCAGTTGAGAATAATATGTTGCATGGCCATAGTCTGGCATATTGATTCGTCAATTGAATGATAGTAAAACCACTAAACGGAATGAATATAATTCTAAAACGTCCCTGGTGTATAAAGTTGTTCATAGGTTTGAACCAGGTAGTCCATTCACTGAATGGAGACTTTTACATACACTGGCATATTCGTAGATGAGATGATCAGGTTTTACTGATCTGGGACGGTAGCGTCGATTCTAGAATATGGATATACGTGGCGTCGTATATTGGACTGACCACTATATGAGTTTGTAACATGGTCAGAGTCATTGGAGACGAACTCATATCCAGATAGAGCGTTTTAGTTCTTCATACTTGAGTGGTCTCATGGATACCTAGTATGTGAAAATGCAATGCTTTGATATAATTGACCCTACGCGTAACTGTGTAGCAGTGATTACTATTGGGTATTGTTTTTAGCATAGGCAAAGGATGTGAGATTGCAAGATAGGAATTGTTCCTTTCCAACCTTGAAAAAGGATAGAGGGAGATATCTCTCGGGCCCCTCGATTGAATTGAGATTGATGAAATGCTTGGCCAAGCTCGATGGAACTCATGGAGTTCGCATTATAATTATCAATCTAATTCTTATCGGGAAAGAGTATATCTGATCAAAAAGAATAGAGGATGACTTGAAGTCTTAGGCTTCACCGTGACTCTTTTGATCGGAAGATATCGCGAACAAGAGGACTAGTAACACTTATCTGAGTTAGGCATGAAGATGTACTGCATCTTCATAAAGGTGTTCTCCACCTTTTTCGTGCTAATTCTGGGTACGTATTAACGGCAGTCTAGTGCTCGCAATACCTTGTGGATTGCTGCCATATCCACTGCCAGTCTTAGACGAACCTACAAGGTCACACCAAGATTTCGTAATATATCGGATTCTCAAGATAATGCTCACCAATAAGTTTGTTGGACAAACAAAATGGAATCACGTGTGATTAGATCTCACGACATATGTTGGACATATGGCCAAGTTGATTAAGTCTTAATCCAAGAGGGAGTTTGAAAGAAATATGGCTTAAGAATTAACTTGAAAGAATTTATATGTATAGGCAAATCTGCAGTCAGAACTGAGTTCGTTCGAACGGACTCTTTTGTGCGTTCGGAACGAACTAATTCGTGATAGTCAGAGCTGCTGAGTCCATTAGAACGGACTGCAGAACGGACTGAGTTCGTTCGGAACGAACTGAGTCAGTTCGGAACGGACTCAGCAGTCTGTTTCCTATATATATGAAATTCTGATTTCGTTTTAGGTTAAGCCTTTTTCCAGAAAAATTAGGTTTAGCCGCCGTCGTTTTTCCTCTTTCTTCCACAGAAACTCTAGATTAGATCTAGTGAGATTGAGAGGGAGATTGGAGCAAAGATCTTGAGAGATTCAATCGTGACGTCGACTAGAACGGCGTTGGCGATTTCCGATCGGTCGAAATCGAGGTGGACACGAGTAGAGGGATTGCACGAGCAATTCTTGGAGAAGGTTCACAAATTTGGAGAAGAAGTCAACACGTACTAACTTGTACGAGGTAATATTCTCCGAAACTCTTCCTTTTTCGGTGGTTTTCGGGCGTGATCCCGGTAGAATTAGGTTACGCACGTGAACTAATTCCGCTGCACACTTTGATATAAGCGTGCGTAACCCTACACCTACTTCTTTCAAATATATTTTCTACCACAACTCGTATCTCACTAAATCATCTTAGTGCTCCTTTCTCATTAGACGATACAAAGGATACAATAATGTCACTAGTCAAAGGAAAATCGGTAGGTCCGGACGTATTTTCCTGAATTCTTCCAATCTTATTGGTCATTTATGTAAATAAATTTTTCTCTATTCTATCGGCCTTCCACAAAAATGAACTAACCTTAAATGAGCTACGCGAAATCAGCTTTGCCGGAATTACCCTTATACCCAAAAAAGAGGGGGCAATCCTTCCGAAGGACTTCCGGCCTATTAGCATAATAACGCCCATATCCAAAATTATATCAAAGTTATTGTCAAAAAGGATACAACTATCACTACTAGAACTAATCTCAAACAAGCAAGCCGCATTTATCCAAAAAAGACCAATCCCATAAATGTTTATCTCCACAAGAGAAGTCATATCCCACCTACTCAAGAACAAAATTCCGTCAGTAATGCTTAAGATTGACTTACATAAGGCTTTTGACACAGTTTCTTGAGACTTCCTTTATAACCTACTACGAGTTAGAGGTTTCCCTGAAGATGTAGGGAATCGTCGCCCCGCTCCCAGCATAGCGGAAGAAGGGACGCTGGATGGTTCCCTTAATCCAAGATCACGTCATCGCTTTGATGTACGAATATGGTAGAAAGTACAACCCATACCTCGTGAAATTAATCACGAACGAAGGGTTAGTGTACTTCTTCTACGTTTCTCCTTCGTGCTTTCTCTCCGGTAATTAGTTGTGCGTCCCACGTCCACATGTCTTTTGCACCGGTTGTCACGACTTCGGTTGTCTCGTGTATCCGCCCACACTTCTCTATATCGTTCTTCACGAACTCCTTCTTCAATTTGGACAACAAACTAGGCTCACAAACGTAACTCCTCTATGCATATCCACCGTGAGTTGTAATGTCTCGGTCACACACACAACTATTGATTCAAAATTCATATGGTTTGATTATCTCAAAACAATGTCGATACTATTAATCATTGTGTGTAATTGCAAATTGCAGAGATATAGGTATGGCCAGCTAAATGGATCAAAAGACGGCAAAATGCATAAAAGGAAGAAAGCGTGCATACAACGAAAAATAAAGACTATCAAGACAATGAAGAAGTCAAGATGTTGAAAAAGATGAAAACGAAAACGCATGCAAGTGAAGACATCAAGACGTCGACGACTTCGCAAGTTGGGATATCACATATTCACCAAATATAAGCCATAGGTATCCCTAGGCACATCTAAGAAATATGAAGATCGAATAAATTGTTTGAAACATTGAAAAAGAAAAAATGGCAAAATCTGGAACTATAAGCTAGTTCGTTCGAACGAACCACTCAGTGCGTTCGACCAAACCTACTTCTGTAAAAGAGCTATGTTTATTTCACAATATATAAACATAGCAGTTCGTTCGAACGAATCTTCATGCTAAGCCAGAATGAACCACTTCGTCCGTTCGAACGAAAGCATGTGCCAATTCAACTTTTGTCACAGAAGAAGGTCCGTTCGAACGAACCAAACGTGTTTCAAATAATTAACCCGTAACGGCTAGTTTGACTTACAGTCCGTTCGAACGAACCGTCATTGTTCGTTCGAACGAACTGTACAGAAAACTATTTTTCAAAGGGAATTTTTGTGTTCTATAAATATGACCTCTTTGAGTTTCTCTCTCCAATCTTTATAAGAAAAATCATTTTCCCAATCTAAAGAGAGAAAACTTTGTCTTGATCTTAAGAGCTTGATAATTCTAGACAATCCTAGATCTAAGATCTACTTCGATTCCTTGTACTCAACGATTTTCAAATTGCGTGGCCGATCACGTGTACACGTTCGTTAGTAGCTATTGTAATAGGCTAGTTACAATTTGTAAAGCCCGACATAGATCGATAGAAATGTGTAAATCGATCTATGCAAAATCTTGTAAGAGTTGATACAGGAATTCAATCGAAAACCGAAAATGCGCAAGGCGTCCCCGGAGACATAGATACTTGTATTCAATCGAATCGGTTGATTGAGCATGTAGTCGGTGAGTTAAAGCTACAAATCTATCACCTACCGAACTTCGTAAACAAATATCGTCGTTATTTGTTTTGGTATCTTTCCCTTTATATTAAATTAATTAACGCTTCCGAATAATATCAAAATTGTATACCATTACCGAAAATTCGACCTTAGGATTATCTATTCACCCCCATCTAGGTCTTAATTAAACAACAACAACTGCGTAGACGAATCATGTGTGAACTTGAGTAGTATTCTTCGATTATGTTCTCTAATGGAGAAAACACATTTCTCTTCTTTCTCTCTTCTGTTCACGCACAGTATTAGATTGGTTAGAATGAATTAGTTACTTGGAAGAGAGAAAACATCCTATATATGTGATATATGATAAGGATGGGTCAAGGCGCTCAGTATTAGATTGCACACATGAAGAAAATATAGTTATATATCAACTAGTAGATTGAACACATTAGGATAGATGAACGTGCGCGTTCGTCGATACGATTGGATGCATAATAAGATTATGCAAATCTGACAAAAATAACTTAGTCCGTCGTGACGGACTGGTTCGTCCGTCGTGACGGACCAATAGGTTAATCTGACAGATTACACAGAGTAGACACAGTCCGTCATGACGGATTGATTGACCAAAGGAAATTCTGTGTACCAATATGTGAGTATGAGTCATGACGAACTGGTTGTCCTTCATGACTGAGGTGCATCATGACGGACAATATGGTCCGTCATGACTGACTATGAGAGTAACTGCTTTTCCAGTAACCGTGACTAATACGTCATGACGGACAATAGTAGGTCATGACGGACTGTGATCTAAATTCCAGATTGGCAGTTTTCTTTATACTCATTAATCCTCATTAATGGGGTGTTTAATATAAAAATCATGGCGATATTTTCTCTTCTCTTCTGTCGCATTATTCCACAGATTGAGAACTTGTTGGACAAGTGAAAGAGAGCTAAACACCATTAGAGTTAGAGAAGCTCAAGCAAGTTTACAGCGATTTTAGGAGAATCACGCGTAACCAAAAGACGAGGCTCGAGGTGGATACGAGTAGAGGGATTTCACCTGAAATCCTCTATTGTGATCATGCGGGAGCAAGATGAATGACAAACCGAATGCGATCCGATTGTATACGACAAATCGGAGCTCCGTCGAAGGTGTCGAATCGTGCGGGAATGGGATGCACGTGTTGCCTAGGATTTGAGCAGCAAGAAGAGAAACTACAAGCGTGTGTCAACCCTTCTCCGTGATCAATTTCACGTGGTATGACACTATATATACTAGTTATATATTCGTAGATGCACGTAGATGTATGATTCGTACTCTCGGATCGACGACGTGGTCTTCGGGATCGGGTCGGACCAGGCCCTTCATTCCGCTGTGCGGGGCTCGGTGGTGACGTCGATGCCCAACATATCATATATGCATTGATTTTAGAATCAAGTCCGAAATAAGATAACTCTATGTGTGACTGTGTAGGTTCTTTCAAATAATGGTAGTAAACTTATGCCTAAGTTTACGAGCTAATGAGCGGGATCCAGGAAAACATCCATCATAGCCTTCCCATGTTGAAACGAAAAATGATTGTGATCATTTGTCCCCATCATAGCCTTCCCGTGTAGGTCCTCGACGCAACATCAATACACTTCATGCAGGTGCTCGATTGCCAGAATGGGTAATAAAATAAATAAACACGAGCCTTCCTTTGAAAAGAAACTCAGAAGTGCCTGGGCACTTCTTGGTAAATTGGGACAAAGTGTCCCTGTCTAAGATCAACGGTGGTCTCGGCCTACCAAATTTGAATTTAAAACAATCAAACCCTATTACTCTAGTGGATCTTCAAACTAGACAATGACCCCTCTTCCCTTTGGTCAGAAACAATACGAGAACTTTACGAATCATGTAATATGGTCTCAACAAGCCTTTCCCATCCAACAACTTACTCCTTTTTTGTCTGAGATCCGACCCACGTCTTACCCATGTACCATAGTCTAAAGAAGACCTCCTTTGGTAATAATTACGTTACCACCCTTCTTAAACCAAGCTCACTCTACTCTTCCTTCATAAATTCGGGAATTCTCTGCCCCTGGAATGTAACACTGTTCAAAGCTAGGGCATCCCTTGTTGGCCTACGAACTTTACTTGCCCCTTGTGTAAAGTTGCGCCTGAAACGTTCGAACATCTTCTTTTCAATTGCCCTCTATCAAATAGAGTATGGCAAACTATCTCCCTCACAATTGGAACTCCAACCAACTTCCTAAACCGGGCCGTTGAATTCTGGTCAAATAGGGGCTACGTCGACCTTTGGCACACAAGCTGGGTTGCAACAACTTGGAATATCTAGAAGGCTATGAATAACGGAATCTCAACACTCACAAGGCTTCCCAAGCCCGGATCGAGCAACTAGCCATACACGGTACAAGGAGATGGATCACATACTGCGAGTAATCCGTTTAGTTCAACTAGGCTCAGTGATTTAGTCTAGGAGGATAGGGGTAGATTTTACTATTCATCCATACTAGATTTGTAAACTATTCTGATTAATTAATGTTATTCGAGTTGACGATCCTTGGTCGTCTCTCCTTCGAAAAGAAAACTTTGCCTGCTCCTTCAAAAACTAAAGATAAAATTATGGATATGGATGTTAATTAGAGTTTTGCACCATGATCAAACTAACCAAAACTATTTTAAATTCCATCAAAAAAAAGTAAAACACACTCAGATTATTAAATATCTTTAAACCATTTCTCTACTTTTCTATATTTTACGAACAATGAGCGGGGCACCAAACTGTGGATGCAAAATGAGAACAGTATGAGGAGCATGAGCATAAGAAGGCGAAAGCTCAAAAGTAAAATGCTGAAGGATCCTAACCAAGAATAGCTTAGCTTCCGTCATCGCAAAATTTTGGCCTAAACAAATTCGCGGACCTCCTCCAAATGGAAAGTAGGCTCCAGGCACTTTCGATGCATTTGAAATGCCCACGGAAAATCTATTTGGGTTGAACTTATTGACATCTGGGCCCCACATATCAGAATCGTGGTGTATGTAGAGAACTGGCATTACAAATTGCACACCAGGTGGAAAGGTGAATTTTCCAAGTTTCGTGGTTTTGTATGCCACTCGCGTGAAAAAGGGCGCTGGAGGGTAGAGCCGTAGTACCTCATATATAATCATCGTGACCTGTATATGTTTCGCAGAATTAAGAAGGTTTTTATTTTTTATTGAAAGAATCAAGATAGTTATCAGTAATAAAATAGACAAACATTTAAGCACGTCAAAGAGTTCTAATATTGTCACTAATTGTGTTTACACGCAGTAGTAGATCTTAACGGAGATTTTCTGGAAGCGTCGGAGTAATATATGAAAAACTCAAAAATTATTAGTTTATTTTACTAGAGGAAAAAAAGAGTAAGATTATTTTTTACAAACGGAGAAAACAGACGAAGGCTAAATTGAATCTCATCACGATTTATCATGATAAGATCTGACGGCTCATGATGTGCACGGACGGGATTTTGTCCGATGGGCTTCGGACAAGTTCCGGAACCGTGATATATAGGTCTGTCAATGGGACGGGTAAAACCCGAAACCGAACGGCACTGGTAAACTTAAAAAAAAAACGACCCATCGCGTTGACAGCCCTAGTGGTATTTGCATTCGTCTAGATATATATATATATATATATATATATATATATATATATATATATATATATATTCTAGCAAAATTAAAATTGACTTACAATTTTAAGTCTACTTAAGCCATCAAAGGTGGGCATGGCTTCCCCGAAGATCTCCAAGACTTCATCCCTCGCACGTGTCTGCCACATAGGATGCATACTCAATACAATTAATGTGTACGTTAGCAGTACTGCTGTTGTCTCGTGTCCGGCAAAGTAAAATAGCTTGCATTCTTCGATAATATCTTCGACCGTTAAATTATTTTCGGTGGTTCCTCCTGAATGCAGTTCTTGATCTTTCATGTTCAATTCTAAGAGCAAGCCAAGTAGATCATCGCTTCGCCGTTGGCCATTGATTATAGCCTGTTGTTTCTGCTCGATCATGTTTCTCAAGAGTGACTCCACCTCGTCGCATGTTTCCTTCATTTGTCTGTTGTTTATTGTTGGCAGATATCTACAATAGATCCGATGAATTCAATAAGAAAGACTGATTTTCTCTCAAATTATAAGGCAAAATGATTTCACAGAAATATGTAGATTGATATGTTAATCTAACATGGGTATGATGACAAAATTCACCTGTAAAAAGGGACATAAAGACGATTAACAGCCTCAACTAATAGCTCCGCTTGCTTTTGTTGGAGTTGGAAAATTCGACGGCCTTCTTTATAGCTACTCCCGAATGCAGTGCGAGAGATGACATCTCCTGTTAAAGTAATAAGCTCGGGCCAAACATCTAATTCACATGATTTGTCAGAACCGATAATATTTTCCCACCTATCGATTAGTTCATTGGAACTTATCAAAAATGCCGGCGTCATTCTCTGAAATAACAAATGAATTTGGGTTGTGAAATAACAAACGAATCCGGTTCAAAATATAAAAAAAAAACTTTGCTACCTTCAATTTTTCAATATGAAATGCAGGATTGATGATCCTCCTGTGTTTTGCCCATTTTTCGCCTTCATAGGTTGCTACTCCTCTAGCCAGGGATCTCCCTGTAGGGTTGTTTTTCGTCTTTCGAAAATTACCATAGTTTTTCGATACAACTTCTTTCACTAGCTCTGGATCCATTAGAATTACTCTAGGATACGGCCCAAACCACATAAATGATATCTTCCCTGCAAGAGGAAATAAAAGATAAAAGTTTTGTTTTGCATTGTCTTAATTAGCATTGTCTTTTACTCTAGGATACGCCTTGGAAGTGAATGCTAACTTGTCTATATTTTCGTGCTACTCATTTGAATTTTCACTTTTTCATGGAAATTCATACATAAAATTAGAACATAATATTTTCAGAATGAATTGTCGAGACATTTGTTATTTATATGTTTATAATAAAACAATCAAATTTCACTAATGAAATTGAACATTATGTGTTATCTAGGATGTGAGATTTTTATGTGTAGAATATTGTGCGTAATATGCTTCTATTTCCTATTATGTTGAATTAGAAGATTCATGTTAGGGAACTCAAAGATAATTTCTTAAGACAAGGATTATCCAAAAAATATAACTCTTGAGATAAGAATATTATGTAGCTATAAAATCAATTTGATCCCAAATACATGTGACATGTTTTCATTTTCTCATTTGTTCTATTATGATGAAATAGAAAAATCCATTAAAGAAGAAACAAAGAATTAAAATCATAAAATACATGGAATCACTTTCTTGCCACTAAAGTTTCACAAACGCAAAGACAATGTTGACGTACATCTATTGGAATGGATTTAATACGGTTTCACATACAGTTTAAGGGTACGATTCCGATTTACATTTATGTTACTTATGTAATAGAATTCACGTGGTCATTATGATCCTTAGGAAATTTGGGCGATATCGAATAGTGCCTTGCTCGGAAAAACATTAAACACAATAAATACGGTACCAAAAAAGTAGTTTCTTAATTAAATTCATTAACCATGGACATTAATATCTTTCCAATCAATAGTCAAAGCTAATATGCTACGACGGATTTGGACTCCAAGAAAAATAAGATTTTCCAAACAATTTTAAAAAGTACTCTTATTACTTATATAAACTTCAATTTTGATCGAAAAAGCAATAATAAAACTTTATATGTGTACTGGTACCCAAAAAAGGAAAAGGGAGGGTTGCCTCATATCGCCTAATCTATAGATATTAAAATTCGCCACTCTTAATATTTACATACCGTATCGCTCGATGGTATTATGAAGCATGGGATTGACACGATGAGCAATATCGTGAGAGAGAGGCATAGGCTTCGATTGAACCTCCTTAATGAGCCGTGCAGTTTCCTTGAGATCGCCTGAGGGGAACCGATACGAATTTCCCTTGAGTCCCTGAGCACGAAGAGTCTGCTCGAGCCTTTTCGGTATGAACCATGACCAGATGAAGAATCTGACAGCCCATACTACAAGCACAATCATAGCTAATAATCCTAGAAGATAACCCATGATTTCTCCTTTGGTTTCAACTCCCATTTTTCTCTCTCTCTTCTCTTCTCTCTCTCTCTCTCTCTAAAAGGGAGAGATTTGACTCGAAGAGTGAGAAAAGTAACGGCAAACTAGGCACATCCATTGATAGAATACTTTTGGTAGAATATGATATCTTTTTATGTAGGAAGTGAGAAACGTTTTGAAATTCCAATGTACAATTGTAAGAATCATTTCTTTAGTTTATATTAGGAGCAATGGAGGCCGCTGCATATTTACCAAATGGAGAGCATCCAAAAGGAACGGAGATAATTTGTTAGGGATGTTTTGTTTCTTTGTATGAGTCATAGAAATTAGTTAAGGGGTATAATAGTATTTTCACTACCCTTTGATGTATTTAAAACAAACAGTGAGTTTGCAAAAGGCATCAATGGAAAACATTCATTTGATCTATCCCACTTCTTCTTTCTAACAGTTTAAAAAGTGTCCTTACAAAGAGGACTCGGAAGTTTAAACCGTGGTTCTGAATATCGGACTCGGACTCGGACTCGGCCGGTCTCGTCGATTTGGGACTCGGTCGACTCAGACAAGACTCGGCCGAGTCGAAAAAATAATCGGACCATTGATAAAATAATCGGAAAAAATAAAAATAAAATAAATTTTTTGACAAAATCGATATTTATGTTATCATGTTAATTAACATGCTAATTTAGATATTGGTATGTATGTTATGATGCTAATTAAAATATTCCAGCATCATGTTTATACTAAATAACATATTATACCTTATATATATATATATATATATATATCAGTGTTTTAAATAACGGCGCTGTAACGGCGCTATAGCGTGCTATAGCGAATTTGTGAAGGTAAACACTGCATCGCTTCGGAATTTAGCTCTGTAGCATTTTGTTCCGCTGCAACGCTATAGCGGACCGCTATAGCATGAAGCGTTCAAATATATCGGCCGTAGCGGTGCTATAGCGTTATTATTATTATTATTATTATTATTATTATTATTATTATAAAAATCATAATAATGTTAAAACTAATAATAACAATAGTAATAATAACAATAACAATAAAATAATTATAGTAATAATAATAGTAATAGTACAAATAATAATAATAATTATTATTATTATTATTATTATTATTATTATTATAAGAAGAATAAGATAATAACAACAACAACTATTAATAGCCTTATTATAATTACAATAATATAATAATAATAATAAAAAATAATAACAATAATAATAATAATAATCATAATAATAATAATAATAATAATAATAATAATAATAATAATAATAATAATAATAATAATAGTAATATATTTTTTTTAGAGATGAACTTTTAATTTATGTTAGTTTGTGAGGTTGATATAAGTAAGCATTCAATATAATTTTATTTATAATATTGTGCCGCTAATTTATATTTATATGCATATGTAGTATTATAAAAATGATAATTTTGATCAAAAACCGCTACGATGGTGAAGCGGCGCTATATCGCCCGCTCACGTTAACCGCTAAATTAAACGTCAAAACGCTACGTGCCGCTACACGCTATTTAAAACATTGATATATATATATATATATATATATATATATATATATATATATATATATATATATATATATATATATATATATATATATATATATATATATATATATATATATATATATATATATATGTTAAAAAAAATTATAATATAAATTAAATAATTAAAACATGATAATATAAAAATGTCAATGTTACAAATTGAACCTTATAAATCATAATATTTAAAATTATAATTACAAAATAAAATCATATTGATTAACAATGAGGACAATACTATAAATAGACTATTCTAAATGATATTAATTTTCAATTATATTATAATATCTAAATTATAATTACAATAATAAATCATATTTAGATCAATATTAGAAATTGACCTTTGTAAATCATAATAATTTTAAAATTTATTATAACACATAAATTTTAAAATAATGTGCTGTTATAGATGTCACACCCCAAAAATAAAATGGAAAATTGTGCGGAAACCCGCCAGTATACAACTCGTATACCACGCTCTCATATGAAAACATCACAAAACAAGATACTAAACTGATTTGAAAACAACAACAACAACACACACATATATATACATACATTATGGAATCAAAATAATAATACAAAACTATTGCGGAAGCATAAAATATATTAATACGAAATTCAGATAATGTAGGCGTTCTCACTCTCGACGTACCCGCAACTCCCGATATTTGACCTTCGATACCTGTACTAAAAATATGTAAATCGAAAAGATTAGTCACGGAAGTGACTAAGTAAGTGAAACCTCGTTAAAAATAGTCATAACTAAAATAAGTACTTTTTAAATAAGTTCATAAAATAATCTCGTATAACTTCAAATTGTAAGTTTTCTAAATACCTTGTTAAAAATAGTCATAACTAAAATAAGTACTTTTCAAATATATCTCAAAATACTTGCCCCGGTTTTTCGAACTCTAAATCACTTACCTTCGTATCTAATCTTATATATACTAATACTAATCATATATATACTAATACTAATCATATACATACTAAATTTTATCCGGGGTGAGGGCGCAAATAACTCTCGACTGAAGTGCCAACCCGCGCTGATAGCAAGTCACACACGGGCTGGAACAAATCCAAAAGCTCGTGAAGCGCGAATTCCCAAAAAAAATGAGCTGACGACTGGATATACATGCGCCACAGCCAGACCCCACATGGGTCGGGACTTTGCACTACATCAAGATTGCTACGCTATTCCCTCCAAAGAGCGTCACGGAGTCACGCGACACTACACCTAACAAACTAAAATATACCGGAGGAGCCGCGTAATGTTCTCATAGGACCCTCTTTAAAAATCGTAAGCCCGGCTTACGTTTTATCCAAATAAAATTCTACATATATATAGAGTCTCTCGGAGACCCTCTTTAAAATCGTAAATCTTGTTTACGTTTTATCCAAATAAAGTCTTTCTCATAATAAAATATTATAATCATATAATTTACTAAATAACTTTCATAAAACGAAACACGATTTTTAGCGCAAATCATTTCTGAAAACAAATTCGAAATATACTTTCTATATTGGAATGAATATCCAAATTCATAATCACAATTTCACAAATCATTTAATATCATAAATCGTCGTACCTATTATTCAAAATCAGTTCCAAATATATCACTAATATCAAATTCAAAATCATTATCCAAATCCATTTTATTTATCAAATCCTCAAATTCGAAATCATAATTTTATATATATCATTAATATCATAAATTATCATAATTATATTAAAAAATCAGTTTCTCGAAGTATCATTATATCATAAACGAAATAATATACGTTTTCATAATTCAACACGCTTTTTGGAACAAAATCCGTTTTAATCAAAATAGGTATAAATAATGGTGAAAAGGGAGAATAACACTCACAGATTGATCGAACTCGATCGATGCCAAGACGGAATCGAAAATCTAACTCCAAAATCGAAAACCAATATCGATCGATAAAAAGCAAAAATTCGAAACTCAATGAAATACCTCCAACTGATTTTCTATCTAGTACTATTGCCCCCACAACTACTGCATGATAAAAGTTTAATGAATCTCTCTACCAGCTATATTGCCTCTCCTCTTATTTGGGGCGAAATAACATATGGAAGGAGGAAATGAGTTATCACGTTATACTATTATACTATTATACTATTATATTATATTATACTATTATACTATAGTAATTAAAAATATAGAGTTCTTACCGGTGACTGACACGTGTCTATCTGGAATAAGAATATTAATCTTCGTTTTCTAACATAAACAATCAATAGCGCAGTTTGTTTAGTTCCTTTGGGCCTGTTTGGCAAGTTGAATTAGTAGAATGGAGCCGGATTATAAGGTGGAGCAAAAGTAAATTCTGGAATTAATTAATTCTTGTGTTTGTTTGGATGCTTGAATACTAAAATGCTACAAAGTGTAATTCTTTGTTTGGTTGTTTGTAAAACAAAGGAATATTGTAATTTTAGATATGAAATTAGTTATGAATATTTAAATAGTTATTTCATTCACTTCATAAAACACAATCATCTATATTATAATTCAATCAACGGAACACAATTATAAACATAAAATCACTAACATGCAAATTTAATTTAAAACATTACTAATATAACAACGTTCGCACAAGAAGTACAACGTTCTTTTAAACATCTATCTCCTTTTTAATTATTTCTCACAACTTCGGCCAAATGCTTGAGTAAGGAATCCTATCGTTCTTGGAGTCCAATGAGCATTCCTTCTTGCATTGCGTTGAGTAGATATACCTTCGGATTCCATCTATTATGTATTATACAAAATCGTAGAGAAATTCAAATCAATCACACTAGTATAAAATCATAATTAGATAAATAGAAACTTTACATTGGACTCAGTTAGATGAAATTGATCTAAACAGAGGGCAATAGTCAAGCCATGTTCTTTGAGATAGAGGTATACAATTATTATTAATAATTCATAAGTTTGAACCAATTAGAGTGAAATAGTCAGAGGCGAAATAGTCACACTGGTCAAGTATCCTAATTGATTTTGCACTAATTGACGAAATAAACTCATATATCTATATTTTGAATTAATAGATGTATCAGTTTTAATTCTTGAAATAAACTATACTTGAAGAGAAGGTCTGGCCTCAGATGAAAAGAGGATCTAAGAACTTATTGATTTTGCACCACTAGGTTGTTTTTTCATTATTAATTGAGTGCATGATATCAAATTGGGATGGGAGAAGCTTATACCTGAGATTAAAAGGAGATCCAAGAGTGGGACTTGGTTGAGGCGATTCAAGAGGAGAGTGGAGAGAAACTAACTGAGGTTGAGTGTTGAGGCGCTTCAATCCATGAGAGCGCTGCTCTTCTAATTCATGCTGGTAGACAGAGAAGGTCTGGAGAGCGGAGAGAGAAGGTTCGGTGGGAAAGATTAGCGTCAAAAATTTTGCCGCAAAATTTCGCTCCAGGTTTTCGTGGAGCCGCGATTTGAGGAATCTCAGTAAAAATGAAATGTGGAGTATCTTATATTTCTAGTTCTCGAGAAGCATCCAAACACAGAATCTTAGTAGAGCGGGATTACAAAATCCGGCTCGGCCTCAAAAACCCATGCGCCAAACAGGCCTTAGTCTTAATCCGGAGGTCTGTAGTTCGATTCCGGCTCCCAACATTTTTTGTAGACTATTTCAAGTTGCTATGTTCATTTTAAATAAGTCAAGATCAAATGTTTTTTCACGTGTGGCGACTTGTCGCAGACGGTGGACAACTTAATATCCCTCATGCAAGACACGAGTTCAAGCCCCTCTGGCCTCATTTTTTTTAGCTTTGTACTCTCTAAATTTTTTTTATTACAAAAATCAAAAAATGAAACAACCAATATGTATATCCAAATCAATTTCAAGAAAAAAGAAGACGTAATATATTTCATGTTCTTTATTGCAAATATCAAAAATAAATGAAGCAAACTAATACGCATACCAACAAAATTTCAAGAAAAAAGAAGGCGTAATATATTTTCATGTTCTTTATTTTATGGGTTATAGTCGAATATCAAGATATTAATTAAGGTACAAAAAATATTTTACAACATGAGCATCAATGGAAATCACAAGAGGTGATAAATTATTGTTTTCGACTCAATGCATTACAAATTCCAAAATATAATATTTACCCATTAGTATTAGTTATACATATTAAAAAGGTAATGTAATTTTAATGTTCAAACTTCCATGTATCAAAATATTACTAAACTCATTATCGATATTCGAATATTATAATTACATTGTAATCTAAATTTCCGCGATACAAGGTTCAAATATACATATACATAGTTCATGTTAATAATACCATGATAATATAGCTTAGAGCAATCTAATGCCTTCAAGATTTTAAAATATATCTCGGTAAATCAATATTGTTTTCGTTACTCACGTATGCCGTTAATAAAAGTTCAAAACCTATTTTCTATGCTAATAAAAATTGGAAATCTATTTTATGATTTAAAAATGTTATGTATATCCATATGAAATGTAAATTATAAAAATACTTTTCAAAAAGCACAACTTAAAATAACTATTTTTTATTTTGTATAGTTTAATTTTCCTTCTGTATTTTTTTGCACAAAATTGTTATGAAAATTTCAAATATCACGTATAACACGTTAAAATATAAAAATAACATCTAACTCCAGTTCACATCGTTTGTTTTCATCAGTGTTAAATGACAAATTAGTATAATACAACGGCGAAGCGAAGCGAGGGTAAATTCTAGTGAAAGTAATGGATAGAAGAAAGTAATGGACGAGAGCCAATATATATCTTTAGACCGCTTAAGGGTGAACAATTAGGCTTCGGCCCAATAAATAATTAAACCTTTTCAAATATAACCCCAAAAGACCATATATTTGCAAAGCCTTAAAAATCTTTTATAAATTGTGTTATAAAACAATCCTTAGACATAAAACAAATTACTACTTGTATAAATTTAACTTTCAAAATTTTATCATCTTTAAAGCATACAAATTATTGTTTTGAACATCCAATCGCAAGAATTGAATATCGGACAACTAATTTTCGATTTTAACTATTTTTACAAAGACCAACAACAAATGTCAAAACCATATTTTTGATATTTATTACAATAGAGATGATCTTTTTTTGGATAAAATTGCACATGGACATTTTTTTATGGATAAAACTACACTTGGAGTTGGGTCTCGTCTCTCTTTAACGTACAGTTAAAGAGTTGTATTTTTTGGGTAATGTTACATATGGGTTCATCTCTCATTAATATATTTTGTTTTGTCTTCTTCTTTTCTCTTCGTAAACTTCGATTCCATTAGCACGAGCTCAAATTTTTTTCTTCCAAAGACGGTTTATAAATGCATGACAAAAAACTGAATCCCTTCTATCTACAGACCCAAGGTCTCGTATATGCACACCATTTCTTAAAAAAAAAAAAAAAAATTCGGTGACTCTGCTCCGATTTTTTCGGGGCAAAATCGTCTCGGTGGCCACCGAGTCCGATATACTCGGCCGATTTTTTTTTATGTTGGCCGACATTAAGAACCATGGTTTAAACCATAAAATGGCATCAACGTGAAAAATAAATTTGGCCATTTATTTCTTTTTGACATTAATGGCCATAGCCTAACACATCTCTATTATCCTAACTAAACGGGGCAGATCGGGTTCGGGGAAGTCTTGCCCATACCCGTACCTGAAATTTCGGAGATTTTCCGAGCACGAATCAAAATCCCCGCGGGTATAAAATCATACCCGAATCCGCGGATATAAAATCATACCCGAACCCGCACGTATATTTATACCCGCGGATAACCCTGTTACCCAAAATATTTACTTTTAGATTTTTTTTTTTTTTTAAATTAAGGTGGAAATGTCCACTGTCTATTGTGGAAATGTCCACTGTGTATTGTGTGCGCCATATATTTTTACTAGTCCACTGCCTAATGTTCCAATTAAAATCAACATCAAATATTTTTACTAATCCACTGACTGTTGTCCAATGACAATTGTGCATCAAATATTACAACAATTAAAAATAAAATATCCAAAATATTCAAATTATCGCAAATAATTAAAACATCTAGACTACCCAAATCACATCTCTAAGAAGTAATTGGTCCTCCACGAGTAATTGCTTCCGCATGCGACAATTGGGTTGCTCTAGTTGCTGTACGAGAAGAGGTGACTCAGGCGAGAGGGGACCGGCTTGCTTTGCTAGTTGATCTTGTTGCTACACAGCCATGCGATGACAAAGGGAGAATGAGAGAAAGAAAAAAAAGTGTGGTTGTGTTAGTTTGTAATTAGGGTTTAGGTTTAATGAGAGAAATGGCAGATCATCAACAAAATTAAGGGAAAATTGGTAATTCAATTTCAGATATTTTCGGGTAATTTTCGAGTACAAGTTCGAGTTACCAGCAGGGCAGAGAGTACTCCCCCCGTACCCGTCCTGAACCCAAACCGGGTATTTTTTTTTCAGGGAATACCCGTCCTGCAGGTATTTTTTTCGGGTATTATCCCCCCCCCCCCCCCCCCCCCCCCCCCCGCGTTCGGGTTTTCACCATCCCATCCCTGATCCTAACTTATCCAAAAAAAAAATCATTTTCTATACCGGACTGGAATCCTGATTTATTAGGCGGTATACTATCCATAGTACTACTCACTCTGGTAGTAGGCCATTTATCATGCTCCCAATTTCCTCTCATTTCTCCAAATCTCAATTAATATCTTAATTAACATAACAATTAACGGGTAATATATAATTAAAAAAAGAATTCATATGGAATTAAAGTTTCTTTCAATTAACAATTAATAATTATGCCTATGGGCGCTACTATCTAAAAAAACAATTATTAATTATTAATTAATATTTAAAAATTGTTAATTATCGTATTAACTGTTAATTAATAAATTAATTAAATGTGTTAAATGAGATTTCGAAAAGTTTTGGAGAAGGGGGGGGGGGGGGGGGGGGGGGGGGGTGTAAATTGTCCTTTTTTATCCCTTGAAATTTCCATGGATAGATCTCCATCGATATTCGGGGCCCTAACATTTTTTGGATTCATGAAAAACCCACTAACTTTTAGATTAATTGAAAACAACCCTAGAAATTGATTTAAATTCTTCAAAACACCCTACAAAAGTTAACTTTAATATTCCGTCCAAATTTTTTTTAGACAGAAATATCTTTCTTGATTTTCTTTTATTCAATATAAATTAATAAATAATTAAATACATAAATAAATTAAATATTTCATGTTATTATACTTTGAATGGTTTATGATAATATTTTACAACTCACTATTTTATTTTACTATTATATATATATATATATATATATATATATATATATATATATGAGAAATGCTAACGTACTCAATTAAGTAAACTACTCAGTGTACTTAAACCTTCTGAGCCATCCGATTAATGTTAATCATGTTGAAATTGTAGATAGACGGAACGGAGGGCTTTTTAGACGTTGCACCTACTTACAACTTACGTACAGATCCTTGTTTCCAAAACAATTAATTCCTCCTCTCCTCTCTCCTAGGTACATATATTTCTCTTGTCAAATATCAAGAGAAAAAAGAAAGCTTCATCACTCCTAGGGTTAATGTGATAGAAAGTCAAAGATCATAAAATAAATATTAACATGTGTGATAGAAAGTCAAATATGAGGTGGCTCAATGTGAGAGCTCAAAAACATCCACTCTTTAAAGGGAGAAAAATACTAATATAATTAAGGTATAACATGATATAAAGATCATAAAATAAATTATTAAATGGTTAAATCGGTAAAACATGATATAAATTAATAGATACATGATATAAATTAATGGATATAATCAAATCATAAAATGTAAAGCATGATATAAATTAATGAATAATATTAAATCACAAAATAAATATGAAATCATAAAATAAATATGAAAACATGATATAAATATTAATATAATTAAGTTAGAACATGATATAAAGATCATAAAATAAATTATTAGATGGTTAAATGGGTAAAACATGATATAAATTAATGGATACATGATAAAAATTAATGGATATAATCAAATCATAAAATAAATATGGAAATTATATTAATACTAATATGTGTGATAGGAAGTCAAAGATGAGATGACTCAATGTGAGAGCTCAAAAACATCCACTCTTTAAAGAGAGAACAAATTGTATTGGACGATTAATTGGAAGTGCCAAAAACGAGATAAATTGGGTACACGAATTAATCAACATGACAATGTTGTCATGCTGATTCAATCATCTCAGGGATACAACATAATTTCCCATCATGCTTTGCCAACTGATAGCGTACACCCTACATAGTATTTCTAATATGGTGCCCCAACCCAAATTGATGTCCTAACCCGTGGGTTTGCTGGGCTTGTCCACAGGCCGGCTCTGAATATATGATATATTTTTTTAAGTACAATATTTGTTATATTTTTTTTGCATATATGATATATATTTATATGTTAATATATTTTTAGATCTTTTATACTTTTTAGATATATTTTTTTGGATACAGTACATGTTATATATTTTTATACGTATATTGTATCATAACTATCGTCAGCCACTTTGATCATGTATTTTTTGGTGATATATTGTATTAAGCCACATTATTTTGATGAATGAAAATTAGCATATATTGATGACAATTATGTGAAACCCCTTCAAAAATACGATTACCAAAAGATAAATTATAGATCATGGTTCGTAATATCGGCCGAGTTAAAAAAAACTCGGCCGAGTATGTCGGACTCGGTGACAACCGAGACGAGTCTGGCCTGATAATATCGCACCTGAGTCTCTGCTTTTTTTTGAATAGAGAGATGGTTTGTGTTAATGCATAGTTCATAGGATTGCCTGACTTGATTGAGGTCTGATCTGGTCGAAATGCAGTTCTAGGAGTTTAAGCTTTATGTTTTTTAATATTTCATTTCCATGGCCGAAAGAACAAAGGAGGAGTGTTGATTGCTGTTGATTGGGAGAGATGATTCGATCCTATGCGGCCACTTGGATATAACATATTTTGGATGTTTGTGACTTAGTAGTAAGTTTTGAATGGTTTTTTTATTTAGATGTGCAAGATGATCACATAGTATCAAATCAAATATTGCTACAAAAGTAAAAGCAATTGAAGCCACGAAATTGATTGGGTGATTTTTCTATTCATTGATTTGATGATTTTTTTATTCCTAAATGGCAAGAGAGGCCGCCGAACCAAATATTGCTAGATGATTTTTCTATTTATTTGTTGTAACAAAAGCAAATAGTCCCATATATTCCTAAATTTTATCTTTTTATCTTTTTAATATCCAGCTCCCATCTTGCCATACATATAAATAACCAAATAGATACTAATATATTTTTTTATGAATAAATACATTATACACACCACACATATATATACAAATAAAATCTATATTTATACTTTATTCTCATAAAATATTAAAATTTGTACATGAATTTATTTATATTTGATTCATTCATTTATTTTTTTGAACTATTTTGTTATAAATTGATTCTTATAATGTTTGTCAAGTTTCAAAATATTTTTTTTTTCATTTTATAATATTTTTTTATCAACCGTCCGATTTTTTTTTTCAACTCGGCCGAGTCTGCTCCGAGTCGACCGAGTCCCGAGTCGACGGGGCCGGCCGAGTCCGACTCCGATATTCAGAACCATGTTATAGATGATATATCTTAATAGAAGTATTGCACCATGATCAAACTAACCAAGATTATTTTTAAATTCATTATCAAAGAGAAACATAGAACCTCACATTATTAGATACCTTGATACCATTCCTCTACTTTTCTATATTTTACGAACAATGAGTGGTGCACCAAACTGCGGGTTCAAAGTGATAACATTTCTAGGAGCATGAGCATAAGAAGGTGAAAGCTCGAAACTAAAATGTTGAAGGATTCTAACCAAGCACATCTTAGCTTCCATCATCACAAAATTTTGGCCTACACAAATTCGCGGACCTCCTCCAAATGGAAAGTAGGCTCCGGGCACTTTCGATGCATTTGAAATGCCCTCGGAAAATCTATTCGGGTTGAACTGATTGACATCCGGGCCCCAAATATCAGAGTCGTGGTGTATGTAGAGAACTGGCAATACAAATTGCACACCAGGGGGGAATGTGAATTTTCCGAGTTCCACGGTTTTGTCTGTCTCCCGCATGAGAAAGACTCCTGGCGGGTAGAGCCGGAGCACCTCATATATAATCATCGTCACCTATATATGTAACGAAGAATCAATAGTTGCTCTTAATCACTAATGTGTTTAACTGTCATAATTACTTTCTACAATCTACACAAATCAAGGACTTACAATTTTAAGTCTACTTAAGTTATCAAAGGTGGGCTCGTCGTCTCCAAAGATCTCCAACACTTCGTCCCTCGCACGTGTCTGCCACGTAGGATGCATACTCAATACAATAAGTGTATACGTTACCAGTACCGATGTTGTCTCGTTTCCGGCAAAGTAAAACAGTTTGCATTCTTCCATAATATCTTCTAATGTTAAATAGTTTTCAGCGGTCCGTCCTGAATGTGGATCTTCCTCTTCCATGTTCAGTTCTAAGAGCATGCTAAGTAGATCGTCGCTTGTTCGTTGGCCATTGATTATAGCCTGTTGTTTCTGCTTGATCATGTTCATTAAGAGCGACTCTACCTCCTCGCACGCTTCCTTCATTTGTCTGTTGTTCTTCGTAGGCAGATATCTACGACAAATCAGATGAATTAAGTAAAGAAGACTAATTTGTTCTCAAATTGCAAAGCAAATTGATTTCACGGAAATATGTACGACTGATTTGTTCATCTATCAGGAGTATGATGACAAAATTCACCTGTAAAAAGGGACATAAAGACGATTAACGGCCTCGGCTATGAGCTCCGCTTGCTTTTGTTGAAGTTGAAAAATTCGACGGCCTTCTTTGTAGCTACGCCCGAATGCAGTTCGAGAGATGACATCTCCTGTTAAACTCTGAATCTCGGGCCAAATATCTAATTCACACGGTTTGTTAGAACCGATATTATTGCCCCATCTATCGATTAGTTCATCGCAAGATATTGAAATTGCCGGCATCATTCTCTGAAATAGCAAATGCGTTGGGTTGGTGGAAAATTAATATCGGTTTATATCATGTATGAAATTAAGAAAGCGTAAGAACAAAAAATGGCCGTACTAAAACTTTGTTAACGTTTCAGTTAAAAAAAAAACTTTGCTACCTTCAATTTTTCAATATGAAATCCAGGATTAATGATCCTCCTGTGTTTGGCCCATTTTTCGCCTTCATAGGCTGCTAGTCCTCCCGCCAGAGCTCGGTTGGTCTTCATCTTCCGAAAAGGACCAAATTTTTTCGATAAAACTTCTTTCACTAGCTCTGGATCCATTAGAATTACTCTGGGAGACGGTCCGAACCACATAAATGATGTTTTCCCTGCAAAATGAAATAAATTAGTATTATTTTAAGATGATGCTAACTTGTCTACATTTCAGAGTGATTTGTTTGAATTGTCACTTGCTCATGGAACTTTAAACATAAAATTAGAATAGAATATTCTCAGGACATTAAACACAATAAATATGGTGCCAAAATTAATTGCTCCATTAAATTAATTAACTATGCACATGAATATTTTTCAATAAATAGTTAATAGTACTGCAATCCAAGGAAGATTTTTCCAAACAATTTTAGAAAGTGATCTAGAATAAACTTCAAATTCGATCGAAAAAGTGGTGGTCTAATCTACGGCTATCCGCCTTCTTGATATTCGTCGTTCGCCAAAGTGACGAAGTTGCTTTGACTACTGAACCATGCCTGGATCTATATATATTAAGATTAGTGTGTGCATACCGTATCGCTCGATGGTATTATGAAACATGGGATTGACGCGATAAGCAATATCGTGAGAGAGAGGCATAGGTTTCGATTGAGCCTCCTTAATGAGCCGTGCAGTTTCCTTGAGATCGCCGGAGGGGAACCGGTACGAATTCCCCTTGAGTCCCTGAGCCCGGAGAGTCTGCTCGAGCCTTTTCGGTCTGAACCATGACCAGGTTAAAAATCTAACAGCCCATATTAGAGGCCCCATCATAGCCAATAATCCTAGAAGATAACCCATGATTTCTCCTTTGGTTTCTACTCCCATCTCTCTCTCTCTCTCTCTCTCTCAAAGTGAATAGATTTGAGTCGGCTGAAAAGTGTAACGGCAAACGAGAAATGATAGGCACCCGCAATTATAAACCCCAGCCACCACCCACAGGTGCGGGCAAACTAAGAAAATTACTGTCCAATTAAGGGATGCGGGCAAACTGAGTGTTTTTATGTGCCCAGTGCACAGATTAATCGAAAGAGGGCATATACTGTAAAAAAAAAAAAAAACCCCCCCCCCCCATTTCCCCCACCCACCCTTTATTTACTAATTAACCATTAATTAGTGAGTTAATTAACCGAATTAATGGTTAATCGGATGTACTTTTAATATTAAATAATTAGTAACAATTAATTAATGATTAATCCGAATTAATTAACTGTTAATCGAATTTACTTTTGTTAATTATATTACTAATTAATTATCAATTAATGATTAATTGGTGATATAGACGGGTACGTGAGGGAAATGAGGGGTAGGGTATAATTACCCTAATCGAATTATGATGGATAGATTCACTGTTTGATTTTTCATACTCCGGTACATTGAATATCAATTCTACTTTAATGAGCACTAAATATTAAATTCATTCATGGGTTGGGGGCTAGTCCAAAGTCCTTTGCGCAAAAATCTTGTCCCAATATTTTTATGAGTTGTTTGGTTAGAATTTTAGAATGAGAATGTCTTAGCATACTCCATCATGAATTTCATTCTAATATTTAGTTTGCGCTAGATAATAAAGTAAGGGATTACTTCGTTCCCTAGAACATAATTGATGAGAATAAAATTACCACAAAAATTGATGGATTTTCTCTATTCCCATGAGGAAAGAATAACATCTTACATCATATTGTGCTTATAAAAACAACATATTTATAAAAATAACATATTTATACTAAATTGTTGTTATAAAATATATTTAGAATAAAATAAAAAATACAACAAAATAAATCATTGCAATTATAAAATTAATAATTCGTTAAAATATAAAATAACCAAATTGGTTTAATTAATTGTTGCTTGATTTATAATAATATGTTGCTTGATTTATAATATTTTGTTGACAATAAATTATTATTTGTATAATTGGAATTATTTTTTTGGATGAATTATTTATTTTACACCAGAAATTTAGTATAAATATGTTAGTTTTGTAAATATAGAATGTTTAAAACTTTTACATTTGTGATGAAATAGCATGTCATGGAATAAATATATGTGTCAACCAAACATAGTAATTGAGTATGCCAGGGAATAATATGCCTTGTCATTGAATTCATTGGCATGCTTTATGCCAAGGCATTCTTCAAAACTCCAACCAAACGTCCCCTTAGGACGGTCGGATCAAACCATGATGCATTTTTCATGATCAAACTTAACCTTCTTCTTTACTATTCCGTCTTAACGACTTAACAAATTAGAATGGTCATCTGTTTAGGAAAGAAATTTAGAAAAAACCAAATTTCATATGTACCCCTAAAAAATCCCACAATTTCACGTATATCCCTGTAAAATGTGAAATATCATGAATACCCACATAAACAATTCTATCGAATTCATAGAAGCTTCACGAAGTGCTTCTCTAGATTTTGTTCAGCACATTCTATTCGATACTGGTAAGACTATTGTAAAAACTACTAAAATTTCACATATGTCATTTTTGTTAGATTTCGGTTAACTATTCCTTAAGATTACCGCTAATTATTGTTTTTTCGATTTTTTCAACATAAATATTATTCCTTATTTACATTGGGAGTAAAATCGGAAAACAAAAATTAGTGATAATCTTAACGAATAACTAAACGAAATCTAATAAACAGAGAATCCATGAAATTTTAGTATTTTTTGTAGGGATATTCATGATATTTCACGTTTTCCGGGGGTATATGTAAAATTATTGGTTTTTTAAGGATACATATGAAATTTGGTCTTTAAAAAAACTCTGTTTCGATATGTTTTAATAAGTTACGGATTCGAATCTCATTGATATTAAATAAAAATTAAATCATGATCTAAAATTCCTCAAAAAAAAAAGCTCCATTTCCTCGTTCTATGGAGAAATGGCCCATCCTCCCCTGCAACTCTCTCTCTTTGACTCATCATCTTGACCGGCATTTGTAAATTGAAAATCTTTAAGCAATTTAGATATTGAAAAAAAAAAACATTAAACAGTTTGTATAATTTATTTGTCATTTCTCAAAAGAGTTTTTACTTCAATAGAGAAATAAAGATGAATTCATAAATTTACCCAGAAACTACAACAAAATTGTTCTTGTCCAAGGTCGCATTGCACAAAATCAATCATGTACGGTACGGTCCATAATTTTTCATACTACACGTACCTTCATGTCCAATAACAATTGTGATTACCTATTTGTACAGTTGGACTTGCACATCAATTGAAGTTATTTATTTTCAAAAAAAAAAAAAAATCAATTGAAGTTATGCACTATTGAATGAAATTGAAGTGTTGTTTGTTCCAATTTAGAAATAATAAACCACTGTTTACTTATATGTACACATTACATGATCAATTGAAGGCGAAGCCAAATAATCAAGATATTAGCTGTTCACTCTAGGAACGAAAACAGCCTCAAAAGTTAAAGATCAAGTAGCAAGGACAAAGCTAAATCCCGAGCTCCTAATTCAAAATTGGTTGGCTTTCATTACTATTTCAAGCCTTATTTGACTGATGAAAATTGAGGTGAGTTTGCTATGCTCTTCTGACCAAATCTCGTAGAATTACCCACGTTTTTATTTTGAACTCAATTTCATGTAATTCCATAATTTTATTGTGTCACATCATTATATTTATTTCAATCATTAGATTCCGATATGTGTCAAAATTTAAACTATTGATTAATCATTGATTTCTTGTAATCATATTTTTTTTGTAACCATTTAATTGTTGTCCATTATTTTATACCATGTTTTGAGCATTCTTAAGACCCACATCATCATAAATTAATGATGTTTACTATTATGATTGATTATGTTCATGTTAAAAAAAATCTATTATATTGTTTATCGTTTCACATAAAATTACATAATCAAATGTGAATATAATGGAATATGAAAATTTTATATATGAAATACTAATAACTTAATATTTAATATTATAAAACATACATTATATTGGTATTAATTTTAGAAATTTAATTTTAAAAATTCATCAAATATATTCATTTTAATTTTCTTTTTATTTTGACATCCATATTAACATAGTTCATACCAATGTTGTAAAATACGGAAAATGTACGGAACGGTCGGAGACCGTTTTACGAGAATACCGTAAAACGGTAAAAAAACGGTGGAAAAACAGTCACCGAAATCGGTAATAATTTAATTAACATCATTTGAGACCAAATCCATCGGAGTTGATCCCTCGTTAATGTTGAATTCCACATTCTCCTCATCCGTTGCCATATCCTCGTCTGAATAACTCGAACTAAATTCCTCGTCATTAGCCTACCTCGTCTCGGATTCACTGTCGTAATCATCATCAATGTCGAGTCGTAACCAATGTTGAGCCATGCGAGATTCAGATTTTTGAAGTGCATCTTCGATCATGGCGTACTTCGATTTCCCCTTTCGAGCGCCTATCAAACTCGCATTCAATTGTAAATATACTAACTCGTTTATCTTTTTCGATGTTAACCTATTTCGTTTTTTAGTATGGATCTATTTTGAAACAAAAATACATAAATTATTATGAACGATTTGTAAGATAAATTAAAAAAGGTGAATATGTAAATACAAAATTACAAGTCATACCCCTTCGAAAGTGCTCCAATTTCGCTCAATCCGGGTGAACTAGTCGATAAAAAAAGAATCAGTATTACCATTGTTCGCAAACTCGGAGTATCAACACCATGGCTTATCCGCCATTCAACAAAATAATTATCACATAAAATGTAATGAAAAATAAAATCCTAACACATAATCAGATTAGTCTAAACAATCCCAACACAAAATCATTCGACTCACAAATTGAATAAAATTAACACTCACAATCACAATTCGTGGAGAAGATATTAGCCTTTGTTGTGAAGACGAAGAGAGCAGCCCTTGTCGCAAATTAAACCGAGCCGTCGTCATCCTTTAATCAATCGTGAAGAAGAACTGGAGAATGGAGCATCCCAACCATTGTCGTGAAGATGAAGAAGAACTAAAGCAGAGACTCGGTGAAGAAAATCATGTGCCGAGAATAATAATTGGCCCAAAAAATTAAAAAAATTCGGCCCCAAAATAATTAGAAGAAAAAATCGGTATGTAAAACAGGTTAAAAAAGTTTTTCGGTCAAAAAAAGGGTCAAACACGGTTAAAAAATGTTTGACCATTTTTTGAAACGTTACGGCAAAAAACGGTACGGTCTTCCACCGCAACACCGTATTTCGACCGTTTTTTGGTGGTTTTCGGTATTTTTTACAACATTGGTTCATACATACCATTTTTCATAATTTGAATTTGTAAAACTATTATGTTAGAAAATATAATTAAAAAATAAATACATTTATATAATATAATTTTAAGTACTATTATTTATTTTTCAAAAATGATAACTATAATAATAATTTCATATAATACTAAATTGATTATATTTATGTTTTTAATCAAACAAATTTAATATAAAAAATTAATAGAAATTAAAAAATAGTTTATCCATCTAAATAACTTCTTGTACTTTCTAAATAACTAATTAAACTTAAAAACTCCTATCAAATAATAGTGTTATTTTTTAAAATTATATTTTAAAAATATCATATGAGATAAAATAATTTATATTTATGCTAAATTAATTTTTTGTATTATTTATTAAATTACTTTCACTATTAAGTTTGATATTATTTATAATTTTCATTGCATTTTGAATCAATAAAAAAATATTAGTACTATATAAATAATGATATGTTATTACACATGATGTATGTTGTATGATTTATTATTTTTTAATTTAATATTGTATGAAATATTTTGAACAACAATGATATAATATTTGTTGTTATATTTTTCGTAAAATTGTGCTTTACATCATATATTATATTATTACACAATGACACTAAGTGTTATTATTTGATTAAAAATGAGATTTTATGTTATCATAATGTAAAATAATTATAAAGTATATACATAATCATAGATAAATGAGTTTAAATAATTTTATTATGACAGGAGATATCAATATTATCATACAAATATGTACATTGTATTACAATGAAAAACATAATTAATATTCTCGCAGTGCAACGCGACATTCTCTAGTATTATTAAATATGTATAGAGAGGGAGCAGATAACCGAACGTTTTGATTAAAAATTGAATTGGGATTAGTAAGTTTAAAAATTGAGTGGTTTTCGGATCCTGTCTCGTGGAAAAGTGACGAGATCTCAAACTCCGTAATTAGTTACTTTTTAAATTTGTACAAAAGTTTTTGTTGTTTTTTGTATAAATTTATAATAAATGGTTATTTTGAAAAATATGTCAAAAATAACTCTATATTTTCTCATTATTCAATTTTAGTATAAAATCATAGTTAATAAAAATCGATATATGTCATCATTTTTTTTATTTAAAAACATGACACGTATTACTTGTAAGATATAGTTGACATTGTTTTTTTTGTAATGTGATCAAAGAGTAGAAGATGAAGAAACAAATTTTTTTTTTTGAAGGAGGTTTGACAAATGTATTGAGACCTTGAATATATTAGATCAAAGAAGTGAAACGAAAGAGAGAATTTGGATAGAATATATAAGACAATATTCTTATTTTTTTTTTAAGAGAATCCTAGGCCATAAATCGTGATCATTATATGTTTTTTTTTTTATATTGATGCCGCCGGGATTCGAACCCACAACCTCTACAACATGAGGATTTATTGTGCTAAGCACTCAACCATTTAGGCTATGGGACCATTGGCGAAGAAACAAAATGTTATTAAGTAACAAATGAAAGAATCTTACCTGCAGAAGTCGACCACAACCTTTAACTTGAAAGTCCATTATCAAACCACTACACATCTCAATTTGTGATTAAAATCAATCATAAAATATTTAATAAAGCAGGACACGTATCATTTCATGGTGCATTCCACCAACTTTAGATATAAGAAAAATATTTTCTCATTTATTCAATTTTATTATAAAATTATAGTTAATAAAAATCGATATATGTCATCATTTTTTTTATTTAAAAACATGACACGTATTACTTGTAAGATATAGTTGACATTGTTCTTTTTGTACTGTGATCTCCATTGTGCGTATATCAAATGGGAGTTTAAATATATTTTGTAAAGATGTGAAGTTATCACTGTTTTCTAATAGATCATGTGTTTAACTGGCATCAAAGAGTAGAAGACGAAGAAACAAAATGTTATTAAGTTATAAATAGAAGAATCTTACTAGCAGAAGTTTAACACGGCCTCAAACTTGAAAGTTCATTGTCAAATCACTACACTATCTCATGATTTGTGATTAAAATCAATTATAAAATATTTAATAAAGCAGAACACGAGTCATTTCATGGTGCATTCCACCAACTTTAGATATAACAAAAATTGGATTTTAATACGAAAAATTGTCTGTTTATTTGTTTGAACCATTTAAAATTTTCTTCCACATATTAGGCCACATAAAATCTTCTTTGTATACTGCCAATAGTCTTCATGAACACGGATCTGTGACTCAGTACCATTGACTGTACGTAACTATATCATTACCTAAACACTTTTAGTCTTGATACTTTTAATATAAATTTTGTATTAATTAACAAAAGTAACGTAAAGTAAATAATGTAAAAATGTTGGAAAGTAAATGTATGAGAAAATTAGTGCATTTAAGTAATTGTACGAAAAAATAAGTGCAGTAAAGTAAAGTGTGGAAAATAAGTACGAAAAAGTAATAATGCAGAAAATAAGTGCAGAAAATTAAAAATGTTGAAAGTAGAGGTACTTAATAGTAAATATAACACCTGATTTGTTACGAAATTCAATACATACCAAGACGGTTGACTCGTCTTAATAACATGTTTATGTTTTCGGGAAAACCTTGTCTCCAACAACCGTGGCGAATTTTCACTATTCCAACTTTGAAAATACTAACAAGGATATAAGACTTTTGCAACAAACAACGACCATAAGTCAGCCACACGGTTCACTCTTTTGATTAAGGCTAACCTAACTTTGGTTGAGAGAAGGAAAATATTTAGACTATAGCTAATAAAAAATAGTAGAGTTTTGGTAGAGTGATTTTTTATTATTTCTTGGTGTGGAGGCTAGTGTAGGAGGTGGGATGGTTTTATACTCCAAAACCTATAAAAAAACTCTTCAAAACTCTAGCAAAGCCCAACCCTAACTCAAACAATAGCAAAAACATGAAATATGTTGGGCCAGACAGAAATTGCACTATATGTTCGAACACAGGGGTTGAAGCGTTCGAACGCAGAGTGTTTTTTTTATATATATATTTTTTGTTAAACTTAAAATTACATATTTACTTTTTCTTAGAATTAAAATATCATATTTACTCTTTCATAAATCTAAAATATCACATTTGCTCAAAAATTAAAAATCATCAAATTTCTCCGTTAAATTTAATGATCAACATTTCAAATTACTATTTTACCCTTTGCATATTTACCATTCTAAAAATCCAATATCATATTGACCCCTTTAAAAATAAAAATATCATGTTTACCCTCTCAATAATAAAAATAACATACGTACCCTTACTCATCCGACAAGAAAAAATCACGTCCTACAATTTAATAATATTTTTATTTATGGTTATATTTTTTATATTTTTATTTTGTCAATTGAGATTGATAGAATGATTGTCTTTTGAAATTTTATTGATGTATTTTTTTGCGTTTATATTGTTATCTCATTGCTATATCCTTTGGGTAAATATGATATTTTTATTTTTAAAAGGGTAAATATGATATTTTTATTTTTAAAAGGGTAAATATGATATTTTGGATTTTCAGAAGAGTAAATATGTAAAGGATAAAATAGTAATTTTAAATGTTGATTGTTAATTTTAACGAATAAATTGGATGATTTTTAATTTTTGAGTAAATATGATATTTATATTTATGAAAGGATAAATATTATATTTTAATTTTAAGAAGGATAAATATGTAATTTTAAATTTAAGAAAGGGTAAATATGTAAATTCTCAAAAAGAAAAACTAAGCATAAGCAAAAATCACAAAATTATAAAAGACCCCCTAAAATCTTCGTGAATATAATAACCACCCTTTTAAATGTCTCCACATTCTGCAACTGAGCTCTCTCGAGCATTCATAATTTCATACTAGTTTACCGTCTTTCCTCACTTCTCCTCCACCATGCGCCTCCTCCTCCTCCACCTTTTCCTCCTCTCTCCGATCATCATCTCTGCCTGGAAGAAAGAAGAATTTCGCGACTGCAATCAGACCCCCTTCTGCAACCGCGCACGTTCTTTGGTTCCTCATTCCCTCCCCGCCCTTTCACTCTCCTCACTATCCATTTCCTCCGATGGATCCCTCACTGGCCGCCTGAAATCCCCCTCTGCGCCACGCGATCTGATCCTCCGCCTCTCCGTTTACTCCTCTGGTGCTCTCCGCCTCGAGATCGATGAAGATTACGAGGATCCAGCTTCTCCGTCTCTTCATCGGAGGTTCAGAGTACCGGATGTACTTCTCCCAGATATTGACGAAACAAATAAGCTCTATTTGTCCAGTTTTTCCACTGATTCTAAGTCTGGCGTTAGTTCGATCTATTTGCCTGATGGATTTGAGGCTGCAGTGCGCCACGACCCTTTTCAGATCCAGGTATACATTCAATCAACCCCTTACCAGTTTGAATTCATCTCTACTCCAAAACAATTCTTAATTGAAATTGTTAATTTCTCTTCACACATCTAATAGTAACACTTGAATCCATTTCAGGTAGTTCGTACATCTGATCATGAGCAAATCATCTCCTTCAACTCACACGGTCTCTTCGACTTCGAGCAACTCGACTCAAACAAATCAGAAGAAACCAACTACGAAGAAAGATTTCGTTCGCACACAGACACTAGACCTCACGGTCCCCAATCAATCTCCTTCGATCTTTCATTCCACAACTCAGACTTTGTATACGGAATCCCTGAGCATGCCTCCACCTCTCTTGCTCTTCGTCCTACTCGCGGACCCGGTACCGACAACTCAGAACCGTACCGGTTATTCAACCTAGACGTATTCGAATATTTACACGAGTCTCCATTCGGTTTATACGGCTCCATCCCATTCATGCTATCTCACGGTACCAGTTCCTCTGGATTCTTCTGGTTAAACGCAGCCGAGATGCAAATTGACGTTCTCGCCCCTGGCTGGTACGAGAATACAAACGAGAAAACTATCGATACCCACTGGATGGCCGAAGCTGGTACAATCGACTTCTTCTTCTTCATTGGACCCGGTACCAAGGACGTGATCAGTCAATACACGAGTTTGACCGGTACGCCATCCATGCCACAAGAATTCTCAATCGGGTACCACCAATGTCGATGGAACTACAGAGACGAAGAAGACGTTGACCAAGTCGACCTAGGGTTTGATGCGCACGATATCCCTTATGACGTATTATGGCTCGATATCGAGCATACAGATGGCAAGAAATACTTCACATGGGACAAAACTTTATTTCCTCACCCTGAAGAAATGCAGCAAAAACTATTTCAAAAAGGAAGACACATGGTCACCATTGTCGATCCTCACATCAAAAGAGACGATCATTTCGCCCTTCACAAGGACGCCACAGACAAAGGGTACTCGTATTCTTTTGCAAATATATTAATAATATTAATTATTAATATTTTATTATTTTTTTTAAAGGTATTATGTGAAGGATTCGTCAGGAAAAGATTATGAAGGGTGGTGCTGGCCAGGATCTTCGTCTTATCCAGACATGTTAAACCCTGAAATTCGAGAATGGTGGTCTGAGAAATTCTCATACGAAAATTACCAAGGCTCCACTCCATCCCTTTACATTTGGAACGACATGAACGAACCCTCAGTCTTCAACGGCCCAGAGGTATCTATCTCACACATTACCCCTAATTTTTTAAAAAAATATCATAAATATCCCTGTACGAAACAGGTGAGCATGCCGAGGGACGCGAAACACTACGGAGAAATCGAGCATAGAGAAGTGCACAACGCGTACGGATATTACTTCCACATGGCGACTTCTAACGGGCTGTTGAAACGAGGGGGATTCAAGGACAGACCGTTCGTTCTGTCCAGAGCGTTTTTCGCTGGGACCCAACGGTACGGTGCGGTTTGGACCGGAGATAATTCAGCCGATTGGGACCATTTGAAGGCTTCCGTTCCTATGGTTCTCACTCTCGGCCTCACCGGCATCACTTTTTCGGGTTAGTCCCTGCATTATCAAAAATTACAAATAAGCCCTTTGTTTTATTATTATTTTGATTTAGGTGCGGATGTGGGGGGATTTTTTGGAAATCCTGAGCCGGAGTTATTAGTTCGGTGGTACCAATTGGGTGCTTTCTATCCTTTCTTCAGAGCGCATGCTCATCTCGATACTAAGCGAAGAGAACCCTGGCTTTTCGGGTAATTAATTAATTATAAATATATTCCCATTATAAACATTAATTAATTAATTTTATAATAGGGAGAAGAATACGGCGTTGATAAGGGAGGCAATACACATGAGATACTCGTTGTTGCCGTATTTCTACACTTTGTTTAGAGAGGCGAGTACCAGTGGCGTACCGGTCATGCGTCCTTTATGGTTAGAATTTCCTGACGATAAGGAGACGTTTAATAATGGGGAGGCTTTTATGGTGGGGCCCGCTTTGTTCGTTCAAGGCATTTATCATGAGGTATTTATATGGTTTTGTTTTATTTTAGGAATTTATTAAAATATCAAAAATATCCTAACGGTTAATTTGGTGTTGATTTTTTTAGAGGGTAAATATGATATTTTGGTTTTTACAAAGGGTAAATAGGTAAATTGACATAGAGGGTACATGGTAATTTTAGATACTAACTGTTAATTTTATGGAAAAAATGCATGACCCTAACTTTTGGTAAATGTGATTTTTTTAGATTTTATAAAGGGTAAATATGATATTTGGGTTCTTTTTAAAAGGGATAAGGATCTAAATCTACATCAAGTGTACAAAAGTAATTTTAAATACTGACTGTTATTGTTAGCGGAAAAAATGGATGCCCATAACTAGGGTCATTACCGTATCCGTATCCGTTTTATTTTTTCGGATACGAATATGGTTCGGATATTATCGGATACGAATACGAATTAATTTCGGATATTGAAACAATTATTATACCCTATTTATATTATTTATTAAAAAAATATTTCATTGAAATAAATACAAATCTCATTGCAAATATTGAATTTACTTTTAAAATTATAAATATTATTAATATAAGAAAAATATCACTGTTCAATTGTTAGATATAATAAGCATTTTCTTTTTCAAGATATGCAAGTATCACTAATAAAAGCAATAATAAAAAACACAAATAAAATCACAAAGAAATAAAAATAAATAAGGTGGTACATATATGAATAGTGTTAAATACAAATATTTTGCGGTTACAGGTACAGTTCGATAGGATAATAGCTGCCCTGTTTACAACAATGACCCTAACTTTTGAGTAAATATGATATTTTAGATTTTTGAGAGGGTTAATATGATATTTTTATTTTTGAAAGGGTAAATTTGTAATTTTGAGTTTTTAAAAGTGTAACTATGGTAAACCCCTTTTATTGTTAGCGATATTTTTCAAAAATATCATATATAACCCTACAAAATGCTAAATACTCCAAGACTGGAGAGGTCCATTACTTAACCACATTTTCTTCACAGGGTGCGAAGTCAGTATCAGTGTACTTGCCAGGTAAAGAGAGTTGGTTCAACTGGAGAACCGGGAAACCATATACTGGATTGACGACTCACAAACTGGAAGCTCATGAAGATAGCATCCCGGTTTTCCAGAAATCCGGGACTATAATTCCCAGAAAAGATCGGTTCAGAAGAAGCTCCACTCAGATGGTCAATGATCCCTACACTCTCGTACGCCTCTCACCTTTTTAATTTATTGAAAATTTATACAAAAGCCCCTCTATTGTGCTTAAATTTCAAATATATCCCTACAGGTTATAGCACTGAACAGTTCAAATTCGGCGGAAGGAGAATTATACTTAGACGATGGAAAGAGTTATGAATTCGAAAAAGGCGCATTTATTCACCGAAAATTCATTTTCTCAGAAAACAAACTCGTATCCATTCGAAACTCTCCTTATTTGTCTTCTAGTGATGGTAATGACAAATTCTCGACCAATTGTGTGGTAGAGAGGGTTGTAATTCTCGGTTTGAATAATTTGAACTATAAAAAGGCGATAATCGAGAGCGAGGAGAATAGAGAGGTGAGTGTGGAATTGGGACCGATTAGTCTTAGGGCCGGTGAGAGTAATTTTGCGAGCACGATTAGGAAACCTAATGTGAGGATTGTTGACGATTGGTCGATTAGGTTAGTGTGATGAGAGGATTTCTTAGGGGCTTTGAAGTAATTTTTAGAACATTTAGGGCCTTTTTTTTTTGATGAAACCCGATACCCATTTTTGTTTCTCTTGTTTTATTTTTTGGGACTAGTTGTTATATATGGAGATGAATCTGCTTGAGAAGTTTATATATGTTCTTTGTTTCTAATGCAAGTTTATATAGGTTCGGATTGTGGTCATACCATATCCATATCAATGTTTTTTTGAGATACAGATCCGGATATAGAACTACTAGGATCTGGATACGATTTAGATTTTAAACGAATAAGTAAATACTGATGTAGATACGGTTCAGATATTGTCGAATACGAATACATAATATATTTGGATATTAAAACGGATACTATGATGTAATAATATAATATTATTTTTAAAACTCATGCCTTGGTTTATTATATATATATATATATATATATATATATATATATATATATATATATAAGTGAGAGGAAGAAGAAAATTAATTTGGAGAAGAAAAAACTATTAGTCTGTAGGTTGTAGGTGTGTTATCGAAAAATTAAATAGAGTTATTTTCTATCATGTATTATTATAAAACGAAATAAAGTAGTGAAATTAAATTATTACCCATTAAGTATTACTATAAATTAACATAAGAGTTATTAGATATTGATTATGATTATGAATGTGATCATAATTGTACCAAATTGATATTCGTTTACAAATTTTATTCGAATCTGGATGCACTCGAAATTGAACTCTTAGATTCGGATCCATACTCGCAAAACGAATACGATTCTTATCCAAATTCATTTGAATCCGGATATTCGGTAGGGAATATCAGCCCCATTGACACTCCTAATCCTAGCACAAGTCAATGCAATCAATCAAAATTTGGTAGTGAGTCACTGTCTCACTAAAATATTGGTTCTCCTGATATAATCCAAACCCTTCTTTTCTCCATCATGGACGACAACTGGAGACATCCATTTTACACTTGAACTAAGATCCTCCACATTTCATGTCATTGCATGAGTTACAATGGAGAGGAAATTGGTGCAAGTTCAAAATGGTATCAAATTTTTGCATGCATGTTTAGATTTGGATAAATCTAGTGAAGTCATACAAGCATGCTTGTAATTTCTAAATCATAGCGTAAATGTAGGTTAATACGTGTGTGATTATAGCTCAAGAAAATTGTGAGGCTCAAGTTTGAATTTTGAGCCCCCATATTGTTTGATGCTGACTTCAGATATACTTTTAAATTTATGGGCAAAAAGGCAAAAAAAGATAAGAATGCTAAATGTTTCATGTTTGTTGTTGTCTTGTTGACAAGGTTGTTTCACAACCATGCCAAAGAGAAATGTTTCATGTACCCAACTCACATGTTTCATACCTATTGTTGTATACTATTTCCTATGTTGATAAATTATTTGCTAAAATGATATACTATTTTAGTTTTTGTAAATGTTTTAAATGAAATCAAAATTATACATGGGAAATCTAAGGCCCGAGAACAAAAGATTTATTTAAAAAATAGGCAACAAAAACAAGAGGCTGACTATGTATTGAGTATTAATTAAGATTAGGGGAAGAATTAGAGAGGAAGAAGATTAGAAAAGTTTTATTAAAATTCTTGCTTGATTTTAGAATACAATGATCACCTCTATTTACACACATCAGTTGTTAACTAACCTATCCCTACACTAATCCTATTCACACATAATATAACTGCCTAATTAATTATATTTACTCATACTTAAGGTGTGACTTAGCTGAACTAATCTTATCTTAAGCTAACTAATCATAATTTTAGAATATCCCATGAGCCCATGCATAATAGAATGAAAGCCCAAGATGAAATAGCTATATTGTTTCATGAAATAATGGCCGAGAGTAAACATTCATGACCTTCTGTGTTGCACGCATACGCCGATACGGCGATACGGCGACGCGTATCGGATACGGCGATACGGCAATTTAACATATGATTTATGATACGATACGGATACGACGATACGACGATACGGCTAAATTCGATTTTTTGAAGTATCCGCACAACATAGGTGACCTTTCTTTATTCAGACCATTAAAATGGTTTATTTAGAAGCAGAAGATCTCCACAACTGCTAACATGAACCCAGGGGCTGTCAATCACACACACTTGTTCGCCTACGTCTGCACAATATTATTTCTAAGATTTTACCCTGATAGTAATTATTACAATCGAAGAAGTCTACCAACTCATTACGACCAAATATACTCAATAACTCACCTTAAAATTATTTTACCGAGTTGTTAAAGTCGTAATTCCTTTTTGCGAAGAGTTATTTCTAGAGCTAATCTTTTTTTGTTTAGAGCGGAAACCTATATATTTTTTACCAAATTACCCTTCTTAACTTTATCATGTATTTAAGTGACAATATTCCATTATTTATTATTTATTATACATTATATGTTTTTTAAATTAATATTACAAAAAATCGCTAATTCAAGTAAACAATAATATTTGAGATTATTTGTGAGAATGTCCAGAGGAAAAGAAAATTCCACAGATTGGATTGCTTGTGTGTCTACGGGACAAATCCTATTTAAAATGAATGGTGTGAGTATGTCAAATGCTCGACAAGCCTCTACATTAGCGGTGCATAAACTGTTGGGAATCGCCGGACCGCGCCCCACACAGCGGAACGAGGGACGCGTCCGGTTCCCAATCCGCATGGTCCCGTCGTCGATTCGAGCGTACAAATATGGAAGAATATACAACCATACCACACCAAATTGATGGTGAACAAATGATTGAAGCTTATCTTCCGTCTTTCTTTCCACTCTGTGGTTTCCACTCTGACAACGCGTGCGTCCCATTTCCACACGACTCGACACCGTCAAACACATACTCCTCCTTTGAGATCGAACCGAAACTATTTCGGTCAAATTCTAGTTCTCACTTTGATCACAAACGAGAATCACAAGTCTGATTTCGCTACTCGTATCAACCGTGAGTTGTCGTCTATCGGTTACACACATATCTTCCTAGTTGATCCATGTATACGCTTGCTTAATCTCGTACGATTATCTCTAATGGAGAAAAATCCTTTTTCTCCCTTTTTCTCTTTCTCTCTTTCCTTGTTCACACCTATTAGAGTGACGTCCAACTATTGATAATGATTAGACTAAATTGGTATCAAATGTTACATCTGGGAGATGGAGATTAACATTCTATATACTATATAGTATAAGGATGGGCCAAAGGGTACAAACTAGTGTAGAATCCGAAACCACTTCCGTTCGAACGGATGAGTCTTTTTGTTTGAACGGAACGTCCACTGTTTATTTTGTGTACAATCTCATTTCACAACCGACTCCCTCCGTTCGAACAAATAAATCACTCCGTTCGAATGGAAGAGTCCATGTATGAATTCTATGCATAATCTTATTATACAAGTTCAGACTATGTTCCGTTCGAACGGATGAACCATGAGTTCGAACGGAAGATCTTCTGTGTGGTTCTTGCGTACAATCTCATTGTGCACTCATTCCTTCTCACGAACACGTACGTTCGTTTGTCCTTGTATATACATTTTTTTCATAAACTACGTTCGTCAACCAAGTTTGTTGTCGTTAGGTACTTTTTCATCCCATTGCTTTATTTTCATCAAAGACTCTTTTGTTATCGATTGGGATTTAAAGGGTGATATTGAATTGCTTATTGACTATTTCGAGCTTAAACCAATCTATTTTGAATGAAGATTCCACAGTTCCCTTTTGAGTTCTAGTAATATCAGCCAATTGTGAAACAAACAACTCGTAGTATTTCAAGTCTTTACCAACTCCTTTGTATTTCCTAATAACGTCTCCATCATAAGTTATAAAAGCATATAACCTAGGGACTAATTGATGGAGAGCGGTCGACCCCGGGCCCCGCACAACGGAAGTGAGTGCCCGGCCTGGTTTCCATATTCCGATCACACCATCTTTCTGAGGGTACGATGCAATAGAAGGATATACCATTATCACGTGAAATTGAACGCGTACGAAAGGTTGATCACTTTCTTCCATCATCTTCTTCGTGCTTTCCGCTCCTCAGCGTTGGAAGTCGTGGTCTTGGCACGTTAAAGAAGGCAATTCTGGGAAGTGCGAGCGACTATTGTGCACATCATGCAAGATGCCCTGTTTTTATTGTCAAATCTCATGCCCATTATTAACAACTGCCACTCTCTTTGCAGTTTCTTTCTTTTTGGTTTGGTTCATTAACTACTATTTGCTATCTCTACTTCATGTCTGTAATGATCCTTCAATTAGTTGGTTTCATTTTGAACTGCTTATGTTTCTGAATCATGATTGATCATTGCTTGATTGGAAGAATCACAAGCCATCTCAATGTGACTGCAAAATTCACTTTAAAAAAGAAGTAGCATAAACAAACATGAATCGATTTTTTCATGACTATTTCCGGAAATGCTGAGTCTTGTTGAGGGGCCTAGTTGCCCTACATGCAAAGAGTAACTAAAATGAATCATTCTGCCAAATTAGACAAGATCCATATCTTCATATTGGAGGACATTGTCTCCAATCCAAAACCGAAGGGGAAAGGGGGTTGTAATCAGATGATATTCATGGATAGCTGATCCACGAACTCGAACCGAGTCCTTAGCAGTTTACCAGAGAAGCCATAATATCCAAAGAGCACATCCGTCACACCTTTTCCTTCTGTGCCCGGTAGCAATGCAGCCACAAACACATCTATCTTATGAATGTATGGATCTATAACAAAGTGGACGACCCAAAACAAGCACCACAACACATTGAGATTGTCACCTTGGGTCTATGCATATGAGGTTTCTCGGTTTCTCCAACCACCACTATGGCGTAAGATAAGCCATATTTTTTTCACAAAATAAGAGCTCGGCTCCTCCGAGTAGACCGCCCCTGCAAGAACATATACAACCGATTGAATTCCCTTCAATATGGTTGGTACTGTTCACGACAGATTGATGCGTGTGTTGTTGTACCGTATGATATAATGCAAGACCTCAATATTGTATATAAGATGTTTGTGGAATGAACCTGAAGTTATATTGTGCCCTTCTTTCCTTGCTAAGTGATGGTCCAACCGCCATATTTGTAGCCTAAATTATCGGCATGCCCCCTTCAACCGGAATCTTTCCACACTTCTTGGGGAGCGGCAACAATGGCTTCTCTCCGTATTTCTCATTCTTGAGCAAAACAAGTATTTTCTTACGGCCTCTCTAGCCAAATTGCGGTGCTCTTGTTCAATCAATCACGTCTTTGCTATGTTATATGCTTCTCATCTTGGTATTTCTATATTTGGAATAAAATAAACTGCATTTAATATGCATTCTTTTTTCTGATGTTAGATTAATAAAGATAGATTTCACAACTCAAAACATAATTATGTTTCTAGTATATATCATAACTAAAAAATGATATTTTGATAATATTGTTGCAGTTTTAGACGAAGAAATATTAGCTCTAGAATTAATAATGTCATTTTTTTTTCTAATAACGCAAAGTGAGAATAATTATACCATCTTCTCAGTTTTGTTTTGTGATATTACAATATCCTTCTTCAATCTATCAACAATTTCGTTTTCATTAGCAAGTTAATTAGCAAAAGGTTATAATTTTTTTTTGAGCGATTTTGAGTGGAGACAGTTATAACAACACACTCAAGTACATGAACCTTCATTTAAAGCATGATGCATTAAAGGTTGTTTACTTTACTTCCATGTTAACACTAATCACTACACAATTAAACCAAATAAAGTGTTAAAAATGCTGTGTGAAAAGGATTTACTAAGAAGACAACCTTAAGTGGCAGGATTTACTCGTGCTTACCTTTGTCTACATACATAGTAAAAAAATAAGAGGAGATTTTGTGTAAACAACCTTCCTTGACTTTCAATTATAAATAATCCCTCACTCATCTAATCATCTTCTTTTAATACATTTCTTGAAACTTCATCTATCTGAATATAAATTCTAAATACAAAAAGATTTGTGGTGTAATGCAAAATGTTATAAAGTGTGCCAAAGATAAAATAGAGAAGTGTGCCAAATAAGCCAATCTTTTTTTTTACTCCATATTTCTTGCGCTATGACTCCTCTCTACTTATTACGAAACAAAGCAAAGCAAACTAGTGTGGTCTCTTTTGTTATCCATCTCTCATCGTGCTATCCTTCTTTGTGATAGTGGGTCTGACCCTTTAATTTGTGCGAATTCCAATTCCAATGCTTCTTTCAAATCGTGCTTAAAAATGGATGGATTCGAAATTTCAATTCTGATAATAACCCTCCCTTGATTTGTGTGCCAGTTTTCTAGTATAAAACCAGGTATCTGTTTTGTTGGTTATAAGTTGAGCAATTCAGAAGTTTCGATTTTGATCATATCCATATCAAATTGAGTAATTCTAGTAAGGACCCAATTCTTTGATTTGGTTTTAATTAATTTGATGCAACTCAATTGTGTAGTTTATTGTTTCCTTTTCTTCTTTTTGTCTCGTGTACTTTTCTTTGTTTTGTGCCACTTCTATATTAACTTACACTAAACTAAGTTTGAGTTTTTTCTAAATTAAAATTTCTATGTTGCTCATATAATTAGTTGACTTCAATAGCAAACCAATTTGTAAATTTTGTATTTACTTTTTTCTCTTTTGGATTAAGAATGTCATATATATGTCCAAACTTATTGTTTGTGTGATCATTTATCACAACATTTTATATTTCAAAAACAAACATTTTATTTCATTACCTTTGCGTTCGATTATGACAAATTTTAATTATTTTTACATAGTTCATCATGAGTTAATATTTTCCAAATAATCTTTACTAATAATTTTATTATATCCAGGGACTACAAAGAATAAAAATAAAACAAAGGACCAAAGAGGAAAAAAACAGCATGCCTTGGGCACCATTTAATTCCATCTTTCACTGTTCAACAAAGTGTGTTTGTCTCGTCGTCTTTTTTCGCGTTATTCGGTAAGTTTCCATGCACATGAAATTCAATTTAATCAACTTAATTTTGCTGGTAATATATTGAGAGTTTTTCTTGTTATTGTTTTTTCAAAAAGTAAATTCGAGGAGAGAGGATGTATATGAAGATTGAACTAAGGAGATTTCGCAATTTGAAGGAAATAGGAAGAACAGTGATGAATGTAAGAATTATTGCTTACTACCAATTGATTCAAGTTTGCCAGGTTTTTCATTTCTCCTTTATTTTCCCTTTTCTCATTTTTTTTTCCCATTTTTCTATTAAATAATCTATTAAAAATAATTAATTTCTAATCTTCATTTTTTCTATTAGTTTGAATACATTTTTTTTTAAATTACAGGCCGAACATTTCCGACAACTACTTAAACCTGTCACGTAGTTCGAACCCCTAAACACAAGCTCTCATCCAAAACTCTCTTATTAGTTATACTTATTATACATAATTATTTCTCCGAAACCTCTATAAATATATAATATTATTAATCCAACGCATGGCTTCTTTACTATAGATTTCAACGAATTCACAACATCTACTTTTAAGTAAAGAAGCCAAATATAATACATATATACTCTGTTGTACATATAGATAGCCCTATGCAGAGTGATTTTGGAAATTTTACAAAAAAGACCCCGAGTTTTTATGATTATGAAATGGGCGGCTACGCACAATATGTGCTGAATGATGGGGGCACAAACCCTAATCCTGATGTTGGGGGGCCAGTTTCTGAATTTGAATTGGAACCGTTTGAAAATTGCCCTAAAAGTTTGATCATATTTGATCAAGCAAGTTCGAAAAATCGTGTCATGTACAACCCAGCTTTGCCAAGAAAGTTTGGTTTGGATAATTATTATTTGAACTCGCCAAATCCTGAGGTGGATTGCCAGAATGGCAAGATTTGTAATTCTTCTTCTTCCTTCAAGGAGGACTCGAACGAAATCGATATATTGTTAAACTCAGATTATGAAGAAGGAGAAGAATTTGTAGATGATACTGTTAGTACAGGAAGAAGTCCTGGAAACTGGGAAATAGTTTCATGGAAATCTGATTCGGGGAATTCGAGTTCCGGTTCTTGTGACTCTGAGTATGAGAATAAGAGAGAAAGAACCAGGAACTTGGTGAGGATTTTAAGGGAGATTATACCAGGAGGAAAAGAGTTGGATACCGGCACGGTTCTCGATGAGGCAGTTAAGTATCTCAAGTACCTTAAAATGGAGACTAAAAGGCTTGGTATAACGAGCTTTGATTGAACATTCGAACACCTCGTAGACATGATTGTCTCTTGATTTGGGAATTTGTTCTAAGAAAGGTGTGAAATTTTTCCTACTCTTTTGATTAGGTTTATGGTTTGAATTGTATGAACCTATTTGGAGGATTGTATTGTAAGATAAATAAGTTATTGTACTTCATTTGCATTTTGTTAAGTAGTGTAATTTTAAGAAATTATAGTTTTTCACCACAATGTTATTTATTGTGTTTTAGACTTCAAAAGATTTATTACAAATAATTATAAAACAATAATTTGCTAGTTATTTAGAAAATAATTTTGAATGGTAGGTTCATAATTCTATGGATAATTATAGGTTTTATTTGATTCATAACATACAAATATGAGGTGAATAAAGACTAAATAGATTTAAAAGAATGCAATTAAGTAATTGTTGATTCAAAATTTCTATGATTTGATTATTTCAAAACAATGTCGATACTACTAATCATTGTGCGTAAGTGCAAATTGTAGAGATATAGGTATGGACCGTCGAATGGATCAAAAAAAGGCAACATACATAAAAAGAAGAAGACGAGCATCGCAAAGAAAGATAAAAAACTATCAAGACAATGAAGAAGTCAAGACGTTCAAGAAGACGAAATTGAAAAAGTATTATCAAGTCAAGAAGTCAAGTCGTCGAAGACTTCCGTAAGTTGGGATATCACCAAAGATAAACCATAGGTATCCCTAGAAACATATTAGAATTATCAAGATCAAATAAATTATTCGAAACGGATGAAAAATGAAGTATGGCAAAATCAAGAACCAGAAGATGGTTCATTCGAACAAACCTTAGTGTGTTCGAACGAACCGTTATGATAAGTTCAGAACAAACCACCTATAGTTCGTTCTGAACGAACTGATATGCCTATTCAAACCTTTTTACAGTAGAGGGTTCGTTCCAACGAACCTCAAGTGCGTTCGAACGAACCAACATGTTTTTTTGAATAAATTGAACAAGCGACTAGTTTGACTTATAGTTCGTTCAAACGGACTGTCCCGGTGCGTTCAAACGGACTGTCCCGGTGCGTTCGAACGAACTGTATAGGAAAACTGTTTTTCAAAGAGGTTTATGTGTTCTATAAATAGAAGCCCTTTGAGGTTTCTCGCTCCATCCAATTAAGCAAAATTATTTCTCCATTCAAAAGAGAGAAAACCTAGCCTTGATCTTAAGAGCATGATACTTCTATACAAACCTAGATCTCAGTGAAGGAAATACAGTTTTGGATCAATCGTAAAAGAGTACGTACAAGGACACATGAACGTACTCGTTCGAGAAAACGGATGAATGCACAATAGGATTGTGCAGAATTGAGCTTGAGTACACAGTCCGTCGTGACGGACCGTATGATGCGTCACGACAGAGCTAGTGTACACTGTCCACAAGGATTGTGGACTTAGCTGATTCTCAACATACACATAGGTCCGTCGTGACGGACATGTCTGTCGTGACGGACAGTACGTTCGTCGTGACGTAAGTATGCGTGAAATCTCCAGGGGTTATTTGGTATTGGTCCTTCGTGACAGACTTTATTGTGTGTCATGACGGACTATGGCCGAAAGCAGTTTTTGGTACACACGGGTTGGTATGTCCGATATGTGCTTTTTGGGTGTCTTTATCTATGTCATATAAATAGGATGATTCTCTCTCTCTCTCTCTCTCTCTCTCTCTCTTCATTTGATCGTTTCCTTCAGATCTATCAAGGAGAGCATGCCACATTTTATGTGATGTGTTACATCCATCTAACCTGAAGAGAGAGAATAATCCTATTTATATGACATATGATAAGGACACCCAAAATGTACATATTGGACATACCAACCCGTGTATACCAAAAACATGCTAAAACAGCTTTCAGCCATAGTCCATCATGATGCACCAAAAGATCCGTCACAACGGACCAATGCCAAATAGCCCCTGGAGATTTTGCGTATACTTCCGTCACGACGGACATGTCCGTTACGACGCGCCAGATGGTCCGTCATGACGAACCTATGTATATACTCAGAATCGGTTAAGTCTACAACCATTGTAGATTGTATATACTAGCTCCGTCGTGACGCACCATACGGTCCGTCACGACGGACTGTGTACTGAAGCCCAATTCTGCACAATCATATTGTGCATTCATCCGTTACCTTGAGCGCATACGTTCATGTGTCCTTGTACGTACTCTTTTACAATCATATTGTCCAAAATTGTATTTTCTCCAGTCTCCCACTCAGTTTCAGATCTAACTAAAAGGTACTCATGTATATCATATATACACGACATTAGAGAATATAGGTCGCATATCAAATACGCTAAAGCTATGCACATCACATGTGTCATATTTACAAATCAAGCCCGACATAGTACGACTCGTTGTGTGACCGTGTAGGTTCGTTTAACGATGGCAATAGATTGTTTCCAAAGCATTACAATCCCATGAGCGGGATCTAGTCACTCCATCATGGCTACCCATGTTAAATCGAAAAATGATTGTGATCATTGTGCCTAACTCGAATAGTGGTTGTTCGTTCTCTTGTTTGCGATATCCGTTAATCAAAGGACATGGTAAGAGTCATCCTTATATTTTGATTAACTACACTTATTTCTCGATTCCGAATTAAGTTAACAACTTTCAATCGATATTAACTATTATCATTGACTATGTCCATAGTTTTCGTTAATCAACTCATCGAGCGGCCTAAGTGATATCTCTTCCTTTCGGAACAAACAATTTCTATCTCGGAGACTCACATCAAATACAGTGTTTCAGACAATACCTAATAATGACCCTTTTGAGCCCTTTTTATGGCAGCCAAAAGATCACACCAAAGCATTGTGTTATGCACGTAACGCGGTCAATGGTCACCTCAAGTATGAAGAACCTAATACTCTACTCGTTGCGAGTCCATCCATAATGACCAAACCATGCCATTGTCTCGCACTTTTGGTCATATCCAATATATGTCACCTAGCATATATTATATTTCCGATTCGACAAGCACCTTTGTCCTATGATTAGCAAAATATAATCATCTCCTCGGCAAATATACTAGTGTACGCGTTCAGTCTATTATCGGATAAAAGATAATGCTTCTCTCTTAAGCAAATTGATTTGCGATTATGGACGATTTAGAAATGAGAATTTACGTGTGACGGTTTCAATGCACATAATCACGTATTATGTCGACGCTCACACAAGTTCAAATCAAGGTTCATGTAATCATATTACACAACATGCACACAGTTTTCATATAAGATAAATGTAAATACAATAATTAAAATTTTGAAAATGCACTAATATAAGATAAGTATTTGGGTGATGCAACATTTACTACCACTATCATACGAATTGTTAGGTTTTCAGGCAACCTTATTGCACAGCGGAACTCACCCGAACCCCTAAAGCCATGGATCTGTGTATTGCTAATTAGATATGAAGGAAGAGTTTCAAAATTTTACCTCAGATTTAGTTCAAATCAGGTTGAAGAAAGCTTGCAGAGATCACGGTATGCTCGAACCGGCACCACCCTCTATCGGTATCCACACGCGACTCGTCTAGACTGGATGTGAAGACCTCCGATGCTAGTCGGATCCTTCCTCCCTTCAGAAAATCAGCTTGCTTCTCTTTTCTTTCTCAAAGAAATTCAGCCAAGGTTCACTCTTTTCTCTCTCACAAAGAAAACTATATTCTCTTGTTTTTACTCTCTAAATTCGAAATTTAATGAGTGAAAATTCTGTACAAAAAGATTGAGTGAATCTACAAGCTTTTTATGAAGAGGTTTAGTGTGTATTTATAATCAAGTTTGGAAAACTCTTATAACTCCAAATGAATTAAATGTGACTATTAATACCATGCATCCATACATGCATGTAGCATCCAATTAATGCTTTACACCTCTTCATCTTGATCTGATTTTCTGTGTCCAATCTATACTTGTCTTTGTGTGTGACCCTATAGGTTTATTTAATGTTGGCAGCATATTAAATCTCCATTTAACTACGCAAATCATAATTGGCCTCTAGCAAGGCATTATGACTACCCAAATTAAATAAATGATTTGTGATCATAACCTATTTATCAAATAGACAAATTACTAGCTCTCTTGTTCATACGATATATGTTGATCAAAGGCATGGTCAAATGTCATCCTTTCTAAATCAACTTAACTCTTTCCCGATATAGAATCAGATTGAATATTCAATTAATGTTAACAACACATGTTAATCTTATTGAGCGTGGCCACGCATTTCCTTCAATCCGAATTCATCAGGGGGCCCTGAGAGATATCTCTTTCAATCATGAAAGGAACAACTTCCTTCTTGGTTATTCACATCCTCCAACATGCTTCATGTAATACCCAATGCTGATCTTGATTACCCGGTTAAAGATAACAAAGAAACATATCTAAGTATCACAATTCACAGGTGAGAAATCTAATGATAACCTCAGGTCAAAGAACTAAAATTCAATTTGTTTATGAGAATATATATAATGACAATAACCATGTATATTCTCATAAGTTGGTCAGTCCAATATGTAGTCTCTAATACATATCTATATTCCATATTTGACATCACTACATCTCTATGTATACCATGTCCATGATCAGTAAAACATAATCATCTCACATGCGAATATACTGGTGTACACATATATTCTATTTCCTTAGACATGTATATCTCTATATACATCATATATATGACCAGGGACATTTAGAATCGTATTACGTTCATTGCTACAGTTTTAATATCATAATCACATATTATGATGATGTACAAACTAGTGATACAATTCAAGGCTTATTCACATATTCCTAAATATGTTAAATAACCAGTACACGTATTAAATGAAACTTTAATCAAATATTAAAATATTAGATCAACAAACATAAATAATAATTATCATTCGTTTACATACAAGCTAAATGGTTCAGCCTAGGGCATTATTTCCTTCACGAATATCGTCCTACGAAACTATCGTTTGGATAACTAACTAACTCTCTTCCTCCTCTAGGTATCTCAAACCTATTGCTTTCGCATGATAGTCATGTTTAGCCTGCGAGAGTGGTTTAGTCAACGGGTCGGCAACATTCCTGTAAGTATCAATCTTCTCAATGATCACATCTTTCATTTGCAAAATCTCACGGATCAAGTGAAATTTTCTGAGTATGTGTTTGGAGCGATGATGCGACCTCGGTTCCTTGGATTGTGCTATTGCGCCAATATTGTCGCAATACACAACCACAAGTTCCGATATAATCGGGACTACTCCAAGTTCGGTCACAAACTTCCTAATCCATACCGCCTCCTTTGCTGCTTCGGAAACCGCAATATACTCCGCTTCAGTTGTAGAGTCCACAATCGTCGGTTGTTTGAAACTCTTCCATATTACCGCACCACCATTTAAACAAAACACGTATCTACTTTGTGATGGAAAGTCATCGATACATGTTTGGAAACTAGCGTCAATATAACCAATTATGACCAACCCATATTTTATTCCACCATAATTAGAAATTGATCATTAGTTCTTCGTAAGTACTTATGTTGGTTTTAACCACTGTCCAATGCGCATCCCCTGGATTCGATTGGTAGTGCGTATCGACACTCAATGCATACGAGACATCGGGAGCGTGTACATATCATGACATACATAATTGATTCGACAGGACAGGACAACACATGACATGAAATGATATGATATGATATGATATGATACATGACAGGACATGACATAACATGACATGACATGACATGATAGGACAAGACATGACATGACAGGACAAGGACAAGACATGACAGGATATGACATGACAGGACGTGACAGTTTAGGACAGGAAAAGACAGCACAAGACATGAAATGATATGATATGATATGATATGATATCATACATGATAGGACAAGACATGGCAATACATGACAATACAAGACATGACAGGACAAGATAACACATGACATGACAGGAAATGATATGATAGGATATGATATGATATGATACAAGATAGGACATGACATGACAGGACAGGACATGACATGGCATGACATGACAGGACAAGGACATGACATGATAGGACAAGACATGACATGACATGACAATTTAGGACATGACATGACAACACATGACAGGAGATGATATGATATGATATGATATGATATGATATATGACAGTATAAGATAAGACATGACAGGACAAGACAGGACATGACATGACAGGACATGAAATGATATGATATGATATGATATGATACAAGACAAGACATGACAAGACAGTACAATACATGACATGACAACACATGATATGACAACACAAGACAGGAAATGATCTGGTATGATATGATACATGACATGTGACAAGACATGACATGTGACAAGACATGACAGGACATGACAGGACATGACATGACAGCACAGGACAAGACAAGACATGACAAGACAGGACATGATATGACATGACAGGACATGACAGTTTCTGAAAGGACATGACATGACATTATAATACATAACAAGACTGGACAAGACAGGACATGACAGGACATGACACGACATGAAATGATATGATATGATATGATATGTTATGACATGCTATGATATGCTATGATATGATATGATCCGACCGGTCGGTCGTTATTACTCGACCGAACGGTTGGTCTTTACTCCTGTACCGAACGGTCGGTCGTTATTCCTCGACTGACCAGTCGGTCATTATTGCTCGACAGACAGGCCGGTCGTTATTGCTCGACAGACAGGTCGGTCGTTATTACTCGACCGACGGAGAGGATATAATAGGACATGACATGACATGACAGGACATGATAGGACATGACAAGACAGGACATGACATTACATGAGAGGACATGACAGGACATAACATGACATGACAAGACAGGACAAGACAGGACATGGGAGAGGACATGATAGGTCAGGACAGGACATGCCAGGATATGACAGGACAGGACAGGAATGGACTTGACATGACTGAAAATGATATGATAGGATACATGACAGTACATGAGAGGATATGACAGGACAAGACATGACACGACATGACAGGACAAGGACAGGACATGCCAGGACAAGAAAGGACATGACATGACAAGACAAGCAAAGAACATGACAAGACAAGACAAGACAAGGACATGACATGACAGTACAGTACAAGACAGGACAAGACATGCATGACATGACAGGACAAGAACGGGACAAGACATGACAGGACAAGACATGACGGGATAGGACATGACATGACAGGACAATGATAGCACAAACAAGACATGCAAAGAACATGACAGGACAGGAGAGGACATGACAGGACATGACATGACATGACAAGATAGGACATGACAAGACATGAAATGATATGATATGATAAGATATGATATGGTATGGTATGGTATGGTAAGGTATGATACAAGACAGGACATAACAGGACATGACAGGACATGACCGGACAGGGCTGGACAGGACTTGACAAGGACATGACAAGGACATGACATGACAGGACATGACAGGACCAGACCGGACAAGACATGACAGCACATGACAAGAAATGATATAAAATGATACAGGACATGACATGACATGGCAGGACATGACATGACATGGCAGGACTGGACATGACATGGCAGGACTGGACATGACATGACTGGACAAAGACAAGACATGACAGGACAAGAGAGGACATGATATGACATGACAGGACATGAAAGGACAAGGACATGACAAGACATGACATGACATGACAGGATAAGACATGCTAGGGTAGAGGACACGACATGATAGGACAGGACAAGACAAGACAAGACAAGACATGACAGGATAGGACATGACATGACAAGGACATGACAGGATAAGAAAGGACAAGACAGGACAGGACATGACAGGACCTGAAATGACACGACATGACATGACAGAACATGAAAGGACAAGGACAGAACAAGACAAGACATGACAGGACTAGACATGGCATGACATGATAGGAGAGGACATGTCATGACAGGATATGACATGACATGACATGACAGGACAAGACATGACAGTACAATAAAAGACAAGACTGGACATGACAGGACAAGACAAGTCAGTACATGACAGGACAACATAGACAGGAAATGATATGATATGATATGATACATGACAGGGCATGACATGACATGAGAGGATAGGACAAGACATGACCGTTCATGACAGGATATGACAAGACATGACAAGACATGACATGACAAGTACAGGACAAGGACATGACAAGACAGGACATGACATGACATGACCTAATAGGATATAACAGGATAAGGACAGGACATGACAGGACACGACACGACATGACATGACAGGACAAGGGCAGGACATGATAGGACATGACAAGACATGATAGGAAATGACAGGACAAGACATGACAGGATAGAGGACATGAAATGACAGGACCGAATAAGATAGGACAAGATCTGACAGGACATGACAGGACAAGGAGAGGACATGACAAAACATGATAAGACATGACATGACATGACAGGACTGGACAAGACATGACAGGACTGGACAAGACATGACATGACAGTGAAGGAAATACAGTTTCAGGATCAACCGTAAAAGTGTACACAAGGATAAACGAATGTAGTCGTACATTCGTGGCCATAACTGTCAGTGGGAAAATCCGATTTGAATGGTTCAAATTGGGTTATATAGATAATTAGATTATCTATAACCTTCATGTAGAAATATATTTCATATGAACGAAGTATTAGTGTCGTTTATGTGAAATACCGAAAGGGTGCAACAGTATGACATACAGTTAGTAAAACAGTCATAACTTTTGCATACGAACTCCAATTGGGCTGGGCCAAATTGGGTTGTGTAAATAATTAGATTATCTACAACTTTCATGTTGGGTGATTTTCTGTCTGAGAAATTTATCAATTTCGAAATGACAGAATACTGACCAGGTTCATGCAGTTTTCTGTGTGAGAGGGTGTATATTGGATATACATGCCTTTTGGCTAATCCTGATCCTATTAGGTATAAATAGGATACTTTCTCTCTCATCCAAATCAGTTGAATCATTCTAAGCAAGTGATTATTCTGCCCAATATACATAAGAAAAAGAGCAAATTCAGATTTGATCTTTAGTGAGTGAAAGGGTGCGAAGAGAGAGAAATCGAGAAAGGAGTTTCTCGAGTAATAGAGAATCGATTAGATCGAGCAAGTTTGCCGGTGCATCGTCTAGGCAGGTGCATCCGCGACCGACGTCTTGCGACTCACGGTGGATACAAGTAGAGGAGCGACAATTGTGGCTCTTGGATTGTGATCGACTCAAGGAGTGAGAAGACGGTCAACGAACGGTGAAAGACGCGTGGTATGGGACGCGCGGATTGTCACCAACGTGACAGGAGATAGAAGGCGGCGATCAACCCTTCGTGCGTGATCAATTTCACGCTGGTATAGATCTATCCTTCTATTCGCATCGTACCCTCGAAGTCATGGCGTGATCTCGGGAATCGGAGAATCGGACCGGGCCTTCATTCCGCTGCGCGGGCCCGGAGTCGAGGATATTCCCCAACAGACAGTACAATGGGCTCCTCAGAGAGTTATAAGATTGTTATGAATCGAAAAACAAATTTTCTTAGTCTTTGTAAAATTTGGTGAAAAGTTATGTAGTAAAAGATACAACACAAATAATCTAAAACCACGTTATTTGAACTCCTCAAAACGTAAAATGATTGCTATGAATCGAATATAAAACTTTCTTAGTGTTTGAACAATTTGGTGCAAAATTACGTAGTAAAACATTCGATCCAAACCATCTCAAAAACTAGTTATTTGGGCTCCACAGAGAGTTATTAGATTGCTATGAATCGAAAAACTAACCTCTTAGTGTTTGTTAAATTTTGTGAAAAGTTATGTAGTAAAATATACGATACACATGATCTAAAAACACATTATTTGAACTCCGCAAAACGTAAAAAGATTGCTATGAATCGAATAGAAACCGTTCTTAGTGTTTGTACAATTTGGTGCAAAATTACGTAGTAAAACATTCGATCCAAACCATCTAAAAAACAAGTTATTTGGGCTCCTCAGAGAAACAACCTTTCTTAGTGTTTGTAAAATTTGGTGAAAAATGACGTAGTGAAAGATACGATACAAAGGATCTAAAAACACATTATTTGAACTCCTCAAAACGTAAAAAGATTGCCATGAATCGAATAGAAAACTTTCTTAGTGTTCGTACAATTTGGAACAAAATTACGTAGTAAAAGATTCGATCCAAACCATCCAAAAAACAAGTTATTGGGCTCGTCAGAGAGTTATAAGATTGTTATGAATCGAAAACAAACTTTCTTAGTGTTTGTAAAATTTGGTGAAAAGTTACGTAGTGAAAGATACGATACAAAGGATCTAAAAACACATTATTTGAACTCCTCAAAACGTAAAAAGATTGCTATGAATCGAATTGAAAACTTTCTTAGTGTTTGTACAATTTGGTGAAAAGTTGCGTAGTAAAACATTTTTATGTGTCAAAATCGATTTGCTCCATTTTCTGCGCCGTTTCGATTAATCTCTTGTTTGTCGAGTTTCTTTCCATTAGGTGAGTGCCACTCTCACTTTCCTCTTATTAAGAATCCAATTTCGGTCGTTTCTAGACCTTACATGATAGTCAATGGTTCTTGCTTTAGAAACCGTATTTTGCTTTAAAAACCATGTTACCTCAACAAAATGTATATTATGTAGATTTGATCATCTATATATATGTAGAATTTGAGTTTGATAAAACGTAAGCCGGACTTACGATTTTAGTGAGGGTCTTCATGAGGCTCTCTATAAGTATGATTTGAATTTGTCTAAAACGTAAGCTGGGACTTGCGATTTTAGAAAGGGTCTATGTGAGACTCTATTGAGGCAAAAGGTATAGCTAACTTGATGTAGTGCAAAGTCCCGACCCATGAGGGGTTTGGCTGTGGCGCATGGATATCCAGTAGTCGTCGGGTGGATGTGTTCCCCTTATGTTTTGTTCCAGCCCGTTTGTGACTAGCTATCAACTCGGGTTGGCACTTCAGTCGAGAGTTATTAGCGTCCTCACCCCGGTAAAGTATATTAGTATGTATATGACTATGTATGAAGGTAAGTGATTTTGATTTCGAAAAGCCGGGGAAAGTATTTTGAGAAGTATTTATATACTTATATTATTTCAGAATATGAATTATGATTATGATTATTTTGAGCGAGGTTTTTGACAAGCCATGTATGAGGTCGGTCTTAATAAGCTAGGCTTAAAACTCACTCACTTAGTCACTTCTGTGACTAATCGTTTTATTTGAATGTTTTGAGTCTAGGTATGGTGGACAGATCATTCGGGGCAGTTGGTATCTAGAGTGTGAGTACGATGGTTTCGTTTTCATCGCGGAACCTCCATGTTGTGTATATTAGTGTACTTTCGTTTCTGGCCAGCGAGCCATTTTGTCGTTGCGACATGTTTAGTATTTTGTGTGTTTATTTCGCATATGTGTTTATATGCTTCCGCTAGGTTTCTTTGTGTTCTTTTGTATATGTTATGGTGATGCATGTATATATGTGCGTGTGTCTTTGTTTTCGAGTTGTGGTATTTATGTTTTTGTGAATTTATCATATAAGAGCCTATGGTATACGAGTTGTATACTGGCGGGTTGCCGCACCCTTTTCCAGTTTTATTTTTGGGGTGTCACATGTACAATTTGGTGCAAAATTACGTAGTAGAAGATTCGATCCAAACCATCTCAAAAACAAGTTGTTTGGGCTCCTGAAAGAGTTATAAGATTGTTATGAATCGAAATACAAACTTACTTAGAGTTTGTAAAATTTTGTGAAAAGTTACGTAGTGAAATATACGATCCAAACGATCTGAAAACACGTTATTTGGACTTCTCAAAACGTAAAATGATTGTTATGAATCGAATTGAAAACTTTCTTAGTGTTTGTACAATTTGGTGAAAAGTTACGTAATAAAACATCCAGACCAGACCATTTCAAAACACATTATTTGGACTCCCCATAGGGTTAAAAGAAGTATTTCAATCGAGAAACAAACTTTCTTGGTGTTTGTAAAATTTGGTGAAAAGTTAGGTAGTAAAAGGTACGATACAAATGATCCAAAAACAATTTATTTGAACTCCTCAAAACGTAAAAATATTTCTATGAATCGAAAAGAAAACTTTCTTAGTGTTTGGATAATTTGGTGAAAAGTTACGTAGTACGTAGTAAAAGATTCGAACCAAATCATCTCAACAACAAGTTATTTTGGCTCCTCGGAGAGTTATAAGATTGTTATGAATCGAAAAACAACCTTTCTTAGAGTTTGTAAAATTTGGTGAAAAGTAATGTTGTAAAAGATACAATGCAAATGATCTAAAACACGTTATTTGAACTCCTCAAAACATAAAAAGATTGCTATGAATCTAATAGGAAACTTTCTTAGTGTTCGTACAATTTGGTGCAAAATTACATAGTAAAAGATTCGATCCAAACCATCTAAAAAACAAGTTATTTGGGCTCCTCAAGAGAGTTATAAGATTGTTATGAATCGAAAAAAAAACTTTCTTAGTGTTTGTAAAATTTTGTGTAAAGTTACGTAGTGAAGGATACAATACAAACGATCTGAAAACACATTATTTGGACTCCTCAAAACGTAAAAAGATTGTTGTGAATCGAATTGAAAACTTTCTTAGTGTTTGTACAATTTGGTGAAAAGTTACGTAGTAAAACATTCGATTCAAACCATCTCAAAACACGTTATATGGACTCCTCATAGCGTTAAAAGAATTGTATGAATCGAAAAAAAAAGTTTCTTAGTGTTTGTAAATTTTGGTGAAAATTTATGTAGTAAAATACACGATACAAATTATCCAAAAACAAGTTATTTGAACTCCCCAAAATGTAAAAAGATTACTATGAATCGAAAAGAAAAATTTCTTAGTGTTTGTATAATTTGGTGAAAAGTTACGTAGTAAAAGATTCGATCCAAACCATCTCAAAAACAAGTTATTTGGTTCCTCAGAAACTTATTAGATTGTTATGAATCGAAATACAAACTTTCTTAGTGTTTGTTAAGTTTGTGAAAAGTTATGTAGGAAAAGATACGATGCAAATTATCTAAAAACACGTTATTTGAACTCCTCAAAACGTAAAAAGATTGCTATGAATCGAATAGAAAACTTTCTTAGTGTTTGTACAATTTGGTGAAAAGTTACGTAGCAAAATATTCGATCTAAACCATTTCAAAACACATTATTTGGAGTCCTCATAGCGTTAAAGGAATTGTATGAATCGAAAAACAAACTTTCTTAGTGTTTGTAAAATTTGGTGAAAATTTACGTAGTAAAAGATACGATACAAATGATCTAAAAACACGTTATATGAACTTCTCAAAACGTAAAAAGATTTCTATGAATCGAATAGAAAACTTTCTTAGTGTTTGTACAATTTTGTGCAAAATTACGTAGTAAAAGATTCGATCCCAACCATCTAAAAAACAAGTTATTTGGGATCCTCTGAGAGTTATAAGATTGTTATGAATCGAAATACAAACTTCCATAGAGTTTGTAAAATTTTGTGAAAAATTACGTAGTGAAATATACGATCCAAACGATCTGAAAACACGTTATTTGGACTCCTCAAAACGTAAAAAGATTGTTATGAATCGAATTGAAAACTTTCTTAGTGTTTGTACAATTTGGTGAAAAATTACGTAGTAAAACATTCGGACCAGGCCATTTCAAAACACATTATTTGGACTCCCCATAGGGTTAAAAGAAGTATTTCAATCAAAAAACAAACTTTCTTAGTGTTTGTAAAATTTGGTGAAAAGTTAGGTAGTAAAAGATACGATACAGATGATCCAAAAACACATTATTTGAACTCCTCAAAACGTAAAAATATTTCTACGAATCGAAAACAAAACTTTGTTAGTGTTTGGACAATTTGGTGATAAGTTACGTAGTAAAAGATTCGAACCAAATCATCTCAAAAACAAGTTATTTTGGCTCCTCGGAGAGTTATAAGATTGTTATGAATCGAAAAACAAACTTTCTTAGGGTTTGTAAAATTTGGTGAAAAGTTATGTTGTAAAAGATACAATGCAAATGATCTAAAACCACGTTATTTGAACTCCTCAAAACGTAAAAAGATTGCTATGAATTGAATAGGAAACTTTCTTAGTGTTCGTACAGTTTGGTGCAAAATTACATAGTAAAAGATTCGATCCAAACCATCTAAAAAACAAGTTATTTGGGCTCCTCAAGAGAGTTATAAGATTGTTATGAATCGAAAAACAAACTTTCTTGGTGTTTGTAAAATTTTGTGTAAAGTTACGTAGTGAAGGATTCGATACAAACGATATGAAAACACATTATTTGGACTCCTCAAAACGTAAAAAGATTGTTGTGAATCGAATTGAAAACTTTCTTAGTGTTTGTACAATTTGGTGAAAAGTTACGTAGTAAAACATCCGATCCAAACCATCTCAAAACACGATATATGGACTCCTCATAGCGTTAAAAGAATTGTATGAATCGAAAAACAAACTTTTTTAGTGTTTGTAAATTTTGGTGAAAAGTTATGTAGTAAAATACACGATACAAATGATCCAAAAACAGGTTATTTGAACTCCCCAAAACGTAAAAAGATTGCTATGAATCGAAAAGAAAACTTTCTTAGTGTTTGTACAATTTGGTGAAAAGTTACGTAGTAAAAGATTCGATCCAAACCATCTCAAAAACAAGTTATTTGGTTCCTCAGAAAGTTATTAAATTGTTATGAATCGAAATACAAACTTTCTTAGTGTTTGTTAAATTTGGTGAAAAGTTATGTAGTAAAAGATACGATACAAATTATCTAAAAACACGTTATTTGAACTCCTCAAAACATAAAAAGATTGCTATGAATCGAATAGAAAACTTTCGTAGTGTTTGTACAATTTGGTGAAAAGTTACGTAGTAAAACATTTGATCTAAACCATTTCAAAACACGTTATTTGGAGTCCTCATAGCGTTAAAGGAATTGTATCAATCGAAAAACAAACTTTCTTAGTGTTTGTAAAATTTGGTGAAAATTTGTGTAGTAAAAGATACGATACAAATGATCTAAAAACATGTTATATGAACTTCTCAAAACGTAAAAATATTTCTATGAATCGAATAGAAAATTTTCCTAGTGTTTGTACAATTTTGTGCACAATTACGTAGTAAAAGATTCAATCCCAACCATCTAAAAAACAAGTTATTTGGGCTCCTCAGAGAGTATAAGATTGTTATGAATGAAAAAACAAACTTTCATAGTGTTTGTCAAATTTGGTGAAAAGTTACGTAGTGAAAGATACCATACAAATGACCTAAAAACACGTTATTTGGATTCTTCAATACGTAAAAAGATTGCTATGAATCGAATAGAAAACTTTCTTAGTGTTTGTACAATTTGGTGCAAATTTTTGTAGTAAAAGGTTCGATCCAAACAATCTAAAAATGTTTGTTTGTAAAATTTGGTGAAAAGTTACGTAGTGAAAGATACGATAAAAAGGATCAAAACACACGTTATTTGAACTCCTCAAAACGTAAAAAGATTGCAATGAATCGAAAAGAAAACTTTCTTAGCGTTTGTACAATTCGGTGAAAAGTTACGCAGTAAAACATTCGGTCCAAACCATTTCAAAACAAGTTATGTAGTAAAAGATTCGATCCAAACCATCTAATAAAAAAATTTATTTGGGATCCTCTGAGAAACAAACTTTCTTAGTTTTTCTAAAATTATGTAAAGTGTGACGTAGTGAAAGATACGATACAAAGGATCTAAAAACACGTTATTTGAACTCCTCAAAACGTAAAAAGATTGCTATGAATCGAATTGAAAACTTTCTTAGTGTTTACACAATTTGGTGAAAAGTTACGTAGTAAAACATTTGATCCAAACCATCTCAAAACACGTTATTTGGACTCTTCATAGCGTTAAAGGAATTATATGAATCGATAAACAAACTTTCTTAGTGTATGTAAAATTTGGTGAAAATTTATGGAGTACGATACGATACAAATGATCCAAAAACACATTATTTGAACTCCTCAAAACATAAAAATATTGCTATGAATCGAAAATAAAATTTTCTTACTGTTTGTACAATTTGGTGAAAAGTTACGTAGTAAAATATTCGATCCAAACCATCTCAAAAACAAGTTATTTGGGCTCCTCAGAGTGTTATAAGATTGTTATGAATCGAAAAACAAACTTCTTAGTGTTTGTAAAATTTGGTGAAAAGTTATATAGTTAAAGATACGATACAAATAATCTAAAAACACGTTATTTGAAATCCTCAAAACGTAAAAAGATTGTTATGAATCGAATATAAAACTTTCTTAGTGTTTTTACAATTTGGTGAAAAGTTACGTAGTAAAACATTCGATCCAAACCATATCAAAACACGTTAGTTGGACTCCTCAGAGCGTTAAAACAATTGTGCGAATAGAAAAATAAACTTTCTTAGTGTTTGTAAAATTTTGTGAAAAGTTATGTAGTAAAAGATACGATACAAACACGATCTAAAAACACGTTATTTGGACTCCTCAAAATGTAAAAAGATTGCTATGAATCGAATAGAAAACTCTCTTAGTGTTCGTACAATTTGGTGAAAAGTTACGTAGAAAAACATTTGATCCAAACCATCTCAAAACACGTCATTTTGACTCTTCATAGCGTTAAAAGAATTGTATGAATCGAAAAACAAACTTTCTTAGTTTTTGTAAAATTTGGTGAAAAGTTATGGAGTACGATACGATACAAATGATATGAAAACACGTTATTTGAACTCCTCAAAACGTAAAAAGATTGCTATGAATCGAATAGAAAACTTTCTTAGTGTTTGTACAATTTGGTGAAAAGTGACGTAGTAAAAGATTCGATCCAAACCATCTCAAAAACAAGTTATTTGGGTTCCTCAGAGAGTTATAAGATTGTAATGGAAAAACAAACTTTCTAAGTGTTTGAAAAATTTGGTGAAAAGTTATGTAGTACAAGATACTGTACAAATGATCTAAAAACACGTTATTTGAACTCCTCAAAACGTAAAAAGATTGCTATGTTGAATAGAAAACTTTCTTAGTGTTTGAACAATTTGGTGAAAAATTACGTAGTAAAAGATTCGATTCAGACCATATAAAAAATGAGTTATTTGGGCTCCTCGGAAAGTTATAAGATTGTCATGAATCGAAAAACAAACTTTATTAGCGTTTGTAAAATTTGGTGAAAAGTTACGTAGTGAAAGATACGATACAAACACGATCTAAAAACAAGCTATTTGGACTCCTCAAAACGTAAAAAGATTACTATGAATCGAATAGAAAACTTGCTTAGTGTTTGTACAATTTGGTGAAAAGTTACGTAGTAAAACATTCAATCCAAACCATCTCAAAACACGTTATTTGGATTCCTCATGGCGTTAACAGAATTGTATGAATCGAAAAACAAACTTTCTTAGTGTTTGTAAAATTTGGTCAAAAGTTATGTCGTACAAGGTACGATACAAATGATCTAAAAACACGTTATTTGAACTCCTCAAAACGTAAAACGATTTCTATGAATCGAAAAGAAAGAAAACTTTCTTAGTGTTTGTACAATTTGGTGAAAAGTTGCGTAGTAAATGATTCGATCCAAACCATCTCAAAAACAAGTTATTTGGGCTCCTCAGAGAGTTATAAGATTGTTATTAATCGAAAAACAAACTTTCTAAGTGTTTGTAAAATTTGGTGAAAAGTTATGTAGTTAAAGATACGATACAAATGATCTAAAAGCACGTTATTTGAACTCCTCAAAACGTAAAAAGATTGCTTTGAATCGAAAAGAAAACTTTCTTCGTAGTGTTTGTACAATTTGGTGAAAAGTTACGTAGTAAAACATTCCATCCAAACCATCTCAGAACACGTTATTTGGACTCCTTATGGCGTTAAAAGAATTGTATGAATCGAAAAACAAACTTTCTTAGTGTTTGTAAAATTTGGTGAAAAGTTTTGTCGTAAAAGGTACGATACAAATGATCTAAAAACACGTTATTTGAACTCCTCAAAACGTGAAAAGATTTCTATGAATCGAATAGAAAACTTTCTTAGTGTTTGTACAATTTGGTGCAAAATTACGTAGTAAAAGATTCGATCCCAACCATCTAAAAAACAAGTTATTTGGGCTCCTCAGAGAGTATAAGATTGTTATGAATCCAAAAACAAACTTTCTTAGTGTCTGTAAAATTTGGTCAAAAGTTACGTAGTGAAAGATACGATTCAAACGACCTAAAAACACGTTATTTGAACTCATCAAAACGTAAAAAGATTGCTATGAATCGAATTGAAAACTTTCTTAGTGTTTGTAAAATTTGGTGAAAAGTTATGTAGTAAAAGAAACGATACAAATGATATAAAAACATATTTTTTGAACTCTTTAAAACGTAAAAAGATTGCTATGAATCGAATAGTAACTTTCTTAATGTTTGTACAATTTGGTGATAAGTTACGTAGTAAAACGTTCGATCCAAACCATCTCAAAACACGTTATTTGGACTCCTCATAATTTGGTGAAAAGTTATGTCGTAAAAGGTACGATACAAATGATCTAAAAACACGTTATTTGAACTCCTCAAAACGTAAAAAGATTGCTATGAATCTAATAGAAAACTTTCTTAGTGTTTGAACAATTTGGTGCAAAATTACGTAGTAAAAGATTCAATCCAAACCATCTTAAAAACGAGTTATTTGGGCTCCTCAGAGAGTTATAAGATTGTTATGAATCGAAAAACAAACTTTCTTAGTGTTTGAAAAATTTGGTAAAAAGTTACGTAGTGAAAGATACGATACAAACAAGATCTAAAAACACGTAATTTGGACTCCATAGAACATAAAAAGATTGCTATGAATCGAATAGAAAACTTTCTTAGTGTTTGTATAATTTGGTGAAAAGTTACGTAGTAAAACATTCAATCCAAACCATCTAAAAACACGTTATTTGGACTCCTCGTGGCGTTAAAAGAATTGTATGAATCGAAAAACAAACTTTCTTAGTGTTTGTAAAATTTGGTGAAAAGTTACGTCGTAAAAGGTACGATACTAATGATCTAAAAACACGTTATTTGAACTCTTCTAAACGTAAAAAGATTTCTATGAATCGAATAGAAAACTTTCTTAGTGTTTGTACAATTTGGTGCAAAATTACGTTGTAAAAGATCCGACCCCAACCATCTAAAAAACGAGTTATTTGGGTTCCTCATAGAGTATAAGATTGTTATGAATCCAAAAACAAACTTTCTTAGTGTTTGTAAAATTTGGTGAAAAGTTACGTACTGAAAGATACGATTCAAACGATCTAAAAACACGTTATTTGGACTCCTCAAAACGTAAAAAGATTGCTATGAATCGAATAGAAAACTTTCTTAGTGCTTGTTCTATTTGGTGAAAAGTTACGTAGTAAAACAATCCATCCAAACCCTCTAAAAACTAGTTATTTGGACTCGTCATGGCGTTAAAAGAATTATATGAATCGAAAAACAAACTTTCTTAGTGTTTGTAAAATTTGGTGAAAAGTTATGTCGTAAAAGGTACGATACAGACCATCTCAAAAACACATTATTTGAACTCCTCAAAACGTAAAAAGATTGCTATGAATCGAATAGAAAACTTTGTTATTGTTTGTACAATTTGGTGCAAAATTACGAAGTAAAAGATTCGTTCCAAACCATCCCAAAAACAAGTTATTTGGGCTCCTCATATAGTTAGTTATATGATTGTTCTGAATCGAAAAACAAAATTTATGAGTGTTTGTAAAATTTGGTGAAAAGTAACGTAGCGAAAGATACGATACAAACGATCGAAAAACACGTTATTTGGACTCCTAAAGACATAAAAAGATTGCTATCAATCGAATAGAAAACTTTCTTAGTGTTTGTACAATTTGGTGAAAAGTTACGTAGTAAAACATTCCATCCAAACCCTCTCAAAACTTGTTATTTGGACTCCTCATGGCGTGAAAATAATTATATGAATCGAAAAACAAACTTTCTTAGTGTTTGCAAAATTTGGTGAAAAGTTATGTAGTAAAATATACGATACAAATGGTCTAAAAACACGTTATTTGAACTCTTCAAAACGTAAAAAGACTGATGTGAATCGAGTAGAAAAATTTCTTAGTGTTTGTACAATTTGTGCAAAATTACGTAGTAAAAGATTCGATCCAAACAATCTAAAAAACAAGTTATTTGGGCTCCTCAGAGAAACAAACTTTCTTAGTGTTTGTAAAATTTGGTGAAAAGCTATGTAGTAAAAGATACGATACAAATGATCTAAAAACATGTTAGTTGAACTCCTCAAAACGTAAAAAAAATGCTATGAATCGAATAGGAAACTTTCTTAGTGTTTGTACAATTTGGTGCAAAAATACGTAGTACAAGATTCGGCCCAAACCATCTAAAAAACAAGTTATTTGGGTTCCTCCAAGAGTTATAAGATGGTTATGAATCGAAAAACAAACTTTCTTAGTGTTTGTAAAATTTGGTGAAAAGTTACGTAGTCAAAGATATGATACAACCGATCTAAAAACACGTTATTTGAACTCCTCAAAATGTAAAAAGATTCCTATGAATCGAATAGAAAACATTCTTAGTGTTTGTGGAATCTGGTGCAAAATTACGTAGTAAAAGATTCGATCCAAACCATCTAATAAAAAAAGTTATTTGGGCTGCTCTGAGAAACAAACTTTTTTAGTGTTTGTAAAATTAGCTGAAAAGTAACGTAGTGAAAGATACGATAAAAAGGATCTAAAAACACGTTATTTGAACTCCTCAAAACGTAAAAAGATTGCTATGGATCGAGTTGAAAACTTTCTTCGTGTTTGTACAAGTTAGTGAAAAGTTACGTAGTAAAACATTTTATCCAAACCATCACAAAACACGTTATTTGGACTCTTCATAGCGTTAAAAGAATTGTATGAATCGAAAAACAAACTTTCTTAGTGTTTGTAAAATTTGGTGAAAAGTTATGGAGTACGATACGATACAAATGATCTAAAAACATGTTATTTGAACTCCTCAAAACGTAAAAAGATTGCTATGAATCGAATAGAAAACTTTCTTAGTGTTTGTACAATTTGGTGAAAAGTTATGTAGTAAAACATTCGATCCAAACCATCTCATAACACGTTATTTGGACTCCTCGTGGCGTTAAAAGAATTGTATGAATCGAAAAACAAACTTTCTTAGTGTTTGCAAAATTTGGTGAAAAGTTGTGTAGTAAAATATACGATACAAATGATCTAAAAACACGTTATTTGAACTCTTCAAAACGTAAAAAGACTGTTGTGAATCGAGTAGAAAAATTTCTTAGTGTTTGTACAATTTGTGCAAAATTACGTAGTAAAAGATTCGATCCAAACAATCTAAAAAAACAAGTTATTTGGGCTCCTCAGAGAAACAAACTTTCTTAGTGTTTGTAAAATTTGGTGAAAAGTTATGTAGTAAAAGATACGATACAAATGATCTAAAAACATGTTAGTTGAACTCCTCAAAACGTAAAAAAATTGCTATGAATCGAATAGGAAACTTTCTTAGTGTTTGTACAATTTGGTGCAAAAATACGTAGTAAATGATTCGGTCCAAACCATCTAAAAAACAAGTTATTTGGGTTCCTCCAAGAGTTATAAGATGGTTATGAATCGAAAAACAAACTTTCTTAGTGTTTGTAAAATTTGGTGAAAAGTTACGTAGTGAAAGATATGATACAACCGATCTAAAAACACGTTATTTGAACTCCTCAAAACGTAAAAAAATTGCAATGAATCGGAACTTTCTTAGTGTTTGTACAATTTGGTGCAAAATTACGTAGTAAAAGATTCGATCCAAACTATCTCAAAAACAAGTTATTTGGTCTCCTCAGAGAGTTATAAGATTGTTATGAATCGAAAAACAAAATTTCTTAGTGTTTGTAAAATTTGGTGAAAAGTTACGTAGTGAAAGATACGATACGAAGGATCTAAAAACACGTTATTTGAACTCCTCAAAATGTAAAAAGATTCCTATGAATCGAACTAAAAACTTTCTTACTGTTTGTACAATTTGGTATAAAGTTACGTAGTAAAACATTCGATCCAAACTATCTCAAAACACATTACTTGGACACCTCATAGGGTTAATTTGGTGTTTGTAAAATTTGGTGAAAATTTATGTAGTAAAAGATACGATACAAATGATCCAAAAACACGTTATTTGAACTCATCAAAACGTAAAAATATTGCTATGAATCGAAAATAAAATTTTCTTACTGTTTGTACAATTTGGTGAAAAGTTACGTAGTAAAATATTCGATCCAACCCATCTCAAAAACTAGTTATTTGGGCTCCTCAGAGTGTTATAAGATTGTTATGAATCGAAAAACAAACTTCTTAGTGTTTGTAAAATTTGGTGAAAAGTTATATATTTAAAGATACGATACAAATAATCTAAAAACACGTTATTTGAAATCCTCAAAACGTAAAAAGATTGTTATGAATCGAATATAAAACTTTCTTAGTATTTTTACAATTTGGTGAAAAGTTACGTAGTAAAACATTCGATCCATACCATATCAAAACACGTTAGTTGGACTCCTCTGAGCCTTAAAACAATTGTGTGAATAGAAAAATAAACTTTCTTAGTGTTTGTAAAATTTGGTGAAAATTATGTAGTAAAAGATACGATACAAATGATCTAAAAACACGTTTTTTGAACTTTTTAAGACGTAAAAAGATTGCTATGAATAAAATAGAAAACTTTCTTAATGTTTGTACAATTTGGTGATAAGTTACGTAGTAAAACATTCGATCCAAACCATCTCTAAACACGTTATTTAGATTCCTCATACCATTAAAAAGAATGGTATGAATCGAAAAACAAACTTTCTTAGTGTTTGTAAAATTTGGTGAAAAGTTATGTAGTAAAAGATATGATATAAATGATCCAAAAACACGTTATTTGAACTCCACAAAACGTAAAAAGATTGCTGTGAATCGAATATAAAACTTTCTTAGTGTTTGAACAATTTGGTGCAAAATTACGTAGTAAAAGATTCGATCCAAACCATCTAAAAAACGAGTTATTTGGGCTCCTCAGAGAGTTATAAGATGGTTATGATTCGAAAAATAAACTTTCTTAGTGTTTGTAAAATTTGGTGAAAAGTTACGTAGTGAAATATATGATACAAACGATCTAAAAACACGTTATTTGGACTCCTAAAGACATAAAAATATTGCTACCAATCGAATTGAAAACTTTCTTAGTGTTTGTACAATTTGGTGAAAAGTTACGTAGTAAAACATTCAATCCAAACCATCTCCAAACACATTATTTGGACTCCTCGTGGAGTTAAAAGAATTGTATGAATCGAAAAACAAACTTTCTTAGTGTTTGTAAAATTTGGTGAAAAGTTATGTTGTAAAAGGTACGATACAAATGATCTAAAAATATGTTATTTGAACTCCTCAAAACGTAAAAAGATTTCTATGAATCGAATTGAAAAGTTTCTTAGTGTTTGTACAATTTGGTGCAAAATTACATAGTAAAACATTCGATCCCAACAATCCAAAAAACAAGTTATTTGGGGTCCTCAGAGAGTATAAGATTGTTATGAATCGAAAAACAAAATTCTTAGTGTTTGTAAAATTTGGTGAAAAGTTACGTAGTGAAAGATATGATTCAAACGATCTAAAAATACGTTATTTGAACTCCTCAAAATGTAAAAAGATTGCTATGAATCGAATAGAAAACTTTCGTAGTGTTTGACTGTTTGTACAATTTGGTGCAAAATTATATAGTAAAAGATTCGATCCAAACCATCTAATAAAAGGTTAGTTGAGCTCCTCAGAGAGTTATAAGATTGCTATCAGTCAAAAAACCAAGTTTCTTGGTGCTTGTAAAATTCGGTGAAAAGTTAGGTAGTGAAAGATACGATACAAACGATCAAAAAACACATTATTTGGACTCCTCAAAACGTAAAAAGATTGCTATGAATCGAATTGAAAACTTTCTTAGTGTTTGTAAAATTTGGTGAAAAGTTACGTTGTAAAACATTCGATCCAAACCATCTCAAAACACGTTATTTGAACTCCTCGTAGCGTTAAAAGAATTGTATGAATCGAAAAAGAAACTTTCTTAGTGTTTGTAAAATTTGGTGAAAAGTCACGTAGTAAAAGATTAGATCCAAACCATCTCAAAACACGTTATTTGGACTCCTCAAAACGTTAAAAGAATGTTATGAATCGAAAAACAAACTTTCTTAGTGTTCATAAAATTTGGTGAAAAGTTATGTAGTAAAAGGTATGATACAAATAATCTAAAAACACATTATTTGAACTCCTCAAAGCATTAAAAGAATGCTATGAATCGAAAAGAAAGCTTTCTTAGTGTTTGTACAATTTGGTGAAAAGTTACGTAGTAAAAGATTCGTTCGAAACCATCTCAAAACATGTTATTTGGACTCCTCAGAGCATTAAAAGAATGTTATGAATCAAAAACAAAAACTTTCTTAGTGTTTGTAAAATTTGGTGAAAAGTTATGTAGTAAAAGGTACGATACAAATGTTCTAAAAACACGTTATTTGAACTCCTCAAAGCATAAAAAGATTGCTATGAATCGATATGAAAACTTTCTTAGTGTTTGTACAATTCGGTGAAAAGTTACGTAGTAAAAGATTCGATTCAAACCTTCTCAAAAATACGTTATTTGGGCTCCTCAAAGCGTTCAAAGATAGTCATGAATCGAAAAACAAACTTTTTTAGTGTTTGTAAAATTTCGTGAAAAGTTATGTTGTAAAAGATACGATACAAACAATCGAAAAACACGTTTTTTGAACTCCTCAAAGCATAAAATGATTGCTATGAATCGAAAAAAAACTTTCTTAGTGTTTGTACAGTTTGTTGAAGAGCTACGTAGTAAAAGATTCGATCCAAGCCATCTCAAAACACGTTATTTGGACTCCTCAGAGCGTTAAAAGAATGTTATGATTCGAAAAACAAACTTTATAAGTGTTTGTAAAATTTGGTGAAAAGTTATGTAGTAAAAGATATGATAAAAAAATGTTCTAAAAACACGTTATTTGAACTCCTCAAAGCATAAAAATATTGCTTTGAATCAAAAGAAAACTTTCTTAGTGTTTGTACAATTTGGTGAAAAGTTCCGTAGTAAAAGATTCGATCCAAACCATCTCAAAAACACGTTATTTGGGCTTCTCAAAGTGTTAAAAGATAGTTATGAATCGAAAAACAAACGTTCTTAGTGTTTGTACAATTTGGTGAAAAGTTACGTAGTAAAAGATTCGATCCAAACCATCTCAAAAACAAGTTATTTGGACTCCCCATAGAGTTATAAGATTGTTATGAATCGAAAAACAAATTTTCTTAGTGTTTGTAAAATTTGGTGAAAAGTTACGTAATGAAAGATACGATACAAACAATTTAAAAACACGTTATTTGAACTCCTCAAAACGTAAAAAGATTTCTATGAATCGAATTGAAAAACTTTCTTAGTATTTGTACAATTCGGTGAAAAGGTACGTAGTAAAAGATTTGATTCGAACCATCTCAAAAACACGTTATTTGGGCTTCTCGAAGTGCTAAAAGATAGTAATGAATCGAAAAACAAACTTTGTTAGTGTTTGTATAATTTGGTGAAAACTAATGTAGTAAAAGATACAATACAAATGATCTAAAAACACGTTAATTGAACTCCTCAAAGTATTTAAAGATTGCTATGAATCGAAAAGAATACTTTCTTAGTATTTGTACAATTTTGTGAAAAGTTACGTAGTAAAAGATTCGATCCAAACCATCTCAAAACACTTTATATATATATATATATATATATATATATATATATATATATATATATATATATATATATATATATATATATGAGAGAGGCTAACCTACTGAATTAAGTACCAAAGATTCGGTACTTAATACTTTTTAACCATTGGATTTGCATTGAGATTTGTGTTTTTTCATGATGATCATGAAATTTTGTGCACATCATTAAATGCACAAATCTCAATACAAATCTAATGGTTAAAAAGCATTAAGTACCAAAACTTTTGATACTTAATTAAGTTGGTTAGCCTCCATATATATATATATATATAGGCTTGCTAAGGAGAATCCAAAAAGAATCCACGTGTGCAAAATATACTGATGAAAAACTAGCAAAATATACTATTCCAATTAGCAAAATATACTAATGAATCTAATATGTTAACACAGTTAAAATTGAGAATAAAATAATACATTTTCAATAGTATATTTTGATAAATACAAGAATATATTTTTCTTATTTCAATAGTATATTTTGGTCTTTGGATTTATTTTTGGATTCTTTTTATGAATTCTTATTAGCATTTTTGTATATATATATATATATATATATATATATATATATATATATATATATATATATATATATATATATATATATATATATATATATATATATATTGTACGATAGAGAAAAGAGGTCATGTAAAATATTAAATACTAACAAAAAGATTTATTAAATAACAATATTATATAACGTGTGTGTCTCAAAAAAATTAACAAAATTTTTCATATTCATTACCGTGTGGCAACAATACTTAATATCAAGTGTCCGATTTTAGTCGTACGGTCTGGATTTAAAATAGGAACAATGATATGGTTGTATGAGGGATGAATTTAAAAGTAATTGTAAAATAACGACACGTAAATAGTTACACAAAATACGATCATCAAAATAATTTCAAGAAATTCATGATTCAAATGAGACCACATCACTACATCTAACGGTTCAAATTAATACTAACAAATGATCATGCAAAATATATGTCTTAAATGATTAAATATAAAATCAATTTATAGCATGAATCCACGTCACAAATCTAATGGTAAATAATCATGAATAATCGTAATGATGTGGCTTCATGAGGAGGCTCAAAGATACGGATGTTCATTCATTCGGTTTCGTTCAAACCGAATCGAATAAGACCAATCTAATTTAAGCCGAACTTAACTAAATTCAAACCGAACCATTTAAGTTTTGAACCTATTTAAAAGCGAATAGAATAAACCGATCTGTTATTCGGTTTATTCGATTGAACCGAATAAGAAACATTAATCTTTAAAAATAAAAATGAGTTCATAAGTAAATTTATTTTTATTTATCAAAAAATATAAATACATATAATAAAATATAATTGTATTCTTTTATAAGATGATTGCATCCATTTTCATACTTCAACATTAAAATATTAAAAAAAATATGAAAAATAAGAAATTATTCGGTGGGTTCGGTTTAACCGGATTTCAAAACTACAAAACCGAACCAAACCCTACCGAATAAACCGAACAATATCATTTTTTCAACCGAACTGAACCAAATAAATCGAAAAACCGAACGGATTGAACCGAATTTGACTGGTTCAGTTGGGCGCATCCGAATAAACCGAACCGTTAGAACATCCCTACTCAAAGATACGTGCAAAATAAGGGGTGGATAAATCCTCGAATATATACTAATTAACATGATTAATTAAACGTAGTAATTAACGTATATATATTACATTCGTAAATACATGTTATGTGTTAATTATACACCACATATGTTAATTAATTAAACTCTATGTGCCAATTGACATGTCAATTAACTATGTTAATCATCATATATAGGATGTTTTGGTGAATTGTGGGGACCATTTATTTTTGCTTTAAATAGCAAGATGCAAGGGTTTAAGGTTTGCAATACCTCTTTTCACCAAACTTTAAGAAGACCAACATAACATGATGGCCCTTCCATTTGCACAACCCGGCATTTAATGCAGGTGCAAAAAAAAGGATTGCATTTCGTTCAGACCCATCTATAAAATCATCATTCATGTCTGTCCGTTTTAAACTACATATGGATTCATATGCTCCGAGAAATGGTTTTCTAATTCAAGATAATATTTAGAAAGGCCTAATGATTTTTATGAACTGAAGTACTAACGATTAGTCCATTATTAAATGCACAGTTCTAAGAGGTGCACACATCTTCTTTTCCATGGTACACTGCCATTAGCATTTAAGGATATAATGTACATCGGGCTTTTTTTCTTCTTCAAAATACAAGCAGAATGTTCTTCTCATGAACAAATACTGTCAGAAAAGATAACTTCAAATATAACACTAATAATATTAATGCAAGAAACATATACAAGAAGAGTAGGACTGTAGGAGTATACATTGAAAACATAGATAAAACTTCAAAAGGACCTAAATACAAAATAACAACTTTTACATATTAGTTTCATATGGACTCGGAACAATGTCTTGTAGAAGTCCATGGTCAGTGTTCAGAATCTGGCGTGGTCGAAGAGGTGGTGGCGGTCCCGACATATTTTGAAAAAACATATTAGGGTTCGTGCTTTGACCGAATAATGGATGATTATTGGGGTTATTTATCATAGGATTAAGCATTTGTTGCATGATAAGATCACGGCCAAAACCAGGCGCTAAATTCCTAGATGTCCCCCAATTGCTACCCCGAAGCGTCGCCGGGCTCTGATGAGCGTGTTGTCCTTCATACGTTGTGATAACGACTGAAGGGTCCTGATATGATCGCTCCACTCGTTTCTTCACAGTGCATTTCGGCGTAGTGCAACGGTAATAGCTCCTATATATGATTAATGCACAATGATTAATTATACTCATATGAATATAATCTCAAATTAAGTTCCAAAATTCTATAACCATGTAAATTATTTTAGCTCCCTAAAAAGAAAATTGTAGTGGAAATTAGGGAAAATATAACAATCCCCCATAACTCAATAAAGCATCATTGATGCGTCAATCAAGGGTACTTAATTAAATTGATTAGTCTCTTTAATTGAATCAATTAAACTAAGCATTGATTTGAAGGTTAATCAATCCAATCAACCTATTAAATCAGTCTCGATTAACGCATCGATTAACGCATCATGGCTATATATCAAGGATGTGCAAGGCTCCATATCTAACCCCTGGAAATTACATCTCAAAATTTTAAGGTAAGGGGTGCAAACTTATAAGGGCTATAGATAACAATTATTGGTGATATAACTCACTACTTAGGATCTTATCAATGAGGACCTATATAATGATATAACTCACTACTTGATAAATTGTTGGTGAATTATTTATGACTAATGCAGTTTGTTATTCATGACATTGTTAAAGACATTATAATGCTATTTATTAGTAGTAGAAAAGGTGCAAATAAGTTTGATGAACTTGGAATATTTTAAGGGGTAGTTAAAGGTCAGAACTAATTATGAGAAGTTCTTTAAAAAAAAATTATGAGGAGAAAAAAAAGGGGGTAGATAAAATAAAAACCTTGGATAAGGGCTATTCTTGACGGCTTTCTGGCCGTATTTGCGCCATCTATATCCATCTTCTAAGTGGTCGACTTCACTCTTCGTCATGAACGCGATGCGAGGTTCTCGCTGTCTTTTCTCGCCTTTTTTGCGTGGTTTGAGTCTGTTTGGAAAGATAAATCAAACAATCAGATACTCGGTAACAAAAGGGACATGGGAACTATTCTACTTCATATGTTTGAATAAGGAATAGTTCTTTTCACTTTTAATGAATTGATCCTTTCATGAACATACATAACCATCTCTACATATTCTTTCTTATTATTGTGGTTACGTATTTTTTGCGTTTCTGGCATTGTAAATTAATATGATATGATCCTTCAAAAGAAATAAAAGAAGTAGTTAAAGTGCAAAACAAATCCAAAATTAGTGAAAGTAGGATGAAAAAGGGAAAAGTAGCCTTTACCCTTTGGAAGAAGAGAAACCCCTAAAGAGATTTTGTTTTATTGGGCAAGGTATGAAACCCTAAAAAGTGAGAACTTATTTTAGAAAAATAATCACCAAACACACAAACCCACATAGAAAAATTAAACCAAAAACAAAAATGCAAGACTAAATCTTCAACAACTTATCTTTGAACTTGCCTTGGTCAATTATCCAACAACCCCCAACAATAATAACTATTTACATCTAACAATAAATTGATTCACAAATAAGTACATCTAACAATTAAACTAGAGATAGAGAGAGAGAGATTTCTCTGGCAATATATTACACAAATAATAGGACTTTATTTATTCCAGTCTCAAAAAAAGGAAAGAAATTGATTAACTGAGCAAACTGTTGGAGTTTGAGGAATATATTACGGCACCAACAAAATCAAGAAAGATAAAAGGAGTGATATTGGTTTATCGTTTTTAAAAATGAGAGATCAAACCGAGTAAAGAAAAACTTAAAATGAATGTTTATAAAAAAAAAATACACTTTTCCTTAGCGAGAAAAGAAATACACTTTCTTTGATTCGTCACAATCTAGAAGAAGAGAATTAATTGCGCTTGAAATTCTAACAAAGGAAGAAAATAACCGATTGATGGAAATATTATTGCTTGAGAGAGATATTGCACCAACGAGATCTAAGAAGAAGCAAGAAATCAACACTAAAAATAATTAATGTCATTGCATCAAAAAAAATTATCAGTTCTTAATTAGAAGAAGAGATCAAATCCTCAAAGCCAGATATAATTAATGATTTGTTAAGAACTTACAATTTCTTTGATTTATCTAAATCTTCATCGCCCCCTTTCTCTTCTTTGTCCTCTGTCTCAAGATCTGCCTTAATTTTATCCTTGTCTCCATTTGCCTCACTTGAAGAAGAAGAAACCGACGAATTTGGAGTCACCGGGCCGGTACCCGCTAAATTATTACTAACCGATCCTGTTAAATCTACTTCAAGCTCATGCTTGATATTGGATTGATACCCAAATCCATAATCTATCGATCCGTTCATGCAGTCTTTGAAGTTGAAGTATGGCATGTCGATAAGGGATTCGTCGTTCGGTTTTTGAGAGAAGTAGAGAGAGATATCTTCAGGCAAAGGGAATTGGTAGTCATGGTGGTAGTGTTCTCCTTTCTCCCCTGACATGAGAGAAGATAGAGACAGAGAAACAAGAGTAAAACTCAGTAGTGTAGAAATGGTAGAAAGGATTTGAATGAAGAGAGAGAGAGAGAGAGAGAGAGAGAGAGAGAGAGAGAGAGAGAGGATTTGTGCTTGGTGGGTTATCTTTTCTATTTGATTTTAAGGGGCTTATGGAGTAGGGGAACTTTTTGGGATTCCTTTCTCAATTTATTAATTATATAGTATATTTCAGATCAACAAAATTTTGTGGTAAGTAAACTTTATTAGTATTTGATGAGTGCCTTAAATGGAGATTTCGAAAGGGATGGCGAGATATTTAGGGTTTTGTATGGATTGGAAATATTGAATTGTATAATGGATGGATAGATGGTCACAATTAAAGGGGACAATGAGTAGGAAAGCAAGAATTAAACCGGCTATCGTCGGTCACGTGGTGGAATTAAGACCATGTTAAATGCTTTGAGTACATGCATATTTGCAAGCAAGATTTTGTAGCCTTGTAACATAATACTATATGAAAAAATTTATGAACAATATTTAAAATATATATTATTTTAATAAGCTTTATTTATATGTAAATCATAAGCGTAGGTTATATTTAAACGTGTGAACAATATGTTATGTGTATAAAATACAATAAATTTTATCTGATGAAAATATTTCATATAACAAAGATTATATTATAGTTGTGTAAAAATAATAATTTATAGATAGAAATACGTTATGTTTGATAAAGAAACTAAATTACATATAAATAATTAAATATATTTAGTTTTTAACTATGAATTAAATTTTCTTAATCTTGGTATGGAATACACGAAACATACGCAACTCGTGTATTTTTTCAACAAAATCTATCCATTTCTTTTACGAATTTGACACGTTAACAATGAATTTTCGACTCCACAATATCTTCGACTTAGCAGGTTTATCTTATTTTATTTTATTTTTTCATAAATCTAAATACCTTCAATTATCACGTTATAAACTCAACACTCATATGACATCGAAATTAAATCATACGCTATTAATCGTCCTTCTTAAAAAATAGTACCGTGAACTAATTTTGACAACAAACTTACTATTTAAAAAAATAAATATTCTCAATCAATATTATTTGCACACGATCTATCAAACACAAACAACAACTACCAATACTTTGTGTTCTATAAGTATATCAAATTACTTTTAAACTCCATATCCTTACACAAACCTGTGTGGTACCAATTAGAAGTACACGTAGCAATAGAAAGAGATACAACTTGAATAAAAACAGTAGTCAAAGTTTCTTCGTATTCTCGCACGAGAGATGCTGCCGACACGTGCCCACCACTGCTCGCCCCACATCGATGTGACGCCCTGAAGTCGTCACTCTCATCCCATCCCTCCAATATCCATCCAACGATCAATACTCATCCATATTACCGTAGCAATACGAACTTTTTCGAGGGTATAAACACGAGAGGATCCCCCCGTATTCGAGCACATGGATTTAATGGGGGAAGTGTGAACCGGAGTTGCGAGAATTGCGACTGGACCGACCGGATCTTTGAACCGTATCCAGAGAAAGCGTTGTTGTGTGTGTGTGCGCTATTTTCTTTTTATCCCCTTCGCCGAGTGGGTTTTTATTTACGGCAGAAATGTACACTACACACTTTGTACTCTTTAATAATAAACCATGATTTTCGCAGTACTGATTAATAAATTTTGGATGATGCTATTGTAAGAACTAATAATATTTAATTACGAGTAATTTTAAAATTTTATTAACATGTTATTATTTTTCATCAATCAAGCAAAAATATTTTTCTTAATATTACGAAAAATCAAATATAATGAATATGAAACATAAATAAGTCAAATTATTCATATAATTTTTTTTAATGGTGTCAATGATCTTAAATCTTCTTTCGAAAAATGATTATTTAGTCTTTGAATTTGTAAAAAATATCGTCTTATTATTATTATTATTATTTCATGATGAGACATGTTATTTTGATATTTCTCAATTTGAATATATATTTATGGAAGATAATAAACTAATGAGAAATGTAATAAATATCAAACATCATTAATGAGGACATAATGGTAATTTGATAAAAGAAAATTGAAATCGTTCTTTATTAAATCATGTTAGTTCTTGTAATAACGTTATCCTAAAAAAAAATTATGTAATTTTAGTAATTGTTTTTTGTTTGGTTTCTTATATGCGCAACTTAGTTTTTTTATCACATAGTAAATATTTGGGGAGGGGGATTTTGTTTAGAGTACTGTCAAGCATTAATCTTTTATATTATTAACATGGGGGCTTCTATCATACATCCATTTCATTATCATACACCAATTTTCAAGGGTATTTGGAGTAATTATCCATTTATGAATATTTAAGATAAGATATCAAATATATTTATCAATTAATTTTTAACTAAATTGAAATTTTTTGTTGTTCATTTAAATCAAAATTTTCATAAAAAATAAATTTTATGATACACCTTTTTTACAAATATAATTAATTGATAAAATACCCAAAATACCTTTGTAAAATGGTATATGATAGAACTCTCCTATTAACATATATGCATAATAAGCCTATGGGCATTTCCCTTAAAAAAACATATATGATAATTTATGTTATTTTGAATATATTATTTATTAATCTTTCAACATCAAAATAAAATGTGATCGGTCTTAACTTAATATCATTGATTCCATAACATGATATAAAAAAAAACAATGGTCGTTATAGAAACCGTCCAATCAATTTTGTACATATACTATAATATAAGGAGCACCAAATTGAATTAACTATTTTGACTATATATAAGTTATCTATCATATCCAAACAAACTTCAATAAAAATATATACAAACCATTCTAGCCAACTACCATATGCATTATTGATGTGTGCATGAGAAAATGAGTTGATTTTTTTTTGTCAAAGGTATGTCTAATAAATGCCATTCAAATAATACAACAATTGGTTATAAATTATTATTTCCTCTGTATTTCTACTAACAATAAGAATGATGTGTCAACAACAAAGTTGAGTGTGTGGTACTAGAGTCTCGAGATGCAAAATATCGATAGAACTCATAAAATGAATTGACATAGACAAAGGACATCTCCATTTAGATGAAATGGAGAGTAGAAAGATAAAGTAGTTGGACTTGTAGGAGTCAAATTATACGTAGGTAGAGTAGAGAGACCCGCACCTCTAAATGGATGACTAATGACTTCGTCATTTCTATATAATATAATACTAGGATGGACCCTCATATGATTTTTAGGAATAAATTGTGTATTAATAAAACAAAAACTAATAGTTTGATTTTTTTTTTTCAATTTTATTTGTATTTTGTGCATTTCATTGCACTCCAAAATATACATAGTTTTTCATCCAAGTTTATGTCTTACGATGAATCATATTTTAGATGTATGTTATAATATTTTTATATGTATATTTAAAATGTGATATATTTCAGATGTATGTATATGTTACATATTTTCACAAGTATTAAATATTTGTATGTGTTATATTTTTTTAGATATATGATATATTTTTTTAAAATACAATAAATGTTATAAATTTTATTTGTTATTATTTTTAGATGTACACATACATTTTAGATGTATGATATACTTTTCAAATGCAATGCATGTTATATTTTTGTATACGTACGATATACATTTATGCATGTCATACATTTTTACATGTATTTTATAAATTTTAGGGAAATTTACAAATAACACCCTAATTTTTCTTGAATTTACAAAAAAAAACCCTAACTTTTGAGAAACTCCAAAAAAAAACCTACATACAAGGTTTTCTTTTCAATTACCTCTCTATAGGGGTATTTCATGGTATTACAATTTTTTTGGACCAAAATACCCCACTATTTTTCATCTTTAAATGTAATAAACATATTTTTGTATTATTTATTAATTTAAAATCATTATAAATATTTTTTAACATATACTAATTTAATAAAACTATATGTCATATACATAATTTTAATCTTTTATTTATTATATATATTATCATAGAAAACAAAAATTAAATAAAAATATGATATAAAAAATATTCCTGAAAATATCTTGACAAATTAATATTATTCTAGTATTTAATTTTAATGTTAAAAAGTTGTTAATAAAAAAAAGTTACTAAATAGTATGTTTCACCATATTAGCAATGCATGAGTGAACACCAAAACTAGCATTAAAATAATATTACCGTTAGTTCGAATTTTAGCACCTAATTTTATTTCGGCAGTTTGTTTTGTAATAATTATTTTTATTAACTATTAGCAAATTAGCTGATGAAATCAATAGTTGTTAATAAAAATATTTACTACAAACTAGCTACTAAAATAAAAATAGTTAATACAAAACAAGCTGCTGAAATAGAAATAGTTGTTGAAATTAAAATTAGCGGCAATATTATTTTAATCCTAGTTTTAATTTTCATTCATTCATTGTTAATTTGGCTAGAAAAAATATCCAGTAACTATTTAACATTAAAATTAAATACTAGAATAATATTAGTTTGTCAAGATATTTCCAAGAATATTTTTTATAACATATTTTTATTTAATTTTAAATTTTGATGATAAAATATATAATAAATAAAAGATTAAAATTATGTAGATGACATAATAGTTTTTTTTTAAATTAGTATATGTTAAAAAATATGTATAGTGATTTTAAATTAATAAAATAATACAAAATTATGTTTACTAAATTCAAATATGAAAAATGGAGGGGTATTTTGGTCCAAAAAAAATTGTAATATTATGAAATACCCATAGGGGGAGGAGGGGGATAATTGAAAAGAAAACCTTGTATGTAGGGGGGTTTTGGGAGTTTCTCAAAAGTTAGGGGGTTTTTGTAAATTTAAGAAAAGTTAGGGGGGTTATTTGTAAATTTCCCTAAATTTTATTTGTTATATATTTTTAGATATACACATACTTTTTAGATGTATAGTATATTTTATAAATACAATGCATGTTATATTTATTTTATATGTATGTGAGTGTGTATATGATATCTTTTAAGATATCATTTTTTTAAATGAATACTATTTAGTATATACCTGTTTTTACTAGATTTATAATTTTTGTATAAAAATTAATACTTTTTTTTTTTGAAGTAAGAATAGCAAAGTGCTATCTCTTAGGGATTTTATATAAAGAATATACTTTTACAATACCGTGTTTTAAGTAAATTGACTCAGAATCTATTACAATGAGCAGTCTAAAACCTAGAATAAAAGGAGTCGTATTACTCCGCCCTGAACTAATTCGGGAGCCGGATCCAAGCTGCTGCCTCCTCGCAGATTGTTTGCGTGATCAATTTTGGCGAGCGTCTTTTGTGTTGGAAGATACGTCGATTTCGTTCTTTCCGGATATTCCAATTCACCGTCATCCATAATGTGTTCCGAGCAGGTCGCACATTTTTTGGGAGTGACCTAGTGTGAGATTCCCACCCCTCCAGTAGGTCGTTGTGCCGAGTATATGGTCCGATGTGTGGATGTGATCTGTCGAGAGTACGCCATACAGCTTTTGAGTAGGAGCACTCTTTAAGTAAGTGATTTCTTGATTCAGGATATGTCTATTGCATAAGGTACATGTCAGAGTATGCGGCCATCCTTTCCTATGGGGAGTTCTATTATACACATTTTTAAAAATGTATTTTGGATATTTAGAAGGGTGAAACATAAATTTTACTTTTTATATATGTTAGAATTTGAAATTCATATGATTGGAGATAATATGGGGATTTTATATTGGGGGGTGGATATGATAACCAATGGAAAGATTCAATCAAATAGAACACGGAGAGAGAGACCCCACAGAGGCAATTGCCCCTTTTTAATTTTCTTATAAATTTTTCTCTATTGAATTTCGGTACAACACAACCCCTTAAATAGATTCAATATACATCTCCTAAACGCACCCTTTCACACATACATCATAATCTATCTAAATTCTAGATAATTCTTTTATAACTACATACACCTATTTATTACAAGATACATCCCCCTTAATTAATCTAGACACTTCTAATAATTATCCTAATTATCCTGCCCATTAATTATTAATAATAATATTAATTAATATATATAAAACATTAATTTTAATACTCCCCCTTAATGTTTTTTTTTTCGTTATTTTTTTTTTGTTCTCGATACTCTCCCGTGATTTTTTTTCCGTCACGCTCGTCTATTTTCCTTTTTTTTTTTAATCGGCTTTTTTTTTCGAATCGTCCTTTTTTCGGATCATCTTTTTCGAATCGCCTTTTACCGAATCGTCCTCTTTTTTCTTCATCGAAATTGAGTTGCGAAACTTGTGGGAACCCGAACATACCGTCTTGGGTTGTCGTGGCCTTCTCCTACTCCAAATTTCTGCTGAACTCGATAAATCGGTAATGAGTTGTGAAGTTCGTGTGAGCCCAAGTACGTAACCTTCTTGGTTGTCTTGGTGACTCCTCCTTCGATTTCTACTAAACTCGATAATTCGGAAATGTGTTGTGAAATTCGTGTGAGCCCAAGTACATAACTCCTTGGTTGTCTTGGTGACTCCTTCTCCGACTTCTACTAAACTCGATAATTCGGAAATGTGTTGTGAAGCTCGTGTGAGCCCAAGTACGTAACCTCTTTGGTTGTCATGGTGACTCCTTCTCCGACTTCTACTAAACTCGATAACCGTCGTTTTTTTTTTTTTTTTATAACCGTCGCTCGATAACCGCTGCTCGATAATCGTCGCTTTAGATAACCGTCGATCGATAACCGTCGCTCTGATGCCATGTTAGAATTTGAACTTCATATGATTGGAGATAATATGGGGATTTTATATTGGGGGGTAGATATGATAACCAATGGAAAGATTCAATCAAATAGAACACGGAGAGAGAGAGACCCCACAGGGGCAATTGCCCCTTTTTAATTTTCTTATAAATTTTTCTCTATTGAATTTCGGTACAACACAACCCCTTAAATAGATTCAATATACATCTCCTAAACGCACCCTTTCACACATACATCATAATCTATCTAAATTCTAGATAATTCTTTTCTAACTACAGACACCTATTTATTACAAGATACATCCCCCTTAATTAATCTAGACACTTCTAATAATTATCCTAATTATCCTGCCCATTAATTATTAATAATAATATTAATTAATATATTAAAAACATTAATTTTAATAATATATATATTTGTTTTTTCATGAACAATTCAAATTTTCTATTTAGCATATCATTGATAAATATATTTGAAAAATTACATTAAATACTCATTAATTGATAATTACTCAAAATATCCTTGAAAAGAGGTACATCATAAGCAAAAAAGGGTGTATGATAGAACTCTTTTTAGAATATCTGCCGTATTGATCCGATCGTGAGAGGCAATCCAGTTAAAGAATCTGACTTTTAATGGAGCTCTTGTTTTCCAAATTTGCTTTTGCCATATATTCTTAATGTCCGGATTTCTCAAGAAGAGGTAGGACAATTTCAAGGAGAAGACTCCAGAGTTTTCCCATTTCCAATATGAGGCCACCAACGTCGTCCAAATGAGAAGAAATAGAAGTCCGCATCTGAAGGTCGCGAGAAGGGAAGATTTGATCAGCCGTCGTCGCTAGGGTTCCGTCGTGATATCGCATCGCTATGGTTTCATCTCGTTCTTTCTCTCTTCTTCTGAATATATATATATATATATATATATATATAGAGAGAGAGAGAGAGAGAAAAGAAGAAGAAGAAGAAAAGGGATTATGAGTCTATTCAAATGTGAACCGTCCGATTTTGATAAAATTTGATCCAACGGCTCAGATGGATCTGATGACGTGGACCCATGAGGAAGAGCAGGGATTTCCATGAAATTATACATATCATTAGTTTCATTAGTTAATACTAACTCTAAAATCAGTACAAACAAACTATTTTTGGCCAAATTAGTCACTATCATACTTACTTGGAAGCTCATTATCACTCTTGACTATTGAATTTGTCCCGACTAGACCAAAAATTATGTCACGTGGTTCGTACATTAATATAATTCAAGACCTTTATAATTTGACATTCAGACTTCAAACTAGAGATCAAATTGCTTTAGGTACATAATACATATCTCCAACATTCGGTAAAAATGAAGTCATGAATCTTTCGTGTTGTGGGTCGTTGGAGCGTCAGCGTTTCGGAGTATTCAGGTTTCGGGTTACTCGTTTTTCGATGTTCGATAATAGCTTGGACTCGAGCCAAGTCGGCGAGTTTTCGGATTTTTATTATATGTTTGCCAACTCAACTTTGTAGATATAAAAACATAAATAGGTAACAAAATGGTTGTACATTGTCAATGTTGTTGAGTATGGAGGCATGACGGCATATTAGCGTAGTGTTTATCATGGCGACGGTTTGATTAATCACTCTTGAGATTAAGACCTGCCTTTCTTTATATTTTTATGTGTTTGTGATTCGTAGTTCGTACACAGCATGAGATTGTTGACTTGCTTCCTCTTATTGCTTTTTCCTTTTTCTTCTTTGAAGGTGAGTGTGGTGCTTAGTAGAGGAGAAACTTGTATTGTACTATGTTGTGGGGGGGCTTGTGGTGCAACAACTTGTATAATGGATCAATATTGTGCTACAAGAAAAACTCGAGCATAATAAAAATGAATAGGTCCCTTTCATGGATGGAGGAAGAGGAAAGTTGAATGGTGAGCCTGTTTGCCTTTGGCGGAATCTTGAGATATCGACTGGGCTCCCACGTTGAACCGTAGTTACCGCAACCGTGAATTTAGTGCATGTTGTTATTAAGATTGGCATATTTGATATTCGTTTGTTCTCTATGTTATTCACACAAATTAACTTGTGTTTTTATAAGATAGGCATATTTGATATGTTGTGTTCATAAGATGGGCATATTTGATATTTTGTACTTTTCAAATTGGAAATTTGGAGTCACGAAGTAGGACTCATGCCTGCATGAGCTTGAATTGGATATTTCTTTTTGAAAGTTTGGTCAAGTTCAACATGCAGAACTGTCTCTCATTCTGGGTACATTTTTTTCTTTTAATTTTTCTTTTTGTTAATTCACTTTTCTTTTATTTTCTTTTGATTCACTTGTTAATTAATGACAAAATTAATGCTATTGTAATGAGTTCATGTGTGCCCCTTCGAAATTATCTCGAATACACCTTGAAATATTGTTCAAATTTAGATTAAATGTATAAAAAAACATAAGACTATATGATGTGATTATCTTGAAGTACATAAGAAAAAAAAAATACAATGATAATAATATCTCTACGATTTCATAAAAAAAAATCACTATGATGAATGTTTTCAAATCACCAAACAGAATAATAAGTGATCTCTTAACATATTAGTAGTGGCTCTGAACTTGTCTGATATATTTACAATTTTACTGAATGATTTTTAAAACATAACAGTTTAACATTATTGAATGATAAATACTGCTCACGGCTTATAAGAATACCTTGATAATTTGAGTTTTTGCCGGGGCATATATGAGAAAAGGCCCCAATTTGGTTGCTTTATTGGCCTAGGTCAAAATGGGAGGGGCCATCAACAATAGGGTGATAAATGAAATTATTTTAACTATATCTATCAAAAGAAAGAAGTAGTAACTTGCACGCAATAACCTATGTACAATATGTGTGTGTGTATATAGTAGGCTGCCAAACAATTTCGAGTTTCTCACATTGATTGATTTCCATTTATCATTATTTTAGTTCTGTTCATATATATTAAAATAAAATACTATCCATATATGAAAGATGTTATTTATTATTGTCTCCAATTTTAACACAACTCACTCGATATGATACTAACAGGATTAACTAACAACTCAATTAACATACGACACAATTAATATCAAAATTGTATCATTTTGTAAATTGTGTGTTACATATTAGTTATATGTTAAATGAATTGTTAATTACCAATTTGAGTGTCACATCAAAAAATATTGGGTAAATTAGACGATATAATTTTCTTATTTGAAAAAGCCTAACTTGCTCAAAATGAACACACTACGGGCATGTTTGATTTAGGAGATTTCGATATACATGAATTTGTGAAATATATGTATATCAATGTCCATGTATTTGATAATCCATGTGAGTTGTTTGATTTGTTGTATTTTGAAATCATATACAAAAAATTTCTTTTCTTTTCTTTTTTTTTTTTTTTTTTGTAAAATCCATGATTCCAGTATTTTAATATTTAATCATTATTATATAATATTATATTATTTTATATTATATTATATTTCTTTATATCATATTATATTATATTATATTATAATATATTATACTATACTATATTGCTTTATATTATATTATATAATGTTTTATAAATATATTATATTATATTATATTATATTATATTGTTTTATTTTATTCTATATTGTTTTAAATTATATTATATTAAATTATATCAGATTAGATTATATGATAGTATGTATTATTATATTATTATTGTATAATATAATATAATGTTACTATTATTCATGAATATAATTTGAAATAATAATATTATAATGAAATACATGGATAGTTATGTTCATGTATTTGAAATTTTTTATGTATTCCAATATTCATCTTCCAATCCATCATTTCACCAAAATACACATAATCAAACAATGATTGTATTTGAAATCATGAATATCCAAATACATTCCACCAAAACATGTCATACGTGTTAATTGTATATGCATGCAGTACATGCCGCCAAAAAGATAATTACTTAGGTAAAAACATATCTACTTAGGGTAATAATATTTACATGAAACAATTTTATTTATGATAGAAAATTAAAATGATAATGATAATTTACATTCCGTAACTTTTAATATTGGATGAGATATTTATTTCGTGTGCACACTAAATATTTTTACAGTTAATATGATCATTCATAAACTTCTTAGTACCCGCGTAATTTCAACTAAAGTTTCTTTAAATATATAAAGATTCGACGATTGTGTAATTGTGTTATGAAGAAATAAAAATCGAGATATAATTTGGTATTGGAGGTTCTTTGAATGTAAAATTCAATTATGTGTGCCTATAATGAAAAATATGAGATTATAATTGAAGCAAAAAAATAAACATTATCCTGAATCATTTATTGAATAATAATTATTATTATTATGTGATAATTCATATAAAAATCAATTACCAATTAAAAATGAGACTAAAAATGCAAATTTATCTTATTTATCTTGTGGCACGAGGTGCACGACTCAATAATAACTTATTTGACATCATCTCATAGTTAATCGAGCAGAGCCGATCTAGTTCAAGAACTTATCGAGCCGAGCTTGAACCGGATTTAACTCCAATCCAATTAATCCATAATTCATAATATGTAGTACCAACAAGCAGTGGCGGATCCGCGGTAGCCCCTCCCCCCCCCCCCCCCCCCCCCCCCCCCCCCCAATCGAAAATGAAGATTTTGACGTTTTAAAGGTAATAATTGTGTTAAATTTGTTTATATTTCACAAAGATTGGAATGATGTAGTGGTAAAATGTGTGCTTTGAAAGTGAGGTCTCAAGTTCGAATTCCTCTAGCCACATATTTTGAATTTTTTTCAGTTCGGCCCCCCCTATAAACTAATCCTGGATCCGTCCCTGCCAACAAGTTAATATATGATATCTAGTACTAAGAAGTTAGTCCCTCGTTCATGTCTGAACTCTAGAATCAGTTGTGAGTCTTTAAACGCCTCGTTATTCTCTTCCCTATTCTTTGTAGGTTCTTATTTTTTATATTATATTGTGATTTTTGGTAAATTTAGTTTTTATTTGTTTGTATTATTAAGATATAATGTATAAAAATTATTTGGTACTAATGCATTTTTTTTATTGACAAATATTTTTTTCATTTAATTCAAATTATTTTGTTAAACGAGTTAGTGCCGAACCAAGCCGGACTACTTCAATTTATAATAAATATTGAGTTGAGTTTGAGTTTGAATTTTCCGTTCGAACTTTAATTATAAACAAGCCGAGTCAATTCGAATTCAGTTCGATCTAAGCTTGAGATAGATATAATTCGCTCGAATCAACTCAACTAGGGATCTAAATGAGCTCATGGGACATATCAACATGAGCATTTTCCATATCAGTGCCAGATCATCAATAAACCCGCTTGTAAAACAATCAGAAGACAATAACATTTTTCAATCTTTAATACAAGTCTAGTTATTTCAGTAATCTCTAGCTCAGAGCTCAGTCATGACCAAGTGGGTGCTATTTTATAATATGTAAATATGATTGGGTCAAATATACCTTGTTCTTTTTAACGTAAAACCAAATACATATTTCTATTTGTAATATTGTAATTGTAATTGTAATACAAATTCAATTTTCTTGATGCCCCCTTTCACCATTCAACACTAGAAGCAAACAAAGAATCAAGTTGGATGGAGACTTGACTCATTCATTCCTACTATAATTTAGTAGAAAGATGAATCATATATATTAATTTAATTATAAAAGAAAAAACAATTGAATAATATTTATAATTACTAATTAAATATGCTTTTATGTTTGACAAACAAAAAATGATGCATCATAAGAAGAAGAAAAAAATATATCATAAACCTCCCCAAATATATAATTCAAGGAAATACTAAAGTATAATTGTTGGATCATTCATTGATCTAATGCTAGATTTGTATGTTATTTAATAATGTGATTATATTTTAGTTAACATGATTATGAATATTTTAGTGTAAATGTGTAAAATTTATGGTATACATTCTTTTGATGCAGAGTAATAATTCTGTCGTGCAATTATACATTCGGGCCCAAAAATTATTTCCCGTATATTAATGCTAGTAATTAACAAGACATCCATATTAACATAGTTCGTACATACTATTTTCCATAATTTGAATTTGTAAAAATATTATGTAAAAAAAAAATACAATGTAAAAAAATGCATGTGTGCATAATACAATTTTATGTATTTTATTTACATAATTAAATTTAAGTATTATTATTTTTTAAATATATAGATATAAATACCCATATAATACTAAGTTGATTATATTTGTGTTTTTAATCAAACAAATTTAATATTAAAATTTTGAAAAATTAATAGAAATTAAAACAATAGTGTATCCATCTAAATAACTTCTGAAATTTATGAACACCTATCAAATATTATTGATATTTAAAAAAAAAAATCTTAAAAAATCGAATGATATAAAATAATCTATAATTATGTTTATGTTAAATTAATTTTTATTCTTTACTTTCATTATTAAGTAATTTTCATTGTATTTTGAATCAATAAAATAATTAGTACTATATAATTAACGATACGTTCTTACATCTATCGTATGATTCATAATTTGTATATTTGATATTGTATTAAATATTGTCAACAGTAATGATATGACATTTGTTGTTATGTTTTTCGTAAAATTGTGGTATATCTCATATATTATTATACGATGACTCTAATATTAGTGTTATTATTTGATTAAAAAATGATATTTTTTTGTTATTGTAAAACATATATAATCGTACATAATTATGTTCAAATAATTTTATTATAAGATTATATTAATAAAAGTATCGAATATGTATTTTATATTACAAAGAACAACATAATTAACATACTCTCCGTGTAGTGCAAGTATTCTCTTAATTAATTAAAAATTAAAAATGACTAATTTATATGGATGTAAATTATATATGACATGATAATTAATTACTTGTCCCTTACTAATGACCAATGTTAATTGGGATATAGATGTTGTGATCTTTGAAATTTACCAATCCCATTTTAGGACCAATCTTTGTGAAATTTCCTCATGCCACATCATCATAATTAATTCAACCATTAGATCATGATATGTGGCAAAATATGAACCATGGATTAACCATTGTTTTTTATGATTATGTTTTATTTGTAGACATTTATGTGTCCCTTATTTTACACATAGTTTTAATCAATTTTAGAAGACCACATCACCTTACATTGATGATGTGTCAAAAAATTATTCGTTATGTTCATGTTGGACCGGTTGTATTTAATTTTCAATCATTTCACATTATGTTACATGATCAAATGTGAATTCAAAGGGAATGTGAAGAGTTTAAATATTTAACACTAACAAAGTAATATATAATATCATAAATCATATATCATACATCAAATGTTACTAATATATTTACCAATATAATTTTAAAAAATTATGAAATATATTCACTTGAATTTTGTCTTTATTTACCGACCCATATTACTATATATCCAATTTTTTCTAGCTTAAAGTTACGAAAATAAGTATGTAAGAAAAACCACAATATAAAAATAAGTATAATTACATTAGTGATTTGTAAGTCTAATTAATAGTATTTTTGAAACTATAATTTAAAAAATTATACAAATTACTAAATATGCTATGTTTGTATTTTTACTCAAAAAAATTCATGTTAATCTTTTAAAATTTAATAAAAAAGAAAGATATTAATTTACCAAACACAAATAACTTTTTCAATTTATACATTTTTTTAATAATAAAATGTTAATTATTCTTATTTTTAGATATGTAAATTTAAAAATATCGTATTGTTTTGATTTTAATTTTTTTATGTCATGTTATTTTATTATTTTATACTAGCATTAATGTTTTTTGTACGTCGTGAGAAAGTACTAAATAAATATTTCGAATTGTGTCAGATTTAAAAATAGTATTATAATATGTCATCATCTCACTTTTTGAATCAATATGATTTTTATTTTCACAAATTGTTATGTTAGTTCCCTAAAATTCACAACTAAATATTATGTGTGAAAAAATAAATGAAACAAATCCGTCGCGAAACGCGGTTAATCTCCTAGTATGAATACAATTTTAGGTGGGAAATCAAAGATTCTCATGAACATCTTTTATTGTTGGGTTTTACATAATTTGACCTAGTCTGAGAATTTTATTATTTGGCAGAGGAAGTTCAACAAAGAGACCCTTCTAGACTAGGAAATGTTTTTGAGCAAACAAGTTGTGCTTAGTGGAATTTGGGAATGTTTGGACTTTCAAACCACAAAAATGTGGGCAAGTGCACAAACCTTTTACTAATAGTGGACAGTGGATAGATAGGTTAAGAGATCAAGCCAAGTAAAGAGAGGAAAATAAGTTTGTACATGATTTTTTCATTTTTTTTTTTTTTTTTAAGGAAAATTTATTAATTATGGAAGCTTCTTTTCAAATTTATATAACAAAGGTCAAGTATCGCCACCCGTCCGCCAATAGCTATCCTAAGACGTCGCGTGGTTTTTTTTCTTTAGAAAAAATATATATTTTTTATCATTTTAGTCGTAATTGCCGTTCTCCGAATTTTTGAACTTCTGTCATGTGGCAAGATCTTAGTTATTTGTGTAAAGTTGTGTAACACACACTTACTAGAATCTTGTCACAGGTGGAGAAAAAATCAGAAAAATAAATGAAGACTATAAATACCATTTTTAGTATATATTTTTAATAAAAGATTATATACTTGATTTTCTAAATGCTAAGAAAAGTCCCTACATTTATTTTCGTCTCCAAACTAGTTATGTTTTATAAAAACATCATGACAATCAAAATACACAAAAAAAAGAAACCAAATTAACTTGAACTTCTATTTTCCAAAGTTCCAAAAAATTATATAATATATATAAATAATATGAATTGTGTAAATTATTTATCTAATATATCAAAATAAATAGATTTTACATATTATTTGGAAATGCTAAAGCTAGAGACTCTTTTTACAAAATGTTTGAAATTAGGGTGATTCTATAGTATTTTAAATGTTAGTGATTTCGGAAAATGAAAAAGAAAAAAAAAATAGAAAGTCTTGTCAATAGTTCAAAAGATACGGGTTTAAATAAATAAGATTCTAACTGTCATTTTTACAATTCAATAATTTAGTGAGCCTAAAGATTTCAATAAAAAATTTCAGGTCTACAGTCAACTAAAAATATTAATTACATTGCAACCAATGACAAAGTCCTATAAATCATTTTCTCCTTTTTTTTATTTTATTCCTTATGGACCATCTTATAAATACAACCACCATATCTACCCATTTTCTTATATAGCCTTACCGACAAAACTTATTTACTAATTTTGAGTTATGCATAATTAGTATATTACGCAAACTAACAAATCAATTAAATAGTTAGTAGATTGTTTATTGGGAGTAGCTCTTCGAAATTTATTTAACAGAAAAGAAGGGTACATTTATGTGTCAAAAATGTTTCAAATTAATTGGATTTGTTAGGTTAGTATTTGTTGAATATATAACATTACAAAATAGAAATTAATAAAATTTGAGTGTGTTAATTAATTTGCAAACTTCAAAAGGGCCCAGATTAATGCCATGAACAAAATAAATGATCATCATCTGTTTATTTCAATTCGAATTAAAAGCCCTTATTATTTTTTTCGAAATAAATTGCTTTTTAGACCCAAATATATTTGGTCTAAATGAGGCCTAAATGGAGTTATGGCCCAAATTTTCTTTTGTGAAATTTTCCCGTGACCTGAATTTTTCTCAACGATAATTTTTCATAATGATGAATATTAATTACAAATCTTGTAACTTTTCAAATTCTCATTGCCTCATGGGTACAATTTGTCAATACTGCTTTAATTTAAATCAACGGCAGTTTTTTCGAGAAGTGCACCTTATAATTGTTATTAATAGTTAAAACATTTTAACATTCTCTTTTTTTTTTAACTTAGAAGCATTTCGTAGTTGTTAATTATGATTAGTAGAACATATCATCCATGTGTGAGCATTCCAAGACAAAAAGAAGGTCTAAAGGACTATAATTAATTAATATATGTCCCCTTGTTAGAAAACAAAACAAAGGAAAAATAATTATTGTTCCCTTGAAAAGTATAACAAAAGATATTTATGTTCCATAATTCATGGGGGCGATTGCTAAAAATTTTGGTTTTATGTACCACCGAGAAGTTCAATATAATTATGCACTATTTTTGTTGGGGAGTTATATCCTATATTATTTTTTGTTTATGATACATTATTTTTTAAAGATACTTTGAGTAATTATAAATTAATGAGTATTTAAGATAATATTTTAGGTGTATTTATTAATGAATGATAATTAAATAAAAAATTTGAATTGTTCATTAAATAAAAAATATTCATAAATTTTAAAATTTATGATACATTTTTTTAAATACTCAAAATATTTTTTTAGAAGGGTGTATGACACAGCTCCCTATTTTTTGTTATTGCCTATACTTAACAAATTAACAAACTTGTGATTTTATTAGGTGTATGCTTTTTATGTGATCCACTTAGTGTACTAATGGTTGCTTAAATTGCCTATATCATATCATGATAACTAAAAATAAGAACAAATTAAATAAGATGTGGACATGTGTAAATATGATTGTTGTACACTACATAAAATGAAAATAAGGAAAAATCAAAGGTGGGATCTTTTTTTATGTCTTTGAAGCTGATATAAACTTGCAAATATATATTCCTATTTTTGTTTGTAATTTTAATGAGCTTTCATGAGATAATGACTTGATTATAAGCCCTTAGGAGAGAAGTCAATTAGTATACTCTTTCTAGTTCATTGAGATGACAAGGAAGAAAAAATATACTCTTCATATCTCCTAAATTGAAGTTAAATAAGGCTTTGCTTGGTTTGGTATAATCGGTGGGAAAGAAAAAAAAAAGATAATAAATTTCTCAAAGGTAAAAAAATTATTCTACTCATGCTTGATTTGGAGGGAGGAAAAGGAAAAAATAAATGAATAGGATATATATATATATATATATATATATATATATATATATATATATATATATCATACACCCTTTTACAAGGATTTTTTTTTTATTTGAAATAATTTATCTAAATATAACAATAATTTTAAAATCATGATAATGTAAATTTTCAAAATACGATACATTTTAAAGATCCAAAAAATTCAAAATATGATATTTTTGAAACTAATTATTTTTTTTCTAAACATATTTTTTCATCATTTCAATTTAATGTCTTACTTGAAATATCAATTTTTCTTGGGGAATTTTTCAAAAACCCCCCCAACTTTTCTGAAAATTCTGAAAAACCCCCTCTACTTTTATAAAAACCCCCTATCTTTTTTAGATTCCCTCAAAAACCCCCTATATTTTTTGCTTCTTCAAAAACCCCCTAACTTTTTTAGATTCTCTCAAAAACCCCTTATCTTTTTATTATGTTTTTAAAAAAATAACCATTATACCCTTTAATTTTATTTTTTAAATTTCTATAATTTAATAAATAATGAATATATATTAAACTATTATAAAAAAATTAAAAATAAATAATACATGATATTATAATATTATAATAAATAATATATAGTATTAAAATATTATAATAAATAATATATTGATATTAAAATATCATTTTCAACAATTATTATAATATTTTAATATCAATATATTATTTATTATAATAATTTAATATATACGTATTATTTATTATAATATTTTAATATCATGCATTATTTATTTTTGGCCAAATTTCATACGTACCCCTACAAAGTCCCACAATTTCACGTATACCCCTGCAAAACGTGAAATATCATGAATACCCCTACAAAATTATTATAATTTCATGAATGCCCTTTTTGTTAGTTTTTTATTAACTATCCGTTAAAATTACCGCCAAATTTTGCTTTTTCGATTTTACCCCTATCTAAATAAGGAATAAAATTTATGCTGGAAAAATAAAAAAGGCACAAATTAGCAGTAATCTGACGGGATAGTTATCTGAAATCTAACAAAAAGGACCTTCATTAAATTTTAGTAGTTTTGTAGGGGTATTCATGATATTTCACGTTTTGTAGGGGTATACGTGAAATTGTATGGTTTTGTAGGGGCACACATGAAATTCTGCCTTTATTTTTTATAATTTTATTGATATTAAAATATCAATAAAAATGTTATAATAATATAATATCATGCATTATTTATTTTTTATAATTTTATTGATATTAAAATATCAATAAAAATGTTATAATAATTTAATATCATATATTATTTATTGATATTAAAATATTATAATAAATAATACATAGATATTAAATTATTATAATAAATAATATATTGATATTAAAATATTATAATAATTGTTGAAAATGATATTTTAATATCAATATATTATTTATTATAATATTTTAATACTATATATTATTTATTATAATATTATAATATCATGTATTATTTATTTTTAATTTTTTTATAATAGTTTAATATATATTCATTATTTATTAAATTATAGAAATTTAAAAAATAAAACTAAAGGGTATAATGGTTATTTTTTAAAAAACATAATAAAAAGATAGGGGGTTTTTGAGAGAATCTAAAAAAGTTAGGGGGTTTTTGAAGAAGCAAAAAATATAGGGGGTTTTTGAGGGAGTCTAAAAAAGATAGAGGATTTTATAAAAGTAGAGGGATTTTTCAGAATTTTCAGAAAAGTTGGGGGTTTTTTGAAGAATTCTCTTTCCCTTCTCTTTTCCTTCTCTACTCCCAAACCAAACATGAGAATTTTTTTCCTTCCTTTCCCTTCCCCTCCCCTCCTCTTCACCAAACCAAGCAAAGCCTAAGTTAAGAAATAAATTCACTTCTAAAAACACAATAAGAAAAATATCATGTACACCTATAAAATAACAATTATCATGGCAATACCCCTAAAAATAAATATTGGAATATACCGTAAGAAACCAACATCAGATATAAAATGGTAGTGCTCAAACTATATATATATATATATATATATATATATATATATATATATATATATATATATATATATATATATATATGGGTTTTAGATTCAAATTTAGATACGTTTATTTATGAATTTGAACGCGGTTCGAATATTGTCACATACGGATACCAATTACAATTACAATACTTTTCAATTCTCAAACTAAAGAAAAAATATACGTTTTCCTCATATTTCACTGCCACTTCCTTGATTGGGTTATCCTGACATCTTCACTTGTTAATTATGACGTTAATTAACATGATAAACAACAAGAAATACATGATTACTATAAATATGTTATTATTACCGATACCGATCACAAATATTATCCCGATGGTTTTTTTAAGGTAACAATAGAATGGGTCCCATGAACATTTTTTTCCATAAATTATATTTCGGTGGAAGTTCGGTGGATTGATTCCCGCACCGAAGCATTGTTGTAACTAATGTTAATTAATATGAATTCAGAATTATTAATTCAAATGGATATTTATAATATATTATATGTTACTCAATCATGGTATGTGTTAATTACAATATTAATTAACTGTGTTAATTCGTATAAAGATGATGTTGTGTTGAAATTTGTGGGCAGAGTAAATGGTCTCTAAAAGAAAATATTTTTATTCCGGTTCATATTCATAAAAACTAATTCGGATATGTCTAGAAACTAATATTTTTATTGCGATTCGGATACTTTTTCGAATGTGGTCTCGATTCGGTAAAAAATTTATAAAAATATACAATAATATTTCAGAAAATAAGAATATGAATAAGAATTGTGATTAAGACATTTTTCTGAAATAGTAGAAGAGGAGGTCCCGGGTATTCATGACATTTTACGTTTTACAGGGATATAACCGATATTTTACTATTTCGTTGGACCATATTGAAAATAAAAATTGTACAAGACACACCTGGCTAATTAGGAAAACGTAATAGAAAAATCAGGTCCATATATAACAAAATGAATTTTCCAAAGCCATCATCAACTTAATGGCGTGGCATGTTATCACCGGTAATTCCATAGTGGACTGGTGCCAACCAATAATTTCTCTGCTAATTCCCCCCAAAATCAGGCTCAGCTGTTCTCGCTCTTTTGGCCCCCAATTTCCAATTATTGCTTTTGAACCCTAAATTTCAAATTTTCATTACTTATTTACACAAAAAACGGCATAATTCCAATTGTACCCTGTCAATATATACTATTCTCAATTTTTTGCTATTTTTTTACGGAAAAAGGGGCATTTGTAACATTTTATAATCTGCAGGGTATATATGAGAGGAAATTTGTCGTTTCAAATTTTGTACCCCCATTGTTTCTCCATAAATACTCAACAGAAAACAATTCTCTCCCCCTCTCTCTCTCTCTATCTCTCTCTCTCTCTCTTTGTGTGGGCAATGACAACGGGTTGGTTCAAGAAGCTCAGTTCAAGATCCATCTTTCAGTGGCCATGGAGCTCAAGCTTTGGCCTTTTCTCATCAGCATCCACATCATCATCATCATCACCGTCTTCATCTTTTTCTAATTGGTCATGGCGAGGCTTACATCTCGGGTTATCTTTGTTAGACGATCTCCTCTTTCATGTTATTTATTTTGTCGAAGCAATCGTGCTTGTATGTGCTCTATGCTTCTTTTTTGTTTGTTGTGGATGCAATATCTAAATCACTATTGTTGTAGAAATTGGATTTGGTAATGGGAGAACATGGTCGACCCCAAATCACAGAGTATATCTGTATTAATCGTGTAATGAGGCAGAATTATGTTTGCATGCAAGGTGTTTGTGATAATGCCAATATTAGGGATTGTGTGAATGCACCAAATTTTATAGGATATTGTAAGTTATTTTTAGGATTTAAGATTTTGAAACAGGAAATTCTATAAAAAATGAGAATTGCAAGAAAGTTTTGGAATGATTTCAATTATTATACCAGCATTTTTATTTACATGTTATTTTAAGGAAGGACGAGCATGAATTGTGATCGTTCCGATTTTGTTTGCATATTAATTAAAATAAAAATATTTACAAAAATCTCGATTATAAATTAGAAAAAAATACATCAAAAAGACTTGTCCAAACATTATGGATCTATTTTCTAATGCATATCCCCTAAACTCTGCATTACTAAGAACAATGTTGATTCTTCTAAAAAGATCCACTTGATCCCAAATTAGCAATGTAATATTCAATTTATTGAGTAGTATTTTACCATAGTAGAAAGTAGGTATTGTATTTTTATTGTTTTATTGAAGATGTGTGCTTCCATTTTCTTCCGAATCATCCAAATTGTGGCTAGCCAATTTGTATCCCATTTTTTAGTTTCTTCATTGGACCTCCCCTCTCTATTTCAGCCAAAACTCTAAAAAATGTGCATTCATATAAAAGATGATCAATCGTCTAATCGTATAGAGCATGTAGAACGCAATGAGATTCATGTAGTCGATTCCGAATTTTAAGAACATATTTCAGGCTATTTACGTATCGTACTGGTTTGTGAACATTATTTCTGAATGTACATCTCATTTACTGCCCCAAAGGAACGGCATGTGTTGTTATCTATTATTCAACTATTTTGTTCGGGATCGGGCCAAGAAATCGGTCCGAGCAAAAGATCAAATTGTGGTTTAATATAGCCACCACAATCGAGAGAATTATACAAACCGAAGAAATATGACACCACTAGCAAAACTCAGCGAAACGTATCAATGCTGCCTAATAATTGCCCCTCGACCAATACATATACATATCTCATTCATAGTTCAAAAAATTCGAGCAAAATTGGTTTCATGAAAATCAAGATACCTCTACCGAGAGTGTTGAGTAACCCCTCGAGTCAGAATTTATTACGAAAAAATTGTGTCGAGAGGCTATACCAACATCAGGTAAATTAGCGGCAAAAGTATCTTACCATGAACCCACTTGCCTCCTATGTGAAGTTGAATTGGTTCGGATCAGGTTTGCATGAAACGATACCGTAAACCACCAAACCCGTATGATGCAACCGCAGGGCCGGACCTGGGCTTTGGCCGAGTTGGCCCAGGTCACAGGCCTCTCTTTTCATAGGCCTTCCTTTTTTTAAGATCCGCTTTCATAGATTTCAATTTTCAGGTTTAAATTCAGTAAATATATGTTCAATTTAGGTTCAATTTAGGTTCAATTTAAGTTTAAATTTTAATTTTAATAATTTAAGGTTTGTTCGATTTAGGTATTTCAACAATTATTTTCGTTATTTCAGCAATTATTTTCGTTATTTCAGCAATTATTTTGGTCAATTTCAAAAAAATTAGGTATGTAATTTCAACAATTATGTTGGTTATTTCATTGACATTCAGGATTTTCAACATAATTTGATTAAAATTCAGGGGTTTTCATCAAAATTTAAGACTTATTAAGATTTGTTCTCCAAAATATAGGGTATGCGACAAAATTTGAACAAAATCGAGCTGTTTTTGAGCAAAATTTTAGAATTTTCATTAAAATTTAGGATTTCTGGCATGATTTTATGAATATTTCGTTTTTTTTTTCCACTAAAAATCTAGGGTTCTTCGACAAAATTTGAGTAAAATTTGAAGATTCATCAAAATTTTGGAAAAGACTGTATTAGCAAAATTTCGATACGTATAATATTCTCTTTAGTTTCTTCGATATATCGCAATATAGTCGTCAAAGGCCTCCAAAAATTCAGGACCGGGCCTGTGCAACCGCATACTCTTCCGATCTCCAAAGCGAAGTAAAATGCTCCTTGAGGAAAACAAAACATCCATCATCGTTTACATGCTCCTCAGATAGATCAATAAAATGAAAATGGACATGGTGATCTAGGAGACTAGGATACATTATCTGTATTAAATGGACATCTCCATTTATAATTAAATGAAGATAATGATGATTGAAAATGTAGTTAGTGGTTGTTAGTGCATGTATATGATTGTTAACTATTATGTGTATATATAGATGATCATTGTATTGAGTAATTAAACAAGTTTAATCAAATGATTTTATTTTGTCTTCAATTTCTTATCTTCTATAATTCTTTCTAATCTCTTCTTTATCTTCTCTCAATAATATTTAACATGGTATCCTGAGCTATAATTAAGCAAACGCATTTAGATCCTAATATTCTTAAACCAAAATCTCTTTCTATTCTCTTATCAAAATCTCATTTTTGTAATCCCTAAATTCGTTTTTTTTTTCAAGGCAAGACTGCCAAAATCCTATCAAGAAACCTCTTCTCCCTCACTCTTACACACTCTCTTCTCTCAATCAACCAAGAACCAAGAACTATGGCAACACTTTCGGCAGAAAATAAAAAGATCTTCTAGCAGTTCGACACGAACAAAGACATGAAGATCTCGTTCAAGAGCTCAACGGCACCCTGGTCAAGTTGGGCTCCACCTCGGCAAACGAGGTGCTCAAGACGATTGCCGAGATCGATACCGACAGAGACAATATCGAACCCACTAATTTCTGCAACGTCAAATGGCGGCGAATTGAACCGCCGTATAAACTCAGCCTAGTCATGTCCAGAACCTTTGATAAAAAAAAAAAAGTCATGTCCAGAACCATGATGAACTCTATTCACTCTCCTATCTTCTCAATTTTTTTTTGTATCCAACACAAGGTACTGAAGACCCTTCTCTTGTATTCATCTTAAATTAATATCTCTCTTCTTCAGTTAATCACAAAATCCCTCTCAAATCACTTTTTTTCCCCACAAATCTTTCTACTTCTCTTCTGAATTCTTAATAAGTAAATTTTACAAATATAACCCTCTTTTCTTCTATTTTGCACATTTAAAAAAATGACACTTTTTTTTCCACAAATTCTCCTCTTCTTGAAATTTAAAAATGTGTTTTTTTCCTCCCTATCTCTTACAGATCTTCTATAATTAATCATCTTCTATTACATATCCAACACAAATTCTTTTTCTTAACATTTGCATAGATAACCCCTCTTTCTCTTCCTAATTACCAATTATCTTCAATTTTCTCCAAGAATCAAATTTTCTTCAGGTTCTTAATCTTCTTCTAAACTTAATTTTTTCAAAAATACTCGTCTTTTTATCTAAACCTCTCTTCTACTTTTCTTAATCTCTCTTTTTCTATCAAGAGTTCAAAAATCTGACCAACGAGTACCATACCGGTACGAATATTTTGTTTTTGTTATGTACTTCACGTTTTTGCAATTGTATTGGATTCGAGCTTATCATCGACAAGTCGTCGGTTGCACTTGACGGGGACTGTTAGAAGTACTAAATGGAAATCTCCATTTATAATTAAATGGAGATAATGATGTCTGAAAATGTAGTTAGTGCTTGTTAGTGGATGTATAAGATTGTTAATTATTATGTGTATAAATAGATGATTATTGTATTGAGTAATTAAATAAGTTTAATCAAATTATTTTATCTTGTTTTGAATATCTTATTTTCTCTAATTCTTTCTTAATCTATTTTTTTATCTTCTCTCAATAATATTTAACAGTTACAAATATATGGAGGGAGAAGCAGCGATACAAACAATCGATACGTTAAGATTTTGTTAAGGCGATATGATTTTGATAAGATTTGTAAACTATGTGTTTTGTATACAAAGTAAAATAATAAAATGAAATATGAAATATATATGAGTTTGGTTAAATATGATTTGAAAAAGATAGTTTTGAACATGATAACATATAATTTGAAAGATATGTAGATATTCTGGCAAACGTGGAAGAGTCAAATAACATATAGAGAACATCCAATTAATTACAGAAAATCCAAAATATTATTTTAAAAAAGTTTTATCATACTTTCTCAACAAAAAAAAAAATTATCATAGAATTATCTTCATCTTTTAACCAACTTTTATTTCGTTAACCTCGCTGAACACTTTGAATGAAAATAATTAACATTATGATTACGAAACAAATGAAATATATTTTATTGAAGAAATAAAAAACCAAAAGATTATGAATACGTTTTAATTAAGAATAAAATGCTTGTTATAAATAAATACAAGCAACAAGAAAAGAAGAGAGAGAAAAATTTCTTATTCAAATGAATCTTAACCATAGTACATAACATGATCTATATTTATAGGAAATGCCAATGGTCTCATGACCCAGTGGTTGAGTATGAGACACAAAAATCGTAAGTAGGTTCGAGTCCCATTGACACCAATGGATGGAGGACCACCGAGCTTTCTCCATTTACTCGTTTTTTTATTTTATTTATAGGAAATGAAAACCCCTAAACAATACATTAATTACATTTAATTATATTAAATAAGAATATCAAAACCTATATGCATGTGCATGAATATTCATACACTTAATAATATTAATATTCATAACAATGCTAAGTTAATTCAAAATTCCAATACACTTTCATATTAAGGTTAAGTAAGATTATTTTATAAAGAAAGTTGGTATATCTTTTATATGCTATCGCATTACAAATTTACGCGTGGCCGATGCGTTTAGTATGATGCCGTTTATATCAATTTTAAATTTAATTGATCATTGATCATCTATTTTAGTTTATGTTATATTTTGTGATGATGGACTATTGAGTCTTGAGTGTACTCTTTACTATGTTGGTGTTTTGTTATTCATAGACTATCTTGCAGTTTCTTTTATGGATTTTTATTTTATGGACTTAATTATTATAATATTTAAGGGGAATTGGATGGTAGATTCTTTTGAAAAGGATAATTTGGGTATTTTCAATTAATCGGATTTTACAGCCTTTCTATTTTGCCTAGCATTAATTGATAAAAATATTCTTAATATTACCATTAAGTATTTATTGAGATTGACAAATGTCCAAAATATTTTTGTAAAAAGATCTACTATAAGAAAAATGATATACTATAGAATTTCCCAATATTAATTAAACCCATGCGCCTTATACTTCGTATAGTGAGACGAAAATTATTACAATATAATTCGCAGATTGGGATGTGATAGTTTCTAAATTTGATCAAGGGAGAATCAAGTTTAAGCCTAACCGGTTTTTCAAAGACCGATTTGGAAGTGTTACTCGTACGTGAGAAATCAATTATGCAATTTTTATAATTTTGCTAAGAAATGTGTCATTTCTTTCATTTCGAGACAAGAACATATATTTTTCTTTCATAATTTACTTATAATGTATTTATTTGTGTTTCTATACTAACTGGATTTCAGGTGATTTTGCTTGTTAAAAAAATAATAATTACAATAAATTTCTTATATTATGAAAGTTAAGTATTCACTTATGTTGATAAAAATGGGACCAAAACGGTCTAAAGTCAGATAAATATCAGTCAATGTCGGATTAATGTTAGTCAATGTCGGATTAATGTTGATTGACTGACTTGAACAAATTGACTTGACATTGTCGAGTCATACAGTGCTGATTTAAGACTAGCCAGTGATTAGTGGATGACTAATTATGACTTTTGCAATAGTGCATGGTAATCGTTAATGAGTAAAGTATTTTGTGATGATAAATAGATTGCTAATTAGTATTAGTAATGACAATTAAAAGCTCTAAAAGTCGTTTAGTTTACCACCTTAATAATTACTAATTGCTAAACGACTTCCCCAAAAAGCCCACAAAAGGAAACACAAGAATATTCTTATTTCAAGATTCACAAAAATTCCACAGCAAAAAAGTAAGAGAGAGAGAGAGAGAGTTGCGAGTCACGGATCCGAAGTCACAATCCCAAATCCAAATCCTATATCCAAGTCACAGTCTTTAGAAATCAAATCAAAACCCAAATCCTCGATTCAATTGACTTGAGGGAGGGAAACCCAAAACCCGAGTCGTCGAGGAGGAGATTTATTGCGGAAAATCGATGTGGATATGGTGAGCTGAAGTGAAATTATGGCGTTTCTCTCTTCCAGTTGCCTCCCGCCGCCAGTTTTCGCCGCCGATACTCTGCTTGCTGTCGTCGATGGCTCCATTGCCGTCGTTTGCTTCTTCCAGGTTTTTTTTTTCATCCCTGATTATTATACTGCAAATTCTCACGAAATTAATTGCAATAAATTTTATTCTCATAATTGTGAAATTGATTCAAATTTCATTTTTTTCAGTTATTAAGAATCCACTTGCTGACCCAACACCATGGCTGGACACGGCAAAAGGTTCGTTCTTTATTTTTTTTTCTTTATACACCATTTTCTTCTAATTGAATATTCAATTAATTTTATACAATTTAATTGAGTTCTTAGCATACTAATATCTTTTACAGATATTTCATCTTATGATTGGCTCCTGCAACATAGGTGAGGCATGTTGTTATCTTATTAATCCCTAATTACTCTCTCCTCATGTAAATTAATATAGTTTAAATTAAATTGATTTCATTTCCGAATTTAAGGATTTGTTGCCTTTTTTATCACGACTATTATCGCTACTTGCGAGGGCTGGAAATGTTGGCCTCATTCTTGTGGATTCATTCTTATGGGTATGCATATAATATATTATTAATATTAATTTTTTTTTATCTAACTTGATTTGTATATGTTTTTACATAGCTTGTCCTCAGATATTATTTTTGGCAGCATTTCTTCTTCTACTATCGTTCTGGTTAGGCACCATCCAAAACCCTAATTTTCTTAAATTTTGAGAAAAGCTAATAAAAAAAATTGAATTTGAAAATTGGGATTTTTAGGGTGGATTTGTGTCACCAACCAAATGACGACGAAGAGGAGGAGGACGAAGAAACGAGCAGTTATTCTTATTATAACGAATCTCTTTTGGATAAGTCGAAAAAGAAGCCTGGACTCGGTGCGCCAGGTGGCGATCCACATCGGTCTCACAGAAAGTGCTGCTCTTTCCATGGCATGGGGAGCCGTCAGAAATTCGTCATCTTGGTAAAAAGTTCAGAAAAGCCCTTGCATTATTCCTAAATTGCAGAAAAGCCCCTAAAAAAAGATTCTTGCACTTGACTATGTTTCTTGGAAAATAGAGGGGCTTTTTCGCAAATTTGACATAATTTAGGGGGTTTTAAACGTTTTCATTCTCCAGGAAGAGATCTTTAACTGTTAATTTCTTTTCTTGAAGAATGAGGGTTATTTTTGTAATTTAGGAAAACTTTAGGGACTTTTTTGCAATTCTTACGAAGTACTTATTGATCTGAAATTTATATTTTTTTTGTAGGTGATAGTATTGACGTTTGTATTGATGTTTGCATTTGCGGTCTTGATTTGGATCGGAAGAGCCGAAAATCCTCTCGATTCCTCTCTCCTAACTAGAGTATGTTAATTTTTAATTTATTAATATTTTTATACATAATATTAATATATTAAATGCATTGTCTTTCAGGTATATTTGGATATATTTTCCGTGGCAGTTCTTTTGCTAGGAGGTGCTTTGGCTTGCTATGGTAATAACAATGCATTTATTTTTTGATTTTTTTTTTAAGCTTTGATTTTGTTTCATTTTTGTTTATGTGGATTTTGGGATTTTTAATTTAATTTTTTTTATTTTAGGACTGATTTTATTTTCGAAAATGAGCAAAGTTAGATCCGAAACAGTCGAAACAGAAAAATGTAAGGTATTTTGCATATTCTCCCATTTTAAAAAAAAATAATATTTTTCCATGTACGCCCCTACAAATATGCCCCTACAAAATTGGAAATATCATGTCTTGTTATTTTTGTTTTATTTTATTTTATTTTATTTTATTGTTAGGTCGCAACTCTTGCTGCGGTTTCGTTGATTTGTTTCGCCTCGTCAGCAATATTAGCTCTCGCTACGAACGTCCCTGTAAATTCTCATTTTTTATCGGACTAATTTACAAAATATATTTTATTTTAGGTGCTTTCTTATTATATATTTTATACAACTCTTTTTAATTCTTCTTCCTTATTATATGTTTTATTTTAGGTGCTTTCTTACAGATATCCTGACGATTCGAACTCCATTTTTGGCTCCATCTTCATGTTTCTATATTTCTTCATAGGTAAATAATATATATATTTTTCTTTTATTATTATGTTTTTTAATTTTGGTTAATTTGATTATGAGTAGGATCGTCGGTGCCGTGTGGATCTGTAATATGGGTGATGAGAGAGATTCCTCAGAGACCAATGTTAGAGAGAGAAGCACAAGAAACAGCGGTCACGTTCATAAGAGAAAATATCGCCACGAATTCGACCAATCAGAATCCTCACTGGATGACAGCTGTCACTTCCTCTCAGAGTAAGGTATTATTTCTTTTGTAACTTTTTCAAAAATACCCCTCGACTTATTCTTATATTATAATGGATTATTAATTTTTTGTTTGCAGACTCGGAAGCCGAGCCCGATATAATCGAATAAAAGGGGAATGCGCATTTGACATTTTATATTTTTAAAACCTCTTTTTTTAAGCACAGGAAAAATATGCGCTTAGTTATATGAAATAATTTCTCAATTGTGAAATGAAATAATCTCGTGTTTTTTATTTTCTGAGGATTGGTAACAACGATGAAAGTATGGGTGTGATGCGCATTATTAGGAAATTACCGGTTATCATTTGTATAAATTTGCATATTTTAGCGCGTGTAAATAACCGAAAATAATTTGATTGTTGGTTATCGTCATTAATTAACTCTGCACTTTTGTTTTTGTGTTTTACTTATTCTTGGTTCTAATTTGATGAATCTACGAAAGGGAATTAAACATTAGGGTCCTAATAATAGGACATTATATAGTTACAATAAAACAATATATATACTAGATAAACAATACATAAAAAATAGTAAAAAATTATATAAATCATAAAATAGTTTATAAAGGGTGATTTTATGGTAGGACTTTTTCTTTGCGACGGATCTTTTTTAAAAGGATAAATTTGATAATTTGTCAGTTTAATAGTAATATTAAAGTGTGTTTGTATACAAATATTAAGATAATTTTTTTTTATCATACATAAAAAAAAAATTCTAATTATTTAAAAATACCTAAATTATCCTTTTAAAAGAGTTCACCGTATAATCACTCTGTATACAAATATTAAGAATTTTGAATTTATGCAATAATTATACTTTTGCAAACTGCAGCACCAAAAACAAATCAGAGGGTTCTTAAAAGGGACATTATACCGTGACCCTCAAACCCACTTTTCCATTGCCGATACGGGGATTAGCAATTAATCCACTCTATTAACCCACTCTATTAACTATTAATAAATATTAATGGTTAATGGTTAATCTACATGTACCTTAATTCAATAATAATTAATCATTAATCGAGAGAGTTTGTGTTGATTAATACATGGATTAAACACTAACCCTTCAGATCGGCAACGTGTGGAAAAATCTTGGGGGCACAGTAAATGAGCTGTTCTTAAAATGGGGCAGAAAAAACAGGTAGTCAAATCTAACACCTCAGAAGGGTCCATTACAGCTCTCAAATTCTGACAACTTAAATAATAGAGGCTTGATCCTTTATAGCAATTATATTTGCCATATCTTTTCCTTTTTTTAATTTGGTTGTTTAGATGAAATGTCTTTATTTAGTTTTTGCATTTAAATTACTGATAAGGTTAGGTAGTTAAATAAAATGTAAATTCGGAACTATCAAATTTAATGTTTGCCCTTCCAAAAAATTTGCACATTGTAATTTCAAAATCAGTTTTTCATTTTTTTCTTTCCTTCCTCCAAAAAAAAATCCTGTCAAGATCCGTCACTGATCACAATGATATTTTTGTTAATAATTTGGTAATTATGAATCTGAAAGCTCAAAATCCTATCAAATTTGCAAATATACTTGTCATGCTCATGCCAGTATGTATGCCACACATGAGTGAGAAGCATGGGCCTCACAAAAACATAACTTCCCTTAAAAGCATTGGTCATACCAAATCCATCAAACATCTATAGTAGTCCACAAATACACCATCATTATTTATTTTGCACAATTTGGATAGTATAAAATGCTCCCAATATTTTTGTATCCTATACATATCAACCTCAGGATTCTTACCTTACACCTTAATGCAATATATCCAGTATTAAATTTCTAGCATTCATCATAAATTCATCACAAATTCACAAGCACAAATGTCACATCATAAAAATGGATTCGAACCAAATCAAACGAAGTAAATTGAATTACATATGTCAAATATAGATAAGGGCGGTGCTACAGTGACTTCCATTTTCACTCCCAAATCCACTCCCTATATTCATTGAACCTACCAACAGGGCTTTTTTTCGACCAATTTTAATTTTAATTTCAATTTCAATTTCATACTTGGCGAAAGAAGAATTTTCTACTTCAAGTTCAAATTTTGTACTAGTAAAATTATTTCATGTCAACATCATTGTGTTTTGTCATTTTATGCAAAGTAATTTCTATTAAAATTAGATACATGAAAACATACAGTCTAAACTATTATATAACAGCTACCTTTTGTTCCTCTCAATCTTCTCTCTTCTTTTCCACCTTTTTCCAACTCCATTGCTCTTGTCCTTTTCTTCTCAAAATGCATACCTAATCTCAAGCATAAAATCAAATCAAAACAAACAAATACATAGAGAGGAAAAGAAGAGTGACAAAAAATCTCATTCATGGAGAAAACCTCTTCATATATTGGTTGCATGGCCGCCACGTCTTGGCTACCCGCGTGCCGGAGCTCCGTGGGATTCAGACATCTCGGACGCGAGGTAACGAACTTCGAAAGAGATCAAATAATTTGATTTTGTTATTTTAATATGGAGACGATTCGTTTTATATATCAGGTTGATTTTGAAGAGGTTCCGCGACAAAGTTATTGCTACGTCTACTCATGGCGACATTTCATTAGAAGATTGGTGAAAGAAGGGAGGAAGATGTATGTTAATCCTAAACCGTTGGATTTCCATTATGATGAAGATAGTTATGCGAAGAATTTCGATGAGGGTTTCGAAGGCTAGATTATGTTCCAGTCTTCTTTTCTTTACAATTTGATTTCCTTTTTGGTTTTATTCATAAATGGAGATCTTTGGTTAATCGCGTTCTACTATATAAAAAAAATCTTTGTTTGCGGTTTGGGATTTTTGAGGGATATACGAAAATTACCCCAATATCTAAAAAAAAGGCGATTATATTTATAATCTATCAAAATTACCCGTACTTATTTTATTGTGATGTGTCAAAATTTAATTTCCATACAAACTGTAATTTTGTCGACCCTGTCTGTGAATTATATGACTTGTTGAGATTGAACTTTTAGTGAACGAATTTTATTTTTGAGTTGGAAATTCAGAGGTTCTCTCTCTTTCTCTTATTTTTTTTGTTTGAAGAAGCCATAAGCACGATTCGTCGTCGATCAGTTCAACATTTATATAAATTAGAGAAATAGATACAATATTTTGTGAGTACATATATTAATTTTTCCGATAAATTCACGCGTAAGTTATAACTATTAATTATAATCCGTAACCTATCCTTGTGTGAAATTAGCAAAATTGAAATTACCTAGTTGTGACATTTTCTTTGATTTGAACTATTTTTGATTGCTAGGTTGTCTTTTTGTTGAAAATTCTTCATTTTTCTCTTTGATTGAAATTACATCGTATCATTGTCAATCACTTTGTATCCGAGTATTTTTCTCGGTGGATGATATATTTTTTCATTGTCGTCAGTAGTTTGTCGCCACAAACCGAGTGACGACGATGACAGTTTTTTACGATGCCGTGTATAATATTACTATAAAAATCTATGCGAAATATATATAAAATATTTAAGTAAATGTATAAGCTTTTATTATATATATATATATATGGGGAGTTCTATCATACACCCTTTTACAAGGGTATTTTGGGTATTTTAGTAATTAATTATATATGTAAAAGGGTGTATCATAAAATTTATCTTTTATGGAGATTTTAGTTTAAATGAACAACAAAAAATTCTAATTTAGTCAAACATTAATTGATAAATATATTTGATATCTTACCTTAAATATTCATAAATTGTTAATTACTCCAAATACCCTTGAAAATGGGTGTATGATAAAGAAAGGGGTGTATGATAGAAGCCCCCTATATATATATATATATATATATATATATATATATATATATATATATATATATATATATATATATATATATATATATATATGTGGTTATGCATAAAAAAACTATTCAAAAAATGTAAAAAATTGTACTAAAAATTTCATATTTTTTCCAAAATGTCTAATTGTATTAAAAAATATATATATATATATATACATATTAAAATATGAGAGTTCTATCATATACCATTTTAAAAGGATATTTTGGATATTTAGAAGGGTGTATCATAAATTTTATTTTTTATGGATATTTGTTCTTTCATGAACAATTCAAATTTCCTATTTAGCCTATTATTTATTGATAAATATACTTGAAAATTTACCTTAAATACTCATTAATTGATAATTACTCAAAATACCCTTGAAAATGGATGTATCATAAGCAAAAATGATGTACGATAGAACTCCCCATTAAAATAATATAATGGTCATGCATAAAAAGTGTTTATAAAGTGTATAAATTTCTAGTATACAAAATATGTACTAGATATTTTCAGAGAAAAAAATATGCTTCTATTTCAGAAGGTATAACATGGAAATTTTTTCAAAATAACCAAGTTGGAAAATTTTATATCCGAAATAACCAAGTTTGGAACATAATTCCCAAAATGTCTTTTGCGGGGTTTGGAATTTCGCCGGGCGAGGTTTGGAACCTCGCCTTCTTTCCATCCGTCATTAATTGGGGTTAAACAACAATTAAGAAAAGGTGAGGTTTGGAACCTCGCCAAACGATGAACCAAACATCGCTTTTCTGATTCACACCAAAAATATTTAATCCCCTCCAAAATGCACCTGCCGAATTCTCCATTATTTGAATTATTATATTTAATTAATGTGATAATTAAAAAATATAATTAAATATTCATTAAAATTTATTCAAATTTAAGAATTCGAACGAATATTAATTATGTATTAAGTTAGTAGCTAATATGTAATGGTTACTATTTTAATTAAATATACTAATTAGAACATATAAATATTATGATAAAATGTGGATAATTTTGGTTCGCATATTTAATTAAAATGATAAGCAGTACAAGTTAGCTGTTAACTTAATACGTAATTAATAATGGTTCGAATTCATAAATTAGAATAAATTTTACTGAATATTTAATTATATCTTTTAATTAGCACGAAAATTGAATGTAATTGTTTGTAATGGAGGATTCGGCAGGTACAATTTGGGTGCAATAAAAAAATTCTTTTTTCAAACGTGTCAGTACTAACTTTTAAAAAAAAATCACTCTCCCCAGAATATACCTGCCGAATCCTCCATTACAAACAATTACATTTAATTTACGTGCTAATTAAAAGATATAATTAAATATTCAGTAAAATTTATTCCAATTTATGAATTCGAAGAATTATTAATTTTGTATTAAGTTAACAGCCAACATGTACTAGTTATTATTTTAATTAAATATACTAATTAAAACATATAAATACTATGATAAAATGTGGATAATTTCGGTTCGTATATTTAATTAAAATGATAAGCAGTACATGTTAGCTGTTAACTTAATACGTAATTAATAATTGTTCGAATTCGTAAATTTTAATAAATTTTACTGAATATTTAATTATATATCTTAATTATCAACATAATTGAACGTAATAACTAAATAATGGATAATTCGGCGGGTACATTTTGGAGTAGAATAAATTTTTTATATATTTTTTCAAACCGCGTCACGTGTCAGATATTAAAAAAAAGAAAAAAATTATTGTACTCCAAAATGTATCCGCCGAATTATCTATTATATAGTTATTACGTTCAATTATGTTGATAATTAAAATATATAATTAAATATTCAGTAAAATTTATTCAAATTTACGAATTCGAACCATTATTAATTACGTATTAAGTTAACAGCTAACATGTACTGCTTATCATTTTAATTAAATATACGAATCAAAATTATCCACATTTTATCATAATATTTATATGTTCTAATTAGTATATTTAATTAAAATAGTAACCATTACATATTAGCAGCTAACTTAATACATAATTAATATTCGTTCGAATTCTTAAATTTGAATAAATTTTAATGAATATTTAATTATATTTTTTAATTATCACATTAATTAAATATAATAATTCAAATAATGGAGAATTCGGCAGGTACATTTTGGAGGGGATTAAATGTTTTTGGTGTGAATCAGAAAAGCGATGTTTGGTTCATCGCTTGGCGAGGTTCCAAACCTCACCTTTTCTTAATTGTTGTTTAACCCCAATTAATGACGGATGGAAAGAAGCCAAACCTCGCCCGGCGAAATTCAAACCCCGCAAAAGACATTTTGGGAATTATGTTCAAAACTTGGTTATTTCGGGTATAAAGTTTTCCAACTTGGTTATTTTGAAAAAATTTCCGTATAACATGCATGTACAAGTACAATATTGTTATTTCAAAAATTTATATCACACATTTAAAATTATAATTCAAAAGATATATTACCGTAAAAATGTATAATCTAAACATTTATTGTACATTAAAAAAATATCATACGTATAAAAAATATACTATTAATCTGAAAGACATATCTTACATCTAAACATGTATATTTCAACAAACATGCATTCTACTTTCAAAAAATATATTATACATATAAAAAATATATAACACTGTACTAAAAGGCACATGAATGGACAAACAACAAAACTTAAAGTAAAACTAATTATTTAATACGTGTAAATGAAAAAAACTATTTTAGAAGAGTTTAAAATTCTTATTTTTTTATTTTTTTCTAATTAATTTGAAGCGGTAACAAATCAGTGCTCGTAAAACATTTTCATGTCACCACCAGCACAAAAAGTTCTTCCATTACTTTTTTTTAATAATAAACATTACTAATTAATTAATCGAATAATTGAAACTTGTTCGCTATTAAAAATTCGAAATAAGTTATGCACCTTGAAAATAACCAATTTTGCCTCGTCTTCTTTCTCCCATTTCTCTAGAAAAGTATACACTGAGCCAAAAGAATAACCTGAATAGTAATAATAACATAAATAGATTTAAAATTAATTTAACACACATAAACTACTTCACTTTACCTATTTTACAAATAAATTGAGATTAGTTAATATTAATCAAAGAATAATATACCACTCTGACATTGTTGATTTCTTCTCCAAGAACAACTTTTAGACAAAATGCAAATTAATTAAAATCCTATTAACACAAACTCGAAATCATGAAAAAAAGAGAGGAGAGAAATCACACATATTGCATTTTGAATTTCTAGCACGAAACTATGCAAATTATATTTGTTTTCTTCGGAAGTAGTTTCTACTACTATCAGCATGTTTACCTAATTGCGCGAGTTTGTTGGAATATTTGTTAATCAAATAGGTTTATATTTGTTGATCAAAATTGTAGTGATCACTCAATCTAAAACATATACAATATATTTGAATTTGAATTCTGAAGTAAATTTATAATCCATAAAATATTTTGAAGGCCCGGTCAAAATTCATTCTTCATAACAATACAACAAAATAATCGAAGGATTATAAATAAATAAAGAATTATATGCAAATAATTATTGAAAACAACACTTTTGGCAATCTCTTCCAAGAAAAATTATATTTACGAAAAATATATTTGTTTTTCAAAACTCACTCAAATATTTTGATATGTCAATCCAGAATGTTTAAATAAATTGATTAAATACCAAATCAATGAGTAAATGACTTGATTTAATTAAATGTCTAATCAATTCATTTAAACATTCTCGATTGACTCATAAAAATGTTTGAGTGGGTTTTGAAAATCAATTATATAACTCGTGCAAAACCTCATGGGCTTTTTTTATGAACGCAACTTACACACTCGGTAAACTGAATTTTTTATATATGGCATTCAAAAAATATCTAATTTGCAAAAGTAACGCGGTTCAATTTGCATAACTAGCTTTTTCGACAAAAAAATTGACAAAAATAAAATTATTTTCGCCACGTAACTGGTGAAAAAATTTAAAGGAGAATTTAGGATGCTAATCATGGTTGAGTGCTGTTAATCAAAGTTAAACCTAAATGGATCTTTTTTCATTGCTAATCATGAAAAAAGATAATATTTTGGATTTCTTTTTGTCAGTTTAGAAATATTGTAGGGACCTCACTGTAAATGTATCATCTTCCCCACCTACCAAGTCTGAACTACTTTGCAGAAGCACAATTTCACCCACCTTCCTCCATAGTCCATACCTAACCCCTCACCACTTCACTTTTAATTCTCTCTCTCACACACACACACACACACCACACACACTCACACACGCACACGTTCTATCTACCTCTCTTAAAAGCTCCTTGTCTCCGGGTAAATTAATTATATATTTTTTAACCATTTCTTATGCATGTAGTAATCACGATTTAGCTATAATTCAATACTTTATGTTTAATAATTACTCCCCTTTCATATTCGTGTCCGTACAGTCAATTTAACGAATGACGCAAGAACCATTGAACTCGGAAGAGGTGATTTCTCCTTCTTAGTCATTTCACTTTTTTTTCTTCTTGATTTCGAGTTTGTATTAATGAGATTTTAATTAATTTTGATTGCCTTTGTCTAAAAGGTTGTTCTTGGAGAAGAAATCAACAATGTCAGAGTAATCACCTTGAACCGGCCTCGCCAATTAAATGTCATATCGTCCAGAGTGGTACATTATCCTTTAATTAATCTCAATTTATTTGTAAAATTGGTAAACTGAAGTAGTTTATGTGTGTTAAATTAATTTAAAAGTTATTTATGTTATTATTATTATTCAGGTTATTCTTCTGGCTCAGTATTTAGAGAAATGGGAGAAAGAAGACGAGGCAAAATTGGTTATTTTCAAGGTGCATAACTTATTTTAAATTTTGAATAGCGAACAAGTTTCAATTATTCGATTAATTAATTAGTAATATTTATTATTAAAAAAGGGTAATGGGAGAGCTTTTTGCGCTGGTGGCGACTTGAAAATGTTTTACGAGCACAGATCTGGTACCGCTGCAAATTAATTAGAAAAAAAATAAAAAAATTAGGAATATTAATCTCTTCTAAAATAGTTTCTTTCGTTTATATGTATTAAATATTAATTTTGCTTAATTGTTTTTTGTTTTTTTCATTATAGACGATACTTGTCTCGAGGTTGTATATAGAATGTATTGGCTTTGCAATCATATCCACACATATAAGAAAACCACAGTAATTAAATAATTAATCGACTAATTTCTTTCTTTCTTTTTTCTTGTTAAATTACTCCAAATTATCATAAGCCCTAAACCCTGACAGGTTGCATTGGTTCATGGGTTTGTAATGGGCGGGGGCGGAGCCATGGTTGCTCCATCGAAATTTTCCATCGTAACCGAGAATGCTGTATGTATTTATAATTTCTATAATAAATATATTATTTTGACAAGTTAAGAACGTCTTTTACGAAATACACCCTGAAATTATGGAAAATTGCAGGTGTTTGCAATGCCAGAAGTGGCTGTGGGGCTTCATACAGATTGTAGCTTCTCTTATATTCTTTCAAGGCTTCCTGGTTTTTTGGGTTAGCATTATAATAATATTAATATCATTCATTATTTTATAATTTATATATTTTTCACTTTATCAATTAGTTTAAACAATTAATTAATTAATTACAGGAGAGTATTTGGCTTTAACTGGAGCGAGACTCAAAGGAAAGGAAATGGTTTTTGCTCGTATTGCTACTCATTTCGTCCCTTCTGAAGTAATTAATATTATTTTTTTGGGTTAATTTGTTCCTAATTAGTAATTAATTGACCTAAAATAAATTAATGAAATATTGTAGAAATTATCTGAAGTAGAGAAAAAATTATTGGATTTGAACTCTGGTGAAGAATCAAAAGTTAAAGCTACAATCGAGGAGTTCTCTATGGATGCTAAACCAGACGAAGATAGCATTTTAAACAAGTACAATTTATCTTCATTTTTATCAAATCAAGTCCATTTTTATTTCTTGTGATTTATATATTTTTGTGTTTGTTTAGGATTTCAATAATTGATAAATGCTTCTCTAGAGAGACAGTGGAGGAAATTATCGAATCGTTGGTGAGTTTTTTTGATTAATTTATTTCGAATAATATCCAAAAAAATAGTCGAAATTATTTTTTTGTTTTATTTTAGGAAGAGGAGCAAAAAATTGAAGGAAATGAATGGATAGTATCGGTTCTCAAACCGTTGAAAAGATCGTCTCCAACTGCACTGAAAATTACTTTAAGATCGGTACGATTCTTTCTCAAATATTAAATATTTTTTATAATTACTTTTTCTTGTTTGTTTTTCACTATCAAATAATATTTTTCTGTAGGTGAGAGAGGGGAGGAAGCAGAATTTAGCAGAGTGTTTGAAGAAAGAATTTAGACTCACCGTTAATATTCTTCGATCCGTAATTTCTGGCGACGCATATGAGGTATATATATAGATTTTCAATTATTAATTTAATATTTTTTACTCTATTGAAAAGTTATTTTGCATAAAAGCCATTTCAATTGACACATTAACGTTTTACATTGAAGGGTATGAGAGCTCATATCGAGAAGGACAATTCCCCAAAGGTAAAATCTCTCTCTCATATAATATATTTATTCTCTCTCTCTCTCTCTCTCTCTCTCTCTCTCTCTCTCTCTCTCTCTCGCTCTCTCATGTATAATTAATTATAATGAAGTGGGACCCACCAAGGCTAGAGGAAGTGAGGACAGAAAACATTGACCGTGTTTTCAAACCATTTAGTCCCGAATTGGAACTGCAAATCGAATTGGATGACTCATACAGGCAATAAATTTTATACAAAAAATGAATTCAAATTATTTTTTAATATATTTGTTTTATTTTCACAAGTTTTTTTTTCCTATAATTTTATTTAATATTTTTGCAAATATTTTGTTTATGACAGGTGGGAGGGCAAGTATGAGAACACAAAATATAACACCGGAGCGACGGTTTGATTTTAGATGCGAATATTTGTTCTATTTAAAATAAAGTTGTTGTATGAGTGACAATAATTGTTTGGAGCCAATAATCGAGATATGAAATCGCGATTTACAAAAACTTCCTTTTCTTGAGAAAACAAGATTTGAAATCTCGATTTACAAAAAACTCAACTTCCTTTTCTTGAGAAAACAAGATTTGAAATCTCGATTTACAAAAAACTCAACTTCCTTTTCTTGAGAAAACAAGATTTGAAATCACGATTTACAAAAAACTCAACTTCCTTTTCTTGAGAAAACAAGATTTGAAATCTCACGTTTCAATATATGAAGAGACTTTCATGTAATGATGAAAATATATAACCAAACTTTCCTTTAATGAATCTCTCAGTCTAGTCCTGTTATATTCGGGACCTGAATTCTTTCTTTGAAGTTGCATGTACTAGTGGATATTAACTTCATATATATAGAAAGTTGCAGTTTCATAATACTCGTGGATATTAACTGGTAATTAACAATCTACATGACCCTTTTTTCATTCGAGGAAAACGAAAATTCCGTCCCGAGAAACCAAAACCTTTTTCAACAATTAACCAGAAAAAAGAACATCCAAATTCGAATGTAAGTAATTGAAGCTTCTTGATCACCATGGATTCGTCTGCCCCTTGGCTTGACCTTCCTGACGATATGCTACTCAATATTTTCGGCCCTCTCGAAATCCAAGATTTGATTCGTGTATCCTCGGTTTGCACCTCCCTTAATCGCGTAGTGTATCTTTCGCCGAAACTCAAGCGCTGGACTCCAATTCACACACCTTGGAAATCATCGGGATTTCTACGTAACATGAACGATGGATTTTTTTGTAACTACTGTAAACCTGATGAGAAAGTTATCGATTTTGAATTAGAGAATTTAATTTCCCGGTATCGTGGAATCAAAACTTCACATGATTGGTTGGTAAAGTTCGATACTGAATCTAATCTCCACTTGATCAATCCAGTCACAAAGCGACACATTTCGCTTCCGCGCATGATTACCATGAAGGGTATAAGCCCCGTATTTAATGAAGAAGGGTTTATGGTACGGTACAAGGTGAAGGATTTTGGGGATATGCCGGTTTTTGCGATGCATCTTCATTACACAAAGGTTGTTTTGTCGAAAGATCCAAGCACGAGTGAGTTTACTGTTATGCTTCTTTGTTTTCCATCTAAACTAGATCACATCGAAACAAAAGCTCGAGTTTCATTTACAAAGAAGGGAGACAATGCTTGGATCTTATTGGACGAAACGAAGAGCTACAATGATATTATTTTTCATGATGGATTGTTTTATGGCATCACAGAACTTGGATGTGTGGATGTTATGGATCTTACGGGAAGTTCGTCGCCAAAAATAAAGACCATCAATGTTGGTTTCTATGACAAACTATGTTTTCTCAAGCAGGATGTCAACCTTTTGGATAAGTACATCATCGTGACGCAGTGTGGAGAAATTTTGGTGATTTTTACGAGAGTGAAAAGATATCACAACCGTGACACCGGGTTTATAGAAAAGTTGTTTGAAGTAAAAATGTATAAGGTCGATATCGAAAGAGAATTGATGTTGGAGGCTGAGAATATTGGAGACTACCCACGGTTCAAAAGACTTGGCGGAGTCGAGTCGGTCCCGGCCTTGTTCGAGTCGCGATTTTATTCTTTTATATTTATTTGTATAATTACTTGTTCATTTTCTGGTATATTTTTATTTATTCTATTTTTCTTTTTGTGGAGGGTGTGTAGTGTAATTTGGCAAATATAAATCATGATCAATTGAATATCAAAACGAGATTGAACAAATTGTTGTAAGAATATTTAACTTAAAACTCCAGTGGGACTTTTTGTGTCTTCTTTTAAGTACTATTTTAGATCTGTAATTATGCTGGTTTGTATTAGTTGAATTTGTTTTTTTATAATGTTTGCCAATTGTTTTTTTCATATTATTACATTTTTTTATTATCAAAATCTGACTTTCTGATCCGAGTGGGCCGATTTCGATTTGGACTTTCTGAACCATGGACTACACCGGATAAATTCTTGTTGTTTTTGTGCACCGAGTATGAATCCAATTTTGTGTTCATAAATACATAAAGAAAACTTGGAGCCTACCACTTGATCGAGCGAAGTTTCAGTTTTGAGTCAATCAGTGACCTTGTTCCATTATATTGGTTCCAAGTTTTGAGTAATATTGTGAAGTATTTTATGATGATCCAAGTCGTGGAATTCGTCGAAATCTTACTCTTCATTCGTTTTCGGCTTTGTCGGATCTTCTCGAATTATTCCAATGTCGTGATGTATCTTCATGCTTTGTTGTCTTATTCTTGCATCTTGTATTCTTTTTTTTTTGTTATTGCACGATCTTAATCATTTTGTACCTAATTCCTATTAATCACACTCAAAATAAATAATTAATGGAATCAATATTGTTTTGAAACAATTAAACAAAACTTGAACCAACAAACTCTTCTGTTGATTATTTTCAAAACAATACCTAATTCCTCTTTTTGAAAAGGTAAAAGAGAACACCAAAATTAACTCAATTAACGTTTACACAAAGTCCTCAAATAATCTCACTTTTAAAGTAGCTCGTCTTCCAAATATATTTTTGCCATTTATTTCTAATCCTCGAGTTTCTTACAAAGTTGTAAGCCGATATGAAGGAGTATTGTTTTGAGCCCTTCCATTTCTTACAAAGATGAACGGCAAATATTGCTCTACTAGACCAATGCGTATCGGTATCGGTCCAGGCAGTGGCGGATCCGGGTGGGTGTGTGTGTGTGTGTGTGTGGGGGGGGGGGGGGGGGGGGGGGGGGGGGGGGGGGGGGCACCCGCCCCCCTCTCTCCTCTCATGAAATCGTAAACCTAGATAATATCCATCGAAAATGATGATTTTGTTCGTTTGAAAAATAATAATTACAGTAAAATTGTATATATTTTACATGGACTAGAGTGGTGTAGTGATAAATTGTGTTTTCGAAGTGAGAGGTGAGTTCGAGTACCTGAAACAATATATTTTGATTTTTTTTTCAGTCTCCCCCTCCCCCCCATAAAATTTTCAGGCACCCCTCGAAAACCCACTGGTCCTTTTTATCTAATTACTTTCCTTCCTTATATTATTTCAAAAAATATTGACGCAACAAATAATTGTTTGGTGCGACAAGTAGTACACTGTACACTCCCATGAAGATTTAACCAACACAAATCCAAGTACATCTTCTTTTTCTTAATCACTTTAGTCCTTGTAAATTGTAAAAGAAATATTTTAATTTGTTTGTATGAACCGTAAATATGTGTGATTTAGGTGTTTGTTTGTATGAACCATAAATATGTGTTGATTTAGGTATTTATTTTGCCGTCTGAGGATATTATAGTAATTTTTATTAAAATTAATGCTTTAATATATTAATTAATAATAATATATTCAATTAATGGGCAGGATAATTATTAGAAGTGTCTAGATTAATTAAGGAGGATGTATCTTGTAATAAATAGGTGTCTATTCAAATAGAAGTGTCTAGAATTTGGATAGATTATGATGTATGTTTGAAAGGGTGTGTTTAGGGGATGCTTATTGATCTCTATTTAAAGAGCATGTATTGTACGAATTAGAATGAGGAGAAAAATTTATAAGAAAGTTAAAAAGGGGCAATTGCCCCTGACTCTCTCTCTCCGTTTTTGATTGAATGTATCCATTAATTTTGATATTGCTCCCCAAATCAAAAATCCCCAATATAGTATCTATCCAAAATAAATACTAAAACCGCAAAAATTTAACAATTTTAACTTTTCCTGTTTGCAGAACGAGCGCTAAAGAAGCATCACAAGGTTTGAACAAGACGACAACAGGCAAACAGACTGGTCATCTCTTTCGGGAAATCCCAAAACAAATAGGTTATTTAATTTTTTTTGATAAAATGTTTAACACAAGATATCAAAGGTCAAAGATTCAAGTTTTTTATTGGTATCACAAAATGAAAAATGAAACGAATAATATTTATGTTACATGAATTAGTTTTCATTTCAAAAAAAAATTCTTTCTGCTTTAAACATTTATAGGAAATAAATAATGGAAATTTTTCTAAACTAACCAAGTTAGCAAAGTTAATTACGAAAATAACCAAGTTTGCAAAATAATTCCAAAAATGTCTTTTGCGAGGTTTGAAATTTCTCCGGGCGAGGTTTGGAACCTCGCCTTTTTCCATCCGTCATTAATTAGGGTTAAACAGCAATTAAGAAAAGGCGAGGTTTGGAACATCGCCAGGCGATGAACCAAACATCACCTTTTTTCAATGTGTCTGACTTTTAAAACAAAAACAATTAATCCCCTCCAAAATGCACATGCCGAATTCTCCATTATTTGAATTATTATATTCAATTAATGTGATAATTAAAATATATAATTAAATATTCATTAAAATTTATTCAAATTTAATCTTGCAAAAGACATTTTTGGAATTATTTTGCAAACTTGGTTATTTTCGTAATTAACTTTGCTAACTTGGTTAGTTTAGTAAAATTTCCATAAATAATCTTGCAATATCATATTCTATACTTATTATTTTGATTCCGAATAAATAAAATCGCGAGATACAAATATATATTGTGTCGTGTCTTTTTGCATAGTTGTGTTGATTCATGTTTATTTATTTTCATATTTGGCGACGAAATTATTGCTTAACATGAATTATAACATACTGATAATTAAAATTAAAAGTAAGCATCTCAGGAGGGAGTTTGCTTTGGAGGAAAGATGTGATCATGCTCGGAGCTATCCTGCAACTTGTATTGACAATCAACATATTTCTCAATTTTCTATTGTGAATTTTTGCTCAAGTTTCTGTGACTCTTGAAATGAAAAAAAAAAATTAAATTAAGTACCCATTTTGAAGTGATAATTGTACCTCCTTGTTGGTGTACCAAAGATGCCAATCTCCAGAACTTGTAAACCCTTTGTGCTATTGATCGCCGAGTTGTCGTCACAGGGATTTCCGAGTCTGCATCACCACTATTTTTAAAGATACCAGACAGTTAAAAAATTTGAAAAATAATATTTCTACAAAATTGTCATTTCACACGTGTTAAACAGCCCCTTTTAGTGCAACTAATTAATTCTAATTGTATAAATTTGAAACATAAATCATTGGTCCAAACTAATTCACCGTTTAACATGTGTTAAACGGGTGGTCCTATACAATTTTTACCATTCACACATAGACCGTTTAATACGTATCAAATTCATAATAAATCTACAAAATTAAATTCTGATTTTTTTTCTTTAAAATAGATCCAATAAATAATAATCATAAAAAATAAACAAAAAAAATAATTTCACCAAAATTCGGAAAAATGCAAATGGAGTTTATTTTTTGGCAACGTTCACGCCTAGTTCGTTTAGCACGTGTTAAATTTATAATCACTCTAATAAATTAATTTTTGATTGTTTTAAACACTCCTACCTAATAAAAAAACAATTTTGCAAAAAGTCAGAAAAATGTGAATTAAGCTTTTTAGAGATTGAAGAACAAATTTTTTTATTTTAAATAAATATGATTTATTTTATGTACAATGAAACAATAAAAAAATATAAAAATAATCTAAATTCTAAATTTACATATTTGTCGTTCTAAATTTAGAATTTACCATCGATCCAAAAATAAAGATTTTTATTAGTTTTTTGCCGTCACTATTCAATGATATGAATGGGCCTAGCTCCCGAAAAGCTCCATTAGCTAATCCTGAACATTGTGGACCTGCATGTAAGTAGTAATTTATGTTAGAGATCGACTAAAGCACTCAATAGATGTGCACTTCATATGCACGCCATCAATAAAAATACGACACATGACATTGCATATTGTAATGAGCATAATTAAGCAAATTTTTAGGGTTTAAAACAATAAAATTAAGTAATAAATAAACACAAAACCTTGCTATAATCTTTATATTTAATAAATCTTGAGGAAAATACTTTAACGATGAATTTGTGTTTATTTCAGGTAAAAAAAGGCCAAGTCTCCACAAACCAACCCCATGGATAGATTCCTCGTGTCGAGACGAGCAATTTCGATATAAAGATCGTACTATTTGGAGAAAGGAGGAAGAAGTTTTAAAAGGTTTAGTGAAACGGGTCACGATTCCTATTCAGGATGACCCACTACACGAATGGTTACAAGGAAATCAGTACACTAAATCCTGGCGACCCAACAGACTGACCCACTGCACCAACAGACACAACGGGTCAAAGTCATAACTCGTTTCATACAAAGCTTTCAGAATCATAATAAAAACCTCAACGATTCTCTGTGACAAAGCAAGCGTGTAGCAAGGGGTTAGAACGATCATCGGGTTCCCTTTCGAGACCCGCGACACGATATCGGATTTTTGGCTCAACACACGCACCAACAAATCCAAGGAACAAAAGAAAATTCTAGATACATACTTCATTGCCACGATTTGGGAGGTTTGGAAAGAACGGAACAACCGAGTTTTCAACCAAAAAAGGACACCGTCTTCCTCGACGATCGAAAGGATCAAGCGCGAAGCAACGGCATGGGGAAAATTTTGCTAGATCGCCTCTCCGACCCCTCTTAATCTACGAATTAGCTTTATTTTCCCTTGATGTTTTTTACTCAATTTCGGGATTGAGTTTAGGTTATTTTTTACATGATTGTGTAAAATTATAACGATGTATTAAACTTGCATTAATATATCAAAAGAAGCTTCGCTTCTTATTTTTCAAAAAAAAAAAAAGCAAGCGTGTAGCACACGCTAAAGCTCCCTCTTCCCCTCTCTATACTCTATGACTACACGATCTACTACATGGATATGCAACAGAAGATCTACATCCTTTCAAAACGAACTTCTTTGGAGCCAAACGACCGGGTAAACTCCTCCATTTCGTACACTCGCTGGTCAGATCCAGTACTAAGCTGTTAAGAAGGATTTAGCTTAAACTATGAAGGGAGAACCCTCCCATTCGCGATACTGGAGATGTGACTGCACCTCCGCCAAAATATGGCCACGGATCCGGATGAGCCCCAGATCGCCGGAACAGCATCGTAACGCCCAGGGCCGGCCCGGCAATTTTAGAGGCCTTAGACAAAAATAATTAAAAAGTAATCTTATGTCAAGAAAGCTTAAAAATTATCATTAAAACTAATACAAAATATATTCAAAATATTACATAATTAATGACTATCACCTAAAAATCATTCTTTTTGAACTCTTAGAAACAAATACATCAATTAAATTTGAATAATCTAGATTTTCGGCAAAATCATTTTCAATTGATAAAATCGCTAATCCATTGAGCCTTTCTTGAGACATGCTTGAACGAAGATAATTTTTTATTAATTTTAGTTTTGAAAAACTTCTTTCTCCCTAATTCAAAAGTAATTAAGCCCTAATTTGAGAGAAAATCAAGTCTAATTGCGTCCAATTAAGTCGTAATTAAGCCCTAATGAAATGAATGAATACAAATTAGAGTTCAAAAATAATTAAGCCCTAATTGCGTACCAATCTAAGAAGAAATCCGATCCGCTTCAGAAAAATCCACAAATCACAGTCGCAGAAAACAAATCGCAGTCGCAGTCGCAGAAAACAAATCGCAGAAAAATCCCCAAATCGCAGTCGCAGAAATCAGAAAAGCTCACGTCGCCGCTTCCAGTCGCTGCCTCCAGGCTCCAGTCCAGCCTCCAATCGCGGCCACCAACTCGCGTCTCGCATCTCACGTCGCGTTTCGCGCTTCGGGACTTCCAGTCGCCATGGCTAGTTTTTTTTTCTCTTTCTTTACTTCCTGGGCCAAAAATAATAATTTGGGCTTATACCCTATAATCTATTATGTATAAAATAATGTGGTCTTTTCAAAATCAGAGGCCTTTGACATTAACCTCTTGGGCCAACATGGAGGGCCGGGCCTGGTAACGCCCCCTTCTCTCTTTCCTAGCCATCGTGGCACTGTGGGACCTCTGTGGCAGCGTTCCTTCTCTCCAATTAGCTGTAACTGGAGAAATCCAGTCGAAACAGGGCTATATAGCACTGTCCAGTACCAGTGGCGAAATCATCTCTTGAGACAGCCCTTCTTGGAAAAATAGTTTGTGTAACAGGGCTATTTTTAACCTAATACATTCTAGTTTCTGTAAAATTTTAGTTCATGTCATTTCATCCATTTTCCTATTTGTTATTCAATTTCAAAATTTAGATCCTGAATTTCTGTTTAGTGCTGTTTAGAAATTAGGTTAAAAATAGTTTTAGATCCATTTAAATCTCTTAAAAATCTGTTTCTGAATCTTGATGATGTTTAGTTTCTGTAGGATTTTATTCCATGTTATTTCCTAAATTTTCCTATTTGTTATCCATTTTCAAAATTTAAGATCTGAAATTCCGAGTTTCTGTTTAGGAATTGTAAATAAAATAGTTTTAAATCTAAAAAAAATCCATAAAATTCATTTTAGCTATGTTATATACTGTAGACATCTGTGTCAAGTTTGGTAATTTTTTCATTCATTTCCTGTTTTCTAGGATTTAATTTGTGTCTCTCTGAGTTTTCTGTCCAGTAATCACTCTTCCATTTTTATTTAATTCATCTATGCATATAAAAATCCATAAAAATATATTACTGACTCTGGATCATGTCTAGTTTGTGTAAAAATTAATTGTATCTCATTTCCTTTCATTTTAGATTTTTTATGCATTTTTGAAGTTTAGTTTCTAAGTCTCTAACTTTTCTGTCAAGTGTTTAATCTCATATTTTTAGTTAATTCATTATTGCATAACAAAATTCTATAAAAAATATTATCTCTTTCTTGTTTGGATTTTGATCTGTCATAAAAGTTTCAATTAATTTGGAGTTGTGAATCGATCTGTAAAAATTGTTGAATTGAGATTTGTTTTGTGATCCATATTTTGAACACTGCTTGTTTGATGAATTTTAGAAATTAATTTGTTCATTAATAAACTCTTAAATTTTGAATATAACTTGGATTTTTATTGATCTTCTTGTGAAAAAAGTTTGGAAATTTTATTAATGATTTTTGTTTTATTGCACATTTAATTGTGACAAGTTAGATTCTGGATTGGATCAATTATATTGTTGAGTTTGGAAAATTGTGAGACTCTTTGTGATTTGAATTTGAACTTGAGACTTGGTCCTTACACTTGTGTGTTAGCAAAAGACATCGAGATAATTTTTCGTGAATTTTTGGAGTTAGAAAAGAATTTTTAGAATTAAAATCTTAATTGTACACCGTATTTCTCAGAGAATCGATACCCTTTGCTTATCATTGTGCTAAGTTTAGGAAAAATAATTAATTGTTGAAATTACTCATTTTAAGACATTAAAACGACGCTTAAAATTCGAGTTTTCACATATGCATTACATGGATATGCACTCCATATGCACGTCATGTGTCGTTCTCATATTGATGGCGTGCACATGTGAATACCAATATAGAAATAGTTAAGGCTAATACCATAATTATCACTAATTCTTACCCCATAATTTGATGTGCTTGTATGCTTTTGATGACATAGAGCGGCATAGGTATTTGATGTATTAATTTTTTTTAAATTATCTCTTACTTTGACAAGGATAGTTTTGTATTTTTCATCCATTTTCAAATATGTAAATTGTAGTTATTCTTAATTTGGGAATAACTTGAATCTGATATAAATGCACGAGACCACAAATATTCGTACTCCGTCTCCGTGTAGATCGTGTAATACAAATAACCATTCCCTATCTACGAGAAACAAACAAGTGAAACTATATGAAAATATTGAATATAAATCGTTTCATATGAAATATTATGTCTAGAATACTTATAATTATACCGCGAAGATTACTGAATTTTTCAAGTAAAAGAAGATGGCTAATTGGAGGGTAAAGTGGCCAGTCTTTCTCCCGCGATGATTAAATCACGTGGAAAGCTTTCAAGCCAGTTGGGTAAGAAGAATAAATTACCCTTAGCGGTATTGATATCTCCCGATTCATTCTTTTTCGAGTATGAGCTGCCAATCCCAGCTGGGAATCAACAAATAACACGTTTGCCACTACATATTTCGAAAATGTACAGAGTTTGTCAGAATTAGGTATTCACTTGAGATGTAAGCAATAAGGAGAATTTACATATTTACCCTTCTAAGAATTCAAAATATCGTATTTCTTCTCATCAAGAATGAAAATACATTGTATTGCTACTTTCCATTCAATGAAATAATGCTAGGAATAAAGAAGCCCTAGGCATATTTAACAATTTTGATACATATAATACTAGTGAGTTCCCAAAGGGCAAATGGTATTTTGAAGGGTGCATATGATTTTTTTTTTACTTTCGGAAGGCAAAATGTGATATTTTTTAGAACGACAAATATTTAAATTTAGAATTTACCATCGATCCAAGAATAAGGATTTCTGATTAGTGTTTTGCCCGTCACTATTTACTTTGAATGGGCCTGGCTCTCGGAAAAGCTCCATTTCCTAATCCTGAACATTCTGGACCTACATATAAGTAGTAATTTATGTTTGGAATCGACTAATGCAATCAATGAGTGTGCACTACATATGCACGTCATCAACAGAAACACGATACATGACACTCCATTTGCACTTCATATGCACACCACATGTCGTTTTCTTATTGATGGCGTGTACATGAGAATGCACAACCATGAAGTGCACACATTTTTCTCTTTATTATGTTAAGTGTATAGAACAAGAAAATATACAATTGGTTAATGAACTATTTAACTATCTGCATTGAGCCAGAAATGAGAGGTTTTCTTGAAGAATTCAGTGACGACCCAGCTAAGTAATAAAACAAGGCTTGCTCGTTCTTTGAATCTAGACCGACGTACCCGCTGTACTACTACGTAAAACCAACAAATGATTGACCATGCAATGCATCAATCTTATCCAAGAGCCACATCGGTGACCGCTTCGTTCTTGCATGGAAAGTGAAAGAAAAAAACATAGGACACAATAAAAAAAATACACGTTATTTTCATTTTCCTAACTTCGTTCTCTTTAGCAACACACGCTCTATGTCTCCAAACTCTCTTTCCCTATGATACACTACAAGGACTCAAGTCCCGAGTCTTATTTGTAAGACTACATAGTCGGTTTACTATCTACTAGCATCCTATTCCTAGTCCAATTATCACGTCTGCAGACTTATATGATAGAATTTGAGATTTTTACTAAGTTACTATTATCATCTCATGTATTGAACCAAACTTTTTGACCGAAAAACAAGTTATTTATGATTTGTTTTTCTTTTCTTTTTGCCTAATTTTTTCATTTAGATTATTTCATCCTACTTAATATATCCCATCCAATATTTTGTCCGGGATAAAAAAAGTGGATTTTGTATATACTCAAATTTATAAAAAAAAATTCAAAATAATCATGTTTTCAAATTTATTTCGAAAATAATCAAGGACGAGATTCAATTGTCAAACTGACGACATTCCTAATTTTTCCAAAGTTTAACACTGGATCTGAGATCTCATCAGATATATATGCATGTTAATGTGTGCATGAATTAACTGCATATTCATTGAACTGCATATTTATCAATGAATATAAATATTTATATATATTTATGATTTTTCTAATATAAATGTATATTGACACTAGTTATTAGTATATGATATCGTATTCGTATTCGAAAATGGATATCGAATACCGTACTCTTATCAGAAATTGGAATATCGAATATTGGATATCATATTCGTATTTATGCACCAATATTAGTTAATGCGTGAACATACATATTTGACGGGATCCCAGATCCCGCCCCTTAATTGTTTTTTACTAATCCATAATTACGGTGTGTTAAAATTTGACGGGATTTGGGATCCCGCCAGTTTGGCAACTGACGAGATTTGAGATTCCGTCCTTGATTATTTTCGAAATAAACTTGAAAATATTGTTAATTTTGGTATAAACTTTACAAACTAATTATTGGTTTAAAAAATATAAATAATAACTAGTGACCAAACTATCATGGTTCATACTTTAACAAGTTAAGAAATGTAAAATGAAAATCATGAGTTGTTTTAATACCACGATAATAAATAAAAATAACATTTTAAATTGTAATTTGATTTGAACAATTCAATTTCTAGCACTTGTTGGATTTAGGTTATAAGAGATAACTATGTCATTTAACAAATAAAAACGAGAAGAAAGGGGGAGAAAGAGAAATAAGAAATAACTAATGTCATTTAAAGCCACGTAAGCAAAGAGGAGGAATAGTCAAGGTTTTTTTTTGTGAAACAAATAGCTTAATTTATGAAATAGTCCAATAATTCTATATTTATTATGAAAACAATTCATTTTCACTAATCTGTTTATTTATTCTTTATTTTCTCATCTTAATCGGCGGAAATAGGAAGGGTTAACCTATTCCTCTGTACCTTCTATTCCTTGTAATTCAAAATACCCAACATTTAATAAGTATACTTCTACAATTAATGCCCCATAAATCTTTTTGAAAGGTTCGTGTATGAGTAGCCAACCCCCTTTTTCGAGTACAGAGTTTGCCATAATTAGGGATTCACTTGAGATGTAAGCAATAAGGGGAATTTATACATTTACCCTTCTGAAAATTTAAAATACCGTATTTCTCCTTATCAAAAATAAAAATATATTGTATTGATAATTTAGATTCAATGAAAAATAAGCTAGGGATAAATAAGTCATGTGCATATTTAACAATTTTGATATATATGATGCTAGTAAGTTTCCAAAGGGTAAATCATATTTTGAAGTGTGTGTGTGATTTTTTTTTTTACTTTTGAAAGGCAAAATGTGATATTTTTATATTTTAGAACGACAAATATGTAAATTTAGAATCTACCATTGATCCAAAAATGAGGATTTGTGATTAGTGTTTTGCCGTCACTATTCACTCTTAATGGGTCCGGCTCCCGGAAAGCTCCATTCCCTAATCATGAACATCCTGGACACGCATGTAAGTAGTAATTTATATTATAAATCGACTAATACATTCAATGAATGTGCACTACATATGCATGTCATCAATAGAAATACGAAAAACTCTTTCTCTATGATACACTACAAGATCCCAAGTCCCGAGTCCTATTTATAAGACTACATAGTCAGTTTACTATCTGCAATCATCCTAGTCCAATTATCACAATGTTTCGCCGACTTATTTAATAGAATTTGAGATTAAGACGTTGACTAAGTTATTGTTATCATCTCATGTATTCGACCAAATTTTTTGACCGGAAAGAAAAAGTTGTTAATATTTTTTTTCCTTTTGTTTTGCCTTTTTCTTCCACTTAGATTATTTTGTGTTGGGTATCGGCGTCACTACCGAGTCCTGCGCAGCGGATTGAGAGGTCCGGTCCGACCCGATCCCGAGGACAACGTCGACGACTCGATCGTACAAATCCTAAACTACGTGCAACTACCTATGAATATAACTCTTATATACATAGAAACATACCGCGTGAAATTGATCACGGAGACGGGTTGTTCACTTAGTTGCTGCTAGCTCTTTGCTTCGACTCCGGCGACACGCACGTCCCACGCCCGCGCGATTCGACACCTAGAAATAATTTTCGCTTTCTCCATGCCAAATCGGCGTAAAACTTTATCGGCAAAACTCTTTTGAGAAAGAAATAATTTTCGATTGGACCGATCTCTCGATATTTCCATACTGAGAATTCTTTTAGCGGCCCCCAAATCTTTCATCTCAAATGACGAACTAAATTGCTCCTTTAACCTCTTAATTTCCGCCAAATTAGAGGATGCAATCAACATGTCATCGACATAGAGCAACAAAAAAACAAAATCACCACCATCCAACCGTTTGAAATAGACACAACTATCATAATTTGAACGGTTGAAACCAATACTCACCATAAACGAGTCAAACTTCATGTACCATTGTCGTGGCGATTGTTTTAACCTGTAAAGAGACTTGTTCAAGAGGCACACATGGTCCTCTTTTCCCTCCATCTCAAAACCTTCCGGTTGTTTCATGTAAATTTGCTCTTCCAAATCACCATGCAAGAAGGCAGTTTTCACATCCATTTGTTCCAACTCAAAATCCTTCATTGCCACTAAAGAGAGCAAAACTCGAATGGAGGTGTGTTTGACCACGGGAGAGAATACCTCATTAAAGTCCACACCTTGAACTTGGCTATACCCTTTAGCCACAAGTCTCGCCTTAAACTGCACACTTGAGGAATTATTGCCGTCGGATTTTCTCTTCAACACCCACTTGCAAACAACAATTCTCTTGTCACTTGGAGGTTTCACAAGAGTCCAGGCTTTATTTTGGTGCAACGAGAGCAATTCTTCATTCATGGCCGTGACCCACTCGGCCGCGTCCTTAGAAGAAATTGCTTCCTTGTAGGAAGATGGCTCATCATGATCAATCTCTTCAGCAACTGCCAAACAATGAGCAAACTCAAAGAATCCGTATCTCGATGGTGGTCGAATATCCCTTCTAACTCGGTCCCTGGCCAATAAATACGGTTGCTCTTCTTGTTTAGCTTCCTCAACATTAACACTGTCATGTGCATATGCACAATCTTGACTCGGTGTCAATTCGGCTCCACCTCGAGCCGAACTCGTAATGGTACCATCTCGGACCGCCACATCAGACTCCACCTTATCTCCGATCGTGTCATTGTTCTCAAAGTTTGAATCGGTTTCAACTTGTTTTTCATTCAACATCATCGACTCGTTAAAAATGACATCTCTCGAGATAAAAGTTTTGAAACTTTTGGGACACCACAATCTATAGCCCTTAACATTTTTTTGACCTCGGCCCCAACTTTTCTTCATTCACATGAGCATAAGCGGGACACCCAAACACCCTCAAGATTGAATAATTGGCCGGCTTACCGGACCACACTTCTTCGGGTGTTTTACATTTAATTGAAATTGTAGGAGATCTATTTACCAAATAGCAAGCCGTATTAATGTCTTATGCCCAAAACTCCTTACCCAAACCCGCATTGGAAAGCATACTTCTAGCTCGTTCAAGCAGTGTCCTATTCATACGTTCCACAACTCCATTTTGTTGTGGAGTATTCACCACCGTTTTGTGCCGAACAATACCTTCGGTCTTACACAAATTATCAAACGCTCGGTTGCAAAATTCCAAACCGTTATCGGTTCTTATCCGATTGATTTTCTTTCCCGTTTGATTTTCTGAATGCGACTTCCATTCTTTAAAGGTGTTAAACACCTCACTTTTCTCTTTCAAAAAATAAACCCATACTTTTCTAGAGAAATCATCAATGAAAGTAAGCATGTAACGGGAGCCTTTACCAATTGATGGCACATTAGAGGGTCTCCAAAGATCTGAATGGATATAATCTAATGTTCCCTTTGTGGAATGAATGGCCGTAGGAAAGCTTAACCGTTTGTGTTTTTCAAATACACAATGCTCACAAAATGTTAAATTGCATGTGTATTTGTTTCCCAATAAGCCTCTCTTACTTAAAATGGTCATTCCACGTTCGCTTATATGTCCCAACCTCATATGCCACAATTTTGTGAGATCTAAATCAGCCGAAGCCGAACTTGCAATGGATGCCGAGGCTGGGACTGTGGAACCTTGTAAGAAGTAAAGAGTTCCAATTCTCTTTCCCTTCATGATGGTGAGAGAATCTTTAGAGACCCGAAGGACTCCACCTTCACTTTGGAACTCACGGAACGCGACTCTTCAGGAGAACCCAAAGAAATCAGATTTTTAGTTAATCGGGTATGTGTCTCACACCCGTTAACCTTCGAATCTTTCCATCATGGAATTTAATTATTACCGAACCAATTCCGGCAACATTACACAAATTGTTATTACCCATAAGCACACGTTCACTGGACGGTTCATAGGTATCAAACCAATCTCTATTCGGAGTCATGTGTTGAGATGCATCCGTATCCATAACCCAACAAAATTTGTCATCAACGTTGGTGTCTACCACACAGAGAGTATCACACGTGTTACATTCGGCCACATTGACCTCTTCGGAAGAAGGACACTTTTTATCCGCCTTTTGTTTATCTTTAAGTTTCCAACAATAGGCCTTAATGTGTCCCTTCTTCTTACAATAATTACACGTCACATATTTGTATTTAGACTTTGTAAAGATTTTTGCATCTTTCGACCTACTCCCATCCACAACCAAACCAACACCATGACTTCCTTTCTCAACATTGGTCATTTCATGATCAAGATAACTTTTTGCTTGTAAGTTACTTTTTACATCCTCAAGAGAGATTTTATCTCTACTATAAATCATCATATCTCTAAAAGATTTATAAGATGTGGGTAACGAACAAAGCAACAAAAGGGATTGGTCCTTATCCTCTATCTTAACACCAAGTTTATCTAAATCATACAAGATAGATGCAAATTCCGAAATATGATCGGAAATTGGTGTACCTTCAACCATATGTAAGGTGTAGAGTCGTAACTTTAACCGTAAACGGTTGGTAAGGGACTTCTTCATGTAAATGTCCTCTAATTTCTCCCACAAGAATTTAGCGGTTCTTTCGGAAAAGACTTCTTGAAGTGTTGAATTACTCAAACACAATTGAATGGTAGACAGGGCTTTTCATCCATGTCCTTCCATTTTTTGTCTTTTAACCGCTTCAATTAATTCAGTCATATCAAAAATGGCGCCCTTGAGTCCAAGACTCGATAAATGGCTGCCATACGCACTTGCCAAAGTGCAAAACTTATTTTTCCATCATACTTCTCAATCTCATATCTCGACATTTCCATAAGTAAATAATCCCCAAATCAAAAACTCACAATACAATGTCACAAAATTAATCCCCAAATCAAAATGGTAATTAAATAAAAATTACCAAATAAAAGAGAATAGATCTCCCTTTTAATAACCGCACCACAATAAGATTAATAAAAAGCCCGTCACGAAAAGCTTGAAAGCTTGATACTCAAAACCGGAAAAAAAAATCAGCCAAGGTAAAAAATCAAAAAACGAGTTGGTTAATCTAGGTAATGGTGGCGGCGCCAACCTCGCTCTGATACCAGATTGTTAGTGATTGAGCGGAGTAGAGAGAGATTGAGAGAGTAAGAATCAATGGAGCTTAGAGGTAAACTAAGCTTTCATGGTAAAGAGAGAATTTATTTGGGGAAGAAGAAGTAAGTGGGAGAGAAAGAGAGAAAGTAGAAGAGACCAAAAATAATATGTGGTAAAATAAGTCTTATCCTTCCACTAGCTCTGAGTAATGATAGAGACACAAATATCAACCACAAATATGACACAAATGCCTAAGTTTGTGTTTGATTTATGATTCATATATGCATAATTAACATTACAAACTTAGTTATTTGTGACACATTTGTGGTTGTTATTTGTGACTCTATCATTACTCCACTAGCTCTAGGCTCCTTTGAATACACAAAACACACATATAAAAATAAATAGACTTGGTCCATAAAACTAAATCATGGACCATACCGAATTTGGTTCACTAATACAACAAGTTATTCATGGATTTAGAGCCAAATCAGTTCTTCAACATCTCTACAGTCCATAGCATAACTGGAGACCTCCAAACATATCAGCAACTGGACAGATCCAGTGAAATCAGAAACTCAGCTTCACAGTGAAGTAGTTTTGGTGGAGTTAATGTTACTGGTACCAGTACCATAACCGGTACAAGAACAGTGAAATACAAGCTAATAATCTGAAAATGAATAATGCTTCCGTTCGTACCAATCAATCGGCCCTATTCATGCTTTTCTTTCCAACCTAGATGTATGTCCTAATGAGGAGATGACGTCGAGATCGTTCTTGCTTAGCGAAGAGAGTAGGTCTGTCATGGCAACTGGGAGAGGGAGAAGAGGAGCAATGAACCCGAAATATTGTGAGAAGGGAGTAGTGTACGAGGAGACGAGAAAGCAGATATGAGATCGGGGTGTCCCAGAGTAAAGTATGAATTAGAAATTAACCCTGCAATTGGGAGAATTTAAACAAGTAATTAGGGAAATTTACAACAGTACGAACAATATTAATGTTGAAATCAGGGAAATATATAACTTTCACGGGATTCAAATTTTTAATGAAATTCAATAACAAAACTCTTTTGAGTTTTAAAGGAGTCGGAATTAGACAGAAATTGGCTTAAGGGTTTAGTGAAAGAGAAGGATCGTGGGGGCACGAGCTTGCTTCTCCTCGCCGGTCTTGACGATGATTGGTACTAGTCGCTGTTGGTAGTTGGTACCAGTAGTTTGAACATGCTGAGCGAGATGTCAAAAATACATCCAAAACAGAATCGAACGCAAGAGAATAGTTTAACGCTGACTGCACGAGAAGGAGAGAGATTGGATTGCTTGAAGAGACTCTGTTAAATATGATAAAGATGGAGGATTAAGAAAATATTAAGAAGATAGATAAATTGAAGAGATAAAGAGAGATTGAAGACAAAATAAAATTGTTAGATTAAACTTGCTTGAATTACATGAAGAAATTACATATCTATTTATACTAGTCTAAACTTTAATCTAAATCACACACAAACTAATCTAATCGATCTTAGCCATCCATTATAAACCCACTAACAACACTATTAGCACTAACTAATTTTAGTTAACTATCTCCATTGCATTATCAATGGACACCTCCATTTAATCTTCTAACAGCCCCCCTCAAGCGCAACCGGCGACTCGTCGACGGTAAGCTTGGAACCAATACAATTGCGAAAAGATTCCTACCGGTTTGGTACCGGTTCGCTAGATTCTTGAAAATTCTCGATAGAAAGAGATTTTTAGAAAAATATAAAAGAAGGAAAAAAAAAAAAAATAGAAGAGAATTTTGATTGCTTGTTTTGAGGAAGAAATTAGATAAGAGATGAGAAGTTATGAGTTTTGGAGAAGTTATGAGAGAGAGTTCTTTTTGTAAAATTGGAAAATTTGAGAATTTAAGAGAAAACAGGGTCATATATGTAATTTTGATTGTAGAAGAATGTTAATGCCACAAAGTTCCTGGATATTGAACTGGATATAAGCAAGAAGAATTTGTTTTTGGAGTAGAAGTAGTAGATTTAGAATGTATTAAGAGGAGAATTAGGGATAGTTTGTTTAGGAAATGTAATTTTAGAATTTTCAGGGGTATGGATGTAAGAATTGTAATTGTTAACGGGTTAACGGATTTTTTTTTTTTTTTTAAAGGACCGTGAAGAAGAAATAGAGACTAATATGTAGAAAATACTTTATACCAGTTTTGGCAATGTACCTAGTGTTGGTACCAGGGAGGTACATTCGGTACCGATTTCGATGATATGCTGAGATGTCTCGGTTGAAAGAAAGGAATTGTTTCGGTACCGGTTTTGTAGATATGTCGAGAGTAACGGTTTTGGTTGAATGAAAAGATTTGGTTCGGTACCGGTTTCGGTACCTTTTAAGAGAACCCGCTTTTAATTAAGGGGTTTTAATTATCACCAGGTTTGATACCGCTTTGAGCGGAACTGAAAATCAATTCTGGTTTGGTACCAGAATTAAGAAAATGTTGATACCGAAAATTGGCACCGGTCTGATAATGGAGGTGGAATTGGTTTAGGGGGCAGAGTTTGATTTCGCCGAGAATGGTACTTGTTACAGTTACTGGTACGCATTGCGCGGTTTTGGTACTAGTTAAATGCTGCCAAGCAATTAAACATATCTGATAAGCAAGTACCACCACTTATTTGTATCGGCACTGGCATGACCACTGGTACACAAATACGACCACTGCTGCAGCGGTCAATTTGTGCACTTTTTCTTTCGTCTTGGTCAGTAGTTCGGTGTTTACTTGGAATCTGGCGAAGGTTTCCTTCTGACGACAAAAGGGTGAGAGGAGGCCCGGTCGAGTCTAGGGTTTAGGCGAAACTAGGGTTCCGATTTTGGATTTGCTACAATTGGCAAGCCCACTGCACGAGAAACCTTCTGAACTTCCTTCGTGTACGCTTGTCTCGATCAATCCCGCTAGTCTCTTCGGATTTGTGTAAGCAGTGATCTTGGCATCAACGGAGAGAAAAAAAAAAAAAAAAAAACGACGATCTTCAGCTTGTTGAATTTTGTTGAAGCGACGATCTTAGCAGCCCACTGTTCTTGATTCTGGGAGATGGATTTGGGGGAGGAAGAAAGTGAGAGAGTGAGTTAAGAGAGAGAGAGAGAGAGAGCGATAGAGAGAGAGGGAGTGAGGTTGGTTTTTTTTTTTTTTACTATAGAAAAAGAAAGGAGTGTTTTTGATAGAATTTTAGAAAGTTTTCTCACAAGTCACATGGCAGTGTTGCCATTGATAAAATAATTTAGAAAAGGAAAATAATGAAATTTATTTTTTTGTTGGATTTGAGAAGAAAAGAAATTGAGAGAATTTTTGAATTTAATATATCAGAGATAGAAGAAAGAGATAAGAGGATCTAATTAATCAAGCGTTTGCTTATTCTTGGCTCATGATACCATGTTAAATATGATAAAGATGGAGGATTAAGAAAATATTAAGAAGATAGATAAATTGAAGAGATAAAGAGAGATTGAAGACAAAATAAAATTGTTAGATTAAACTTGCTTGAATCACATGAAGAAATTACATATCTATTTATACTAGTCTAAACTTTAATCTAAATCACACACAAACTAATCTAATCGATCTTAGCCATCCATTATAAACCCACTAACAACACTATTAGCACTAACTAATTTTAGTTAACTATCTCCATTGCATTATCAATGGACACCTCCATTTAATCTTCTAACAGACTCAGGCGCACGAGAGTTAAAAGTCTAGGACTGATCATGGGAAGAGAGGAGGTCTCCACTCCATCATGGCGAGCTCTAGATAAAGCTTGTGTGAGACGGAGGGAGCAGGCTCGTTCTGGGGCAAGGGGTGGGTTTGGGCAGAGGTCTACTAACGTTTGGGCAGCTTTTGTCTTTGATAAATCTCAGCCGTTAGCTCAAATCAGATGAAGGGTCCAGATACGGATTCAAAACAATGGCTCGAAATAAGATCTCAACGGAATCGGCCTCTCTCTCTATATATATATTTTTTTTTAATCTTTTATATCATTTATGAGAATGATGAATATGAGAGACCACATTTACTTTATGAGACCAAAAAATGCTCGAATACAGCGAATTAAAAATATGTATTGTTATTTTAAATGGTTCATGAATAGGGATATATAATTGCTGTACTATTTTTTTCTTAATTGTTCATGAATAGGGATATATAATTGCTTTACTTTTTTTTTTAAATGGTTCATGAATCGATATTTGTAAATGAGTTTGTTTGGTACAAAAGTTGAAAAGGCCCGCAACGAAGGGCGGAATTATCCTAGTCTATTATAAATCATTATGGACTAAAAATGAAAAAAAATTGGGTTGTGAAAGCAATTTTTGAATGTGAAATAGAATACAGAGAGTATGATCTTTGGTTGATGTCAACTTTGGTAGCATCAAGAGAACAAAACCTTGCAACTTTCACTGAATATTTACTTACTTTCACTGGATCGAAGTAAAAGAAAAAGAAGAGCATGCAACATAATTTTCATTTGGTTTTATCTCAAATGAAGAGTATATTGCCATCTGTGAGAGAGCCTTGGATGAGATCAAGATCAATAGAGTTGATTCCTTCTTCAACACATTCCTAGTGAGAGAACAAAGGAGGCACATTCTGATCGGGGAAAGTAATCGGAAGAGGCAAGAAGGAGAGAGGACGCGTGAGAAAGAGATTTAAAGATGAGTCTAAAAGATGATATTTCAAGACTTGTGTTCAAAATTGTAGGATTATTAGTTCCCCTCTTGTTTTGTGCTATTTTTTGGTAGTTGGAATATTTCCGATCAAATGAAAAAAAGACAAAACAAAAGAACAAAAAATAGCTACATGACAAAAACTCTTAAATATAACCTATTCTTATTTCCCAGTCAAACTATTAGATGAGATATATTAAGATGGTAGAATTAATCCAAATGAAAAAATAGGTAAACAAAGAACAAAAAAAAAGCTACATGATAAAAAATCTTAAATAACGTACTTCTTTTTCCCCGGTCAAACAATTTGGTGGAATATCTGAGATCAGAAAGAGAGTTATAAGTAGGTTAAATTTATCAAGTAAACCGACAATATATGCCAGTCTTATAAATAGGACTGATCAGGACTTGGTCATTTGTAGAGATCGAGATCAAGAGAGAGAGAGAACAAAAGTTAAGAAAATGACAATGAGGCATACTTTCCTTTTAATCGTGTTATATGTTTTTCTATCTCACACTACAACAACACATGCATTTCGAAGCATTCGCATATGCTGTTGAATGCATGTATTAATGCTGTCATTTACATTTGACAGCATAAGGTGAAAATGCAGTCCGGACTGGACTGCATTTAACATAATGCTTTGTAACTGTGAAACCAAGAGCATATGTTTGTGTCGGCTATTATAATGAAAATCGAGGACATTTCGTAATGTCATCAAAACGGTCAAAATAATGCAATTACAAATGTTATCATATGCTCAAATGAATTGAATTATGAGAAACGGAAGCATTAACAAATATCTAGTAAAGGCATTAGAAAATGCATTGGATTATGAAAATAAAAGCATTTACAAATGCATGGGTTTGAGCATGGACATGGACAATGCATGTGTTTGAGCATGGACATGGACAAATAATAGCATTTTCTAATGCTTCGATAACGAAATTGGTAGCATTTTCTAAAGCATTCATACAATACAATGCATTTCTTTTAATGCTACCAATTTCGTTATCGAAGCATTAGAAAATGCTATTATTTGTTCATGTCCATGCTCAAACTCATGCATTTGTACATGCTTTTATTTTCATAATCCAATGCATTTTCTAATGTCCTTACTAGATATTTGTTAATGCTTTCGTTTCTCATAATTCAATTCATTTGAGCATATGACAACATTTGTAATTGCATTATTTTGACCGTTTTGATGACATTACGAAATGCCCTCGATTTTCATTATAATAGCCGACACAAACATATGCTCTTGGTTTCACAGTTACAAAGGATTACGTTAAATGCAGTTGTAAGAATAGAGGGCACCAGTCCGGACTGCATTTTCATCTTATGCTGTCAAATGTAAATGACAGCATTAATACATGCATTCAACAGCAAATAACTTCTTTTCAAAAATTATATATTTAATTTTGATTAATTAATATTTATAGATGATAGTAAACAAACTTGTTAAAAAATTTAAATAAATTAATGATGTGTGAAATGGTAGATTTTTTATTTTCTTTTCCTATATATGATGGAAAAAATTAAATGATTATGATTTATCACCATCATTAATGCAGATCCCAAAACATCAATCGATTTAGGAATTTAAATAGAGACATGCATCACCATTCACCACTCAATCTTCACGGGGAGTACACTGTACTACTTGTCCATTTCCATCACACAAAATAATTATTTGTTGCGTCAATATTTTGAAATAATATAAAGAAGGTAATTAAATAGATAAAAATGGACCAGTGGATTTTCGAGAGGTGGGTGGATGCATGGGTCTAGTAGAACAATATTTGTCGTCATAACAGTAAACTCATTCTCCCTACTTTGTAAATGAAACTCAAGCTTTTGTTTCGATGTGATCTCGTTTAGATGGAAAACAAAGAAGCATGACAGTAAACTCATTTTCCCTACTTTCAATCGAACTTGGATGTTATTTTTTTCTGGTTAATTGTTGAAAAAGGTGTTGGTTTCTCGTTTTAGTTTTCCTCGAATGAGAAATAATTTTGCAATATAGAAAGAAAAGGGTCATGTAGATTGTTAATTACCAGTTAAAATTCATGAGTATTATGAAACTGCAACTTTCTATGTATATGGAGTAAGTTAATATCCACTAGTGCATGTAACTTTTTTTTTTTGAAAATAGTGCATGTAACTTCAAAGAAAGAATTCAGGTCCCAAATATAACAGGACTAGACTGAGAGATTCATTAAAGGAAAGTTTGGTTATATATTTTCATCATTAAATGAAAATCTCTTCATATATTGAAACGTGAGATTTCGAATCTTGTTTTCTCAAGAAAAGGAAGTTGAGTTTTTTGTAAATCGAGATTTCATATAGAGCTGGCAAAGTTGACCCGAACCCGAAAAACCGACCCGAGTAATCTGAAGCCCGACCTGACTTGACTAGACAAAATTTACGAAAATCAAACAACCCGACTCGGATCGACCCGGGACTAAATAACCCAAACCCGAAAGTAGATGTTTTAATGTTACCCGAATTCGACCCGATCCGAAACCGAGTAACCTGAGATCCGAATATAACCTGAATTTACTAGTTGAATAAAATCTTATAATTTGAAATTTTAGTTATTATTTTTGTCTGCAACTGAATTAATTCAAACCCGACATAACCCCAACCCGAAGAATCTGACCCAAACACATAATTTAACCCGAAAAGAACCCGACCAAAATAAAACCCGAACACAACCCGACCTGATCCGAGTTAACTTCACCCGAAAATAACCCGAACATAAAAATGACCCGAACCCGAAAATACCCACCCGATTTGCCACCTCTAATTTCATATCTCGATTATTGGTCCCAAACAATTATTGTCACGTATGCAAAACTTCATTTTAAATAAAACAAATATTCTCGTCTAAAATCAAACCCTCTCTCCTCCGGTGTTATACTTTGTGTTCTCTTACTTGCCTTCCCACCTGTCATAAACAAAATATTAGAGGTGGCAAATCCGGCCCGAACCCGAAAAAACCGTCCGACTCGTCCGAGATAGACCCGAAAAATTTAAAAAATTCAAATGACCGAACCCGTCCGACCCGAATCCGAGAAATTCGACCCAAAATTGACCCGGCATGACATATTATAATTATTATTCCGACCCAACTCGACCCGAATCCGAGTTGTCCGAAACCTGATAAATCCGATTATGATAAGTCAGAACTCAAATAGTCGGAACCCAAATTGACTCGGTGTGATCATTTTTTTAATTAAATCTATTAACTATCTCTGCAATATTATATTTATTACATTTTTCGGGAGTGAGATGACACCGGTGCTTTCAAATAAAAAAAAGAGACCTGAATTTGGATAATAGTTTAATTTTATATCCAATATTTTGACAAAATTGATTTATACAATCATTAAAAAAAAATCCTACACAATACGAATTTGACTAATCCGAATTCCGAAAGAATCCGAATTCGGAACAAACCGCGTCCGCGAATCACTCCGAACTTGAAAACCCGACCCGACTATAATTTTCAACTCGAAATTGATCCGACCAAATATGATCCGATCCGAACCCAACTTGATCCGAATTGACTTAACCCGATGAGATCCGAACCCAAAAATTAGCCCGAAACCTGTTGGGTTCAGCCCGAAACCGCCCAAACCCGCCTGTTTGCCACCTCTACAAAATATTCCCAAAAATATTAAATAAAATTATAGCAAAAAAAAGTTGTGAAAATAAAACAAATATATTAAAATAATTTGAATTCATTTTTTGTATAAAATTTGTTGCCTGTATTGAGTCATCCGATTCGATTTGCAGTTCCAATTCGGCACTAAATGGTTCGAAAGCACGATCAATGTTTTTTGTGCTCACTTCCTCAATCTGAAACACCGTTAGACTATGAAGAAATATTTTCGCACGTAGTCATGTTTAAATCCATTCAAATTCTACTTGCCATAGTCTCGTATTATGACTATGAGATCTTGAAAAATGGATGTAAAAATCGGGTTTCTTAACAAAAAAAATTATTCAAGGATGTGTACTGGACACAACCTGACGGTTTTGTCGATTATTCAAAAAAATCGGGGAAGAGGTATGCAAGCTCCAACGGTCCATATTTTGGGTTGAAGAAAGATTCTCATAATTGGAACTTTCTTTTTGACGGAGTTATAAACGGTTATAATGTTATCAAAAATGAATAAAAATTGTGTGTACACATGAAGGTTAGTGGGAGCCGTATTAGATTTCATATGTTATATGTGAACGACATATTAATCGTAGGAAACAACGTACCAATATTTATGAAAGTCAAGGAGTACTTGGGTACTTGTTTCACTATGAAAGATTTAGCCGAAACCAATTATAAATTAGGCGTGAAGAATAGGATAGATCTAAGAATCTCCTCGGTCTAAATCGGAGCATGTACGTCGACAATGAAAATGGTTTTCAATACATAAATGCAAGGAAAGATTTCTCCCAATGTCAAACGACTTGAACTTTTATAAAGCTCAATGTTACTTACGCTTATGCGATAAGATCTATCATTTATGCCATGATATGTATGTGGGCCTATGGCCCGATGTGTTAATTGCATGTATTGCACGGATACACTGATACAGCCATACGGCGACGCATATCAGATACGGGGATACGTCATTCTAACATATGATTTAGGATACGATAAAGATACGGCGATACGGGCAAAATCATTTTTTTGGAGTATCCATGCAACATACTCAATTCGAAATATATATTTCTACGATAATACAATGATATTATCATTTAACAAAACATTTGAACTAATTTATCTACGATTATGTATATGTTTTATAATTGTTATTATGTCATTATTTTTCACATTATTTCACGTAATACCTCATATAACAATAACTTCATATAGAAATAACGAAACATACGACATATATAGTAACATGTCATTATTAATTTATAAGTACTAATTTTTTTTTGGATTCAATATACAATGAAAATAATAAATAGAAAAAAGTCTAATTTTGGTCCCTTTTCTTTCATGCAATGAATATTATAGAAAGAATGAATTTTTGTTATCAGGATGTACAAAAATCATAAAACATATACATAAATATGCATAATTATAGATAAATTATTTTAAATAATATAATTAGTATTGTTATCCTACACATATGTAATGTATTAAAAACATAATTAACATAATTAATGCTCATTACTCATTTTCATACAAATCAGGAAGAGATAACATACCCAACATTTAATAAGTATACTTCAACAATTAATGCCACATAAATTTTTAACTCAACATTTAATAAGTTTATTTATATAATTAATGCCCCATATATCTTATATTCTCATAGCTTTCTCATGCAAACCTGCCAACCCCCATTAAATACGACAATGAAATAATCAAACATGCAACTTTTAAGTCACATGGCGAAGCTTGATTTTCGTTTCTTCACTGCTCTCCTTTTTCTCTTCTTTTTCGTCTCCGCACACTCAAAATCCTCCTCCAACATTAAAACTTCACCAAGTGATAAAGAGGCAGAAACGAAGACGTGCCTCGATGAGCTTATCCGTGTCGACAGTACCAAAATATGCACGAATCTTGCGCTTAGTAAACTCGAGAGGAAACATTAACTTATGACGATATAGCGCACTGTACGGAATGTTGTCAAGCGTTTCGTAGAATGAAGCCATTTTCTTGCCTCTATATACTATTGTGGGAGAACGGCTCGAACTTTTGTCTTACTGCAAATTTTAGTAACTATTGTATCTAATGTATTTTATATATGTGATGAAATAATTTGAGGTTTTTTAGAAATATGAAAAGAAAATAAAATTGTGAAATGGAACTTGGCTCATATATCGAATCGTAAGGTGTAATTTGGTTGATGATGATTTCTGTTCAAGTAAAATATATAATAAAATAGTATATTAATATATTGATAAAGAATAAAATATCTGAAATTATAATATTTAAATACTTAATACATATAAAATTAAAATTAATATATATGAATATATGATATTAAATTGAAATTGTTTATTCATATCGCACATGAATGTTGTCCTTGGACATATTTCGATCATTCGTGCAAATTGTTGAAAATCTTAAATATAATAAGATAATGCTGGTCTTCAGAACACGTCTATGGAAACTATGAATGATAATATTTTTTTTCAAAACCAAACTTGAAATATAATATTGATCATTATAAATTAATAAATTGAAATCACGTTGGGAATTAAGGAACTAGCAGGTAGTAATATCCCGTGCAATTGTGTGGGACTTGATGTCTTTTTTTTAACTCTTCTTTTATATATTTGTTTAAATTTTATATATTTGTTATATTGCATTGGTTATATGTTGGAAATTTTTAATGTTGTGGATCATAATTTGTATGAAAAAATAGTTTTGTTTACCAGGTAGGTGTTATTTTATTTTTTTTTTGAGCAAATTTGGAGGGAGATCAAAGGCTCCCACCCAAATAATAAATAAAAAAAATAAGAATAAGGTTCGAATTACAAGTCTATGCTTAATTTAAGCCATAGTTTTAAATGTAAAGGAAAGTAAAAAAAGAAAGTTAAACATCTATTATAAATTTTACATTTTGCAGGGATTAAAACGTAAAAAGGAAAATGATATCGTCCTCTATTTTAACGTTGTGGACCATAGATCCATCTTGATATTCCTCACTCCTGGTCCATCATATTCCGAGCCTACCTATCTTCTACACACCGATCGTGAGAAAGTATATCACCCTCTTCTCTTCTCAGATTCCGAGCCTGGTAGGTGTTATTTTTTGTTAAATGTTTTTTCTTTTGAAAAGATCTGGAGTGAGATTTGAGGTCTCAAATCAAAAAGTATATATATTAATTAATTAATAATAATTAGGTATTCACATTTGTTATTTTTGCCCTTCCATTCCATATCCTGAGTAACTTCCAAACCCTTTGAATAAATCTAAATTAATCAAACAATTATATTATGGAATAGGTCATACTTTTTAGGTTTTCCAATTTTTTGAAACTCAGGTCTTATTCAAAAAATCAATTATTATATCTAAATAGGCTAATTCTAGTCTATAGTTTGTCGTCTCGATTACTCATTGATGTTTTGTTATTAGCGGATTTTCAACATGATGATCAAGTTTTTGCCAAACGATTTTTACTAGTTATTTTTTTTATCGAAATTTTTTTGAGGTGAATTTTTCAGAAAATAATTCTGCCTCAAATTTTCAGAATTTTAATGCCTTACATGTTTGAACTAGGAAAATGTTGGACATCCCCTACTACTCTCCCCCACGAACCTTGATGACGTGGATATGAGTTAACAATTCGAGAATTAACACACAAATACATGATTTAACATCTTAATTTGCAATTTTATTATCTTATTTTATGATTGAACACCAAAATAAGACGTTAAATCATGTATTTGTGTGTTAATTCTTAAGGTGTTAACCCATATCTACGTCATCAAGATTCATGGTGTAGGTTGGGGGGGATGTACATCACTGCTCAATTTACCCACCCCTTTTTATCAATAATAATAATAATAATAATAATAATAATGCAATATTATTATTATAATAATTATACGCATTAATTATAATTTAATAATAAACTACAATTATTATATCCAAATAATTAATATTATATTATATATTATTGTAATAATAATTAAATAATAAGTGTTGATAATAATAATGTAATAATGTTATTATAATAATTATATTATAATAATAAAATAATAATATTATAATGAGTATATTCATATAGTTTGTATATTATTATGTGTATTATTGTAGTAACTAGTAATATATAATAGGCAGAATTTCTCATATGTCCTTCCTAAAACTAAAAATATCATATTTGTCCTTCTAAAAATTATAAGATCATATTTAGCCCTCTAAAACAGGAAATCTTTCGTATTTGTTCAAAAATTGATTTCCATCCACAAATCCATTAAATCTAACTGTTAGTAGCTAAAATTACTATCCTACCCTTCATTAATCATGTTCATCCCTTCCAACCAATTCCCTCAACTAATTCCTTTCTCTTCTTTATCAAACTGTGATATTACTTTTACTTTTGTTTCTTCTGAAGAGCTCTTGTTGGAAATAAGTCAATGGTATGCCTTGTGGTGGTGGTGCACGCTAGCGAGGAGTTTGGTTTCACTTCCGAAAGGATAGTTGTTTGGAGGAGTTGAAGGAGATTAGACGAAGAAGATGAAGCATGATTTGGGTTAAGATTTGAAACTAACGGGTTATCTAAGACTAAGAAGCGTCTTGAATTAGAGACCGTCGATTCACGAGTTCACGTCTTTTTAAATCCTTCCTCTTGCATGGCTTCTCATGTTCGTGTTATTATTGCTCAGAGGCTACCAATTTTAGTCTAAAGATTACTTGCTTCTCCTGTCTTTTTGAAGGATTTACTCTTCTTTTTCTTTTTTTATTTGCTGAGATAACAATTCCAATACTCTCTTGTATCTCCGTATAGTTTCTCTGTTTGCTTCTTCAATCCCCTAAATAGTTTCTCTGTTTGCTTCTTCAATCCCCTAAATGTTTCAAAATTCAAAACTTTCTATTTTGACAATTCTTTAACTCCCAACATTTCATCAACATGAGCATCTTGGTGAAGAGAAGAGGCTCAATAGAGAAGATGTGAAGGAGAAAAAAAACTCGCTAGCGTATGGTAGCTTGGGGTGGTGGTACGTTGGTAGAAATTGAAGCACAAATAAACACACATACAAAATTAAGGGTATTTTGGTACATTGTAATAGAAACAATTATGGGTTCATGAGATTAATATGGTTAACTTGAATATTTGTTGTTAAAGTTAACGATTTTGAATTTATTTGATATTTTTGAATTTTTAGTGGACAAATTTGATAGATTCTTATGTTTTGGAAGGATAAATTTGATATATCCATTTTGTGAGGGACAAATTTGATATTTTGAGTTTTTGGAAGGTCATACCTGAAATTGCCCCTATATAATAATTATATTATATATATACGATTAAACATTATTTCAACATGTTCAATAATAAAATTTCAAAATTTTAAACAATTAAACAATGAATTATATTTTTCACGTCTTTATAATTTTAACATTAAACAAAACTGTGGAATTATCAATTTTTCTCCTCTACTTCGTAATCTGATTCCACTCTACTAATTTTAATTTTACTTGCCAAAAAAACCCTTAATAATTGATATCTTTCCAAAGAGAGGGTACGAAGGAAATTATCAAGTAATAATAGGGGTTGTTTGGATTACTTTGGAAAGGGACCAGAGTATGAAGGAAATTTTTAATGTGGGGTTGTTTGCAATTATACCCAGATTAGTTCTCCATGAAACCCTGAACATCCTCAACTCGGGAAATTCATGTCGACGCCAAGTCTACTACTTTTTTACGTGGCTCCGGTCTTCTTCCTCCCCCTCTTCCGCGCCTCTGCTGCCTCTCTCAACGGCGTCGCTCCACAAGGCATTCAATTTCTTTCGATCTCAGGCTCTTGGTCCTGAATTGGTGACTTCGTCGCTAACACGTTTTGGTTTTGTGTAAGTTTCAGACGAGAAGTACTTCGCTTCCGCGGTGATTAGGTGCAGAGATGGATCTGGATCGTTTTCAAAGGATCGTTTGAATGATGAGTTCTGCGATTGTCTTGATGGAACAGATGAACCAGGTTTTTCCTAATATCATTATTTTAGATTTCTTTTGAAAATTTAGTTGAATCGAGATAGTGACGTTATTGAATTGAAATGGTGGTTGAGCAATCAAATTTATGGAACAAATTTTGAAAATTTGAAATTGAATTTGCAATTCTAGCTTAGTATATGAGGTTGATTTGATTACTTCTTTATGTTAAATTTAGGAACTTCTGCTTGTCCTCAAAGCAAATTCTACTGTAAAAATGCTGGGGATTCGCCTCGATTCCTGTTTTCTTCTTTTGTGAATGATCGAATTTGCGGTAAATATAAATTCAGTGCTTAATTTGGTTTTAATTGGGTCAAAAACAACTATACTAAAATTTAGCTATTTCTCATCTCTAACAAGTTATTAATGTGATTAGATTGTTGTGATGGAAGTGATGAATATGATAGTGGAATAAATTGCCCAAATACATGCCAAAAAATGAAAAACAATAATAATTTTGAAGAATCAAATTCGAATTTGGGAGAAAATTCAGTAACAAATATACATCAACTTGATTCGGACGATCTTTTCCACAAATTGAAAGGTAAGCAAACAATTGTGTTTCGTGCAATTTCAATTTGCATAAAATTGATTTTGATTTTGATTTCTCGATCTCCATTTTTCAGGATTAAGGATAGCTTTAATCTTGGAGATTGGTTTTGTGATATTTATCTTGGCATTTTTCTTGTTGTTTAGAAGAACTCGGTCTAGAAGAAGGCGTTATTCTTTGAAGTATTAGTAAATAAATATTAAACATTTGTGAATATTGTGCCAATTTTTAACATGTGAATTTTATTTAGAGAAATGATTTACGTCGCTCGTTAATCGCTACCGTAATGTCCGCTGTTAATTTATAATTTTTTTAATCCGCGAATTATATCTTTTTATGTATTTCTTATTTCTTTTGATGTGTTCGATGTTATACATTTTTCTTAATATCTTAAATATCAATTATGAATATATGAATTACAGTATACATTATTATATGTAAAATATTTTTTCCTATGTTTATCGACTTGTTTTATGTTTTTAACTTTTTATACATTTTCGTACGTGGCAATATTTTTATAAGGGTGTGGTGAATATTGAATAACAATCATTTTCCATTTAAAGTGTAATTTCGTGTGTACCTATGCAAAATCGCAAAAACTCTAAATATCGTACATATGTCTCCAGAATATAAATATTATGAGCATCCCAACAAAATGTAGGAAATATCGAATACATCGTGCATACACATTTACTTTTTATTTTTATTTGTTTCAAAATTATATTCAATTGCTTCATTATTATTATTTATTTGTACAAACACAATGATAAATAGAGGTGGTAATTGTGGCATTGTGTTGGAAATTTGGACAAAGGAGCATTGTAAAATATGTGCATAATCATAAATAAATAAATTTAAATAATTTTATTTTGAAATGATAATAATATTATCATACAAATATATTTCGTATTACGATAAAAAATATAATTAACCTATTCGTCGCGCAACGCGAGAATTTTACTAGTCTGATATATAATTAAGGGAAATTTTGAACAGTAGACATGAAAAATTTCATAATACCCAAAATAGACAACATAGTTTGATAATTTGCAAAATAACACTCTCGACTTTTCAAAGATAAAGGTCGAGAGGTTTAAAAATGCTTGACATTTGAAACGTCGAGCGATTGATTCTGACATCTTTCTGACATTTTGTGGAAGATTTAATAAATCTCTCGCCTTTTCAAAAGTCGAGAGATTGATTTTAATTCAAAATATGATATATTCCCCCAAAGTGTACACGCCGAATTCTCCATTATTTAGTTATTACGTTCAATTATATTGATAATTAAGATATATAATTAAATATTCAGTAAAATTTATTCAAATTTATGAATTCGAACAATTATTAATTATATATTAAGTTAACAGCTAACGTGTAGTAGTTATCATTTTAATTAAATAGACGAATCGAAATTATCCAAATTTTACCATAACATCTCTATTTCCTAATTAGTATATTTAATTAAAATAATAACTAGTACATGTTGGCTGTTAACTTAATACATAATTAATAATTGTTCGAATTCATAAATTTGACTAAATTTTACTGAATATTTAATTATATATCTTAATTATCAATATAATTGAACGTAATAACTAAATAATGGAGAATTCGGCGGGTACATCTTGGAGTGGAATAATTTTTTTTATCTTTTTTCAAACCGTGTGTCAGGATATTAAAAAAAGAAAAAATTAAACCCCTCCAAAGTGTACACGCTGAATTCTCCATTATTTAGTTATTACGTTCAATTATATTGATAAATAAGACATATAATTAAATATTCAGTAAAATTTATTCAAATTTATGAATTCGAACAATTATTAATTATGTATTAAGTTAACAGCCAACATGTACTAGTTATTATTTTAATTAAATATACTAATTAGGTAATAGAGATGTTATGGTAAATTTGGATAATTTCGATTCGTCTATTTAATTAAAATGATAACCAGTACATGTTAGCTGTTAACTTAATATATAATTAATAATTGTTCGAATTCATAAATTTGAATAAATTTTACTGAATATTTAATTATATATCTTAATTATCAATATAATTGAACGTAATAACTAAATAATGGAGAATTCGGCGTGTACACTTTGGAGGGTTTAATTTTTTCTTTTTTTTAATATCCTGACACGTTTGAAAAAAGATAAAAAAATTTATTCCACTCCAAGATGTACCCGCCGAATTCTCCATTATTTAGTTATTACATTCAATTATATTGATAATTAAGATATATAATTAAATATTCAGTAAAATTTAGTCAAATTTATGAATTCGAACAATTATTAATTATGTATTAAGTTAACAGCCAACATGTACTAGTTATTATTTTAATTAAATATACTAATTAGGAAATAGAGATGTTATGGTAAAATTTGGATAATTTCGATTCGTCTATTTAATTAAAATGATAACTAGTACATGTTAGCTGTTAACTTAATATATAATTAATAATTGTTCGAATTCATAAATTTGAATAAATTTTACTGAATATTTAATTATATATCTTAATTATCAATATAATTGAACGTAATAACTAAATAATAGAGAATTCGGCGTGTACACTTTGGGAAAATATATCATATTTTGAATTAAAATCAATACTTTTGAAAAATCGAGAGATTTATTAGATCTTACACGAATGTCAGAAAGATGTATTTTTAAACCTCTCGACCTTTGAAAAGTCGAGAGTGTTATTTTGCAAATTATCAAACTATGTTGTCTATTCTGAATATTACGAAATTTTTCGTGTCTACTGTTCAAAATTTCCCTATAATTAATATACCCACTGGACAGTGTCCAGTAAAAAGTAAAATGGACAAAACTGAACTGAAAAAATCATTGGGATATTTATATTACCATTCAAAACGCAAATTGGGTCCGGATCCGGATCCGGATCCGGATCTTAATAAATTAACTGAATCCGGTCCATTGACAGCACGAAGTTTATTCATCGAATCATAAATTCATTCCCATTTTGTTTTTTTCTCAATCGCAGAAAACTTCGATCAAATTAAGCAACACACAAACCAATAAACGCAAAGAGAGATCTTTCAAGTTAAAAGGGGGAAGTGAAGATGAGCGAGGAGGAGACGAGGAGCAGAGGCTTCGTGGGTGGTGGTCCTCAATACGAACCACAGACCCAGTACGGCACCTTTGAAGGTGGCGCCGGAGGATATCCGCAGCCGGTGATTGGATTCCCCCAACCGGCTCCGCCGCCTGAAACATACTTTTCTGGGTCCTTTCCGCCCACTTTTAATCCCAATGGTTATCAAGCTATTCCAGTTCCTGGTAATCAATCTATTACTACTTGATGTTTTCCTCCAAAATTGTTGAAATTAAATTAGGAGGAGAAATTTTATGTTTTCAATTGATTGTTTTTTGTTGATTCGGTAGTTTATTTGTCTTTAATTAAGCTTATCCTATAATTGCTGAAGGGAGGCCAGTAAGATTGCCGAAATTGCCGTGTTGCGGCATCGGAATGGGCTGGTTTCTGTGAGTTCCATTTCCTCGTCTCCTTCGATAATTTACTCTCAATTTGGATCACATTAGATTTTTTTTGAAAATGGAAATATGAATTTTGATTTTGAAGGTTTGTAACTGGATTTTTTCTCGCCGCAATTCCTTGGTACGTCGGAGCCTTTCTCTTGATTTGTTCGAGAGTCGATTATAGAGAAAAGCCTGGACTCATTGTTTGCACCATTGCCGTAAGTAGTAAATCGATCAAGTAAAATTCTAAAATGGTCCCTCTATTTTCTCATGTTCGTTTTGGTGTGAAATTTACAGGCCGTTATCACTGGAATTGCCGTCTTTTTTGGTTTAAGAAAAGGCGCTGCTGAATCATGGGTAATGTAAATTAAAACGTATTTTCTCGTGTTCATGTAGTGTACATATTTTGCAAGGTATTTTTGAATCGGCGTGTTTGTAATATTTATGGAGAAACAACAATTTTGTTTACGTGGCTTTGTTTGACGTTAATTTTGCATCTTTTTTCTTTTTTCGGGAATTCGATTCTCATCTTTGTAACAATGAGTTTTCTTAATCCTTTGTATCGAAATCCAACTTGAAGTGTTCATAATGCAAAACAATATTTTTTCATCAGTGTAATCTCGAAGTACGAAGTAAACAATAATGCTTTTCTTTTGCAAAAAATGCTAATTGTACATCATGATTAATGCGAAAAAAACATCGATAGTACCCAAAAAAAAAATTCATCAAATGAATTTGTATATTCCCTTATAATTATCGAACAAATATGCACAAAGTCCCTTAAAAACAATCAAAATCTTCAAACCACCAACACAATCTAGTTACTAGTAACCGAAAACAACTCATCGAAAAAACTATTTTTCGACGGATTTCTTTAAATATATTTCCAATGATTCCTCCCCCGCTATGCCAGGCGGGAAATTGAGAAGCGCCTTGGCGCCCCTCATACGAAATGCCGCCTCGTCATATGCAATTGCAGCCTGTTCTGCGGTGGCAAAAGTTCCGAGCCAAATTCTTGCTCCACGACGTGTCGAGTCACGTATTTCAGCTGCGTATTTCCCCCACGGACGCCTCCTCACCCCTCTGTAGTGCTCTCTCTTTTGTATACTACTTGATGGTTTAATCTCTAATGTTTTCACTTTTTGAAGTGGTAATGGAAATATTGGCTGTATAGGTGGTGGTGGTGGAGGTGGTGGTGATGGTGATAACGATGACGTGGTAGATTCGGACATGGCGGAGGCCTCGTTTAGAACTTCGAAGATGAACATGTCTTGTGAGTCGTTCTCGTTTAAAGGGAGATGATGGTGGTGGCTTTGTGGATTTGAGACCTCCATGATTTAGGGTTTGGTTTGGTCTTGTGTTTTGATATTTATGTATTTATTTGGTATAGAATGGTTTTTCGCAAGGCTTATAGAAATGGAGGAGATATAAGGGGGGGAAGAAGTGTGGATTTTTTCAATGTCTAATGTCTCTAGAAGAGTCATATATTTTGAGTTTTCTTGTGGTTCTTTTTTAATTGGGTTTCTAACATCTACAATTTATTGTATTACGTAGTGTACAATTATTAGTTAAGACCCAAGAAATTTAGGATTAGTTGGCTCATATTAAAAATAATTATTTAGTGGGCTATTGTATGCAATATATTTTCATATAAATTAATTACAATATAAATACAGACATAAATGTTTACATGCTAACTAGTATACAAATACATATTTTTTTTCTATTATACTATATTTTTCTATTGTACACGTATGTAAAAAAAAAAATTCCTTAACCCAATTAATAATTAATATCACTATACAACCTGGTTCAAAAAAAAATTATTCAAAAATATAACATTATAGCTCATATTTCTAACTCGGCTCTTAAATATAAAGAGTTTTCTTTACTCGCTCCGCTTTATTTTCTCGTTTATTTCACCTTCTTTTCTCATTTTTCTCTTACTCAACAATGACGATTACGGATTTTATAGATTTTATCGATTTTTTTCTCTTTTCTCTTTCTTTTTTTTATCATATTTCTCTCTCTCTTTTTAGATCTATTTTTGTTCAATCTTCTCATCTCGCTTACTCTACTTCTTTTTTATAATGTATCTTCCCTAATAACTTTACTTCATAATATATCACTTTATTCTCTTCTCATGATTTCACGTAAAGGAGAGAGCAAGTCTTGTTTAAAATCTGTAAAGAATCGTCTACACCTCTATCTCCATACTCTAAACAAAATTATTGCGATGATTTGTTAAGTCCCTAAAGAGTCTTTTTTTCGAAGCAGAAATTAAGTGTTGAGTTGATTGAACACAAAGACTTGTGTAAAGTCTGGAATCATGCTCTCAGCTCACACCATATTTCTCGCATAATTTTTGTTTGAATGACACCAACAAGCGATCGCTTGTCGTCAGTGATACCTATTTTATATATATGGTGTCGATGAGACTCGAACTCATAACCTCTCCAACATATGATTTTATTGTATCAAATACTCAAAAGTTTAAAAATTAAACGAATAAAATTACTTTTTCGATAAAGAATGTATGTGTAACTCGGTTATATTGTCATGCAAAAGTATTTAACTATTTATATATCTTTTTTTATTAATAACAAAATAAATAAATATTTTTTGAATGATGATTTCAAATTAGAAAATATGATGGACCTCGAAAAGAATGATTGATTATAGTACATAACTATTAAATAGTAATTCATAAAACAATATTTTCATCGAAGAATATGATTTTGCGTATTATGAATATACATTATATTATTGTAATTTTAACTTTAATTTATATAATACATGTTCAAATATTTCAAAACACTCATATTTACATATATTTACATAGATCAAATTGGAGGTGAAAAATTACAAGTTCTTGTAAACAGAATGCTTTCAGAGAATATGAAAGTATAAATTGTAGAGAAAAGAGGCTCATAAAAGTTCAAGTTGCATTGTTGGCTGGTGGGGTTGGGGATTGGGTGGATCTTTCTGGCCCTTTGAGGGGAGAGCCGTATTACAATTTGCCTTCCAAAATTTGAGAAAATAACAAATCCCTTTTGCATATGCAACCTTGCACAATCTAAATATGTACTCTTTGGAATAATATCACATATACCCCTAAATAATCTCAAAATATCACATATATTGATAATACCGCTCTCCAATGTGAAATCTCTTGAATACGTCTAAAGAAATGAGAATTATCGCTGATACATTTGTCACAATTTTGTAAAAAGATGCTTAAAGTATACATGATATTTTCTATATTTTGTAGGGAGTATCCATGATATTTCGTTTTTACATTTAAATATTATCTTTCGATTATATTATTTCATACATTAGAAGTATTCGACTATTAGTAAAGTATTTGAAAATAAATTTGTCATTATTTCGGAATAAGTAATTCAATGTGTCATGTAAAGTATCGCATAGGTATGAAACCAGTATCTTACAAATATCGATATTCAATACGATATCTGATATAATACGACTTGACTTTTGTATGTAAATAAGTTTAAAAAAGAATAATTTTTTTTTTCTATAAAGAAAATATTTAAAAGAAGAATTTAACTAATTATTCTTATTCTAGAGGGACATAAGTCACATAACTGCATAAATGACAGCATGCATGATATTATTCAAAAAAAGAAATGGTTAGGAAAGAAAGGCGAAGACCAAGTGGCATCATTCTTTTGCGTTGGAAGAATGTTCCAAAGCTTCGAGAAAAGGACAAAAATGGTCCATATTTAATGAAATGATTGCATAATTTTTTATGATCTCAGCGATGACTATTCTTTAACTAATTACGATGTAAAGAAGAGGCGAGTCAGGATTTCATGAACTTCAAATTCTTTTCTTGAATTTTCCATTTGTGGAAAATGGAGATTGTGAGAAAAATCTGCAAAAACGCACACGTGCCCACGTGGGTGTTTACCCAAATAACAAGGGAAGAAATAATATTAGTGATATATTAACAGGAAAATAATTGTTAGGGATAGAAAATAAATATTTAGAATTTGAATTTATTGAGAGCAAAATTATCTTTTTAAGTTTGATTTTTTATTGCGAATGAAATTCTTTTTTGTTCATATTTATACTATTATATTTTGTAACAATTTTTTTTCCATATGTTCTTTTTGAGTTTAAACCTACCAACCGCCATCTTTTTTACTCTTGAATAAGCATACCATTTTTCCATTTATTTGGGCCTAACATAAAAACTCGGCCCAGTTTTATTTTTACTATTTTACTCCTAAATCAAAATAAAAATTATATGTAGGGGGTGTTTGGCAACTATAATTTGAGTCGGAATTTGGATTATAAAACCCTCCACTATCAAAATTCTTTGTTTGGCATGTCTTCAAAATCGAATTAGAAGATTCAAGAATTTCCTATTTGCCTCCTTTACCCTCAAATTGAAATTCCAAAAAAAGTTAGAATTCCAAGATGAGGGAAAAGATTAAGATTAACTTGCTCTTTTTTGTAAATATTTAATAATTATATCATAATATTAGCATGATAATAATTATATTATATTTATAATAATTATTATTATAATGATATTGTAATAATATTATTATAATTATATAATAATTATATTATATAGTAATTATATAATTATTATATTCATATAATTAATATGATATTATATATAATATAATAATAATATATAGTATTTAATATTTATATAATCATATTATATAATTATTATTACATTGTAATATTAAAAATCATAATCATAATCTTAATAATATTTTAAAAATTAACTCACTATATTAAAATTATTATATCCATAAAATTAAATAATATTGTATATATTATTTCCATAATAATAATATTATTATTATTATTATTATTATTATTATTATTATTATTATTATTATTATTATTATTATTATTATTATTATTATTATTATTATTATTATTATTATTTTTATTATTATTATTATTATTATTATTATTATTATTATTATTATTATTATTATTATTATTATTATTATTATTATTATTATTATTATTATTATTATTATTATTATTATTATAGAGTAATTATACTATAATTATTATTATATAGTAATTACATCATAATTATATTAAAACTATATTTATTATATTCATAAAATTAAATATTATATGATTATATTGTAATAATATTATATGTACTTTAAATTATTGTAATATTATATTTTATACATATAATATGATAATATTTTATAATAATATATATAGCATTATATTAATTATATCTAATATTTATTATAATAGTATATAATATTATTTTAATTATATAGAAATAATAATAATATTATAATAGTAGAATAGTATAACAATATTATTATTATTATATTTATTAAAATAATACATCACATGTTTTAATATTATATTATTATAGTAATATAATTATTATATATTATTACAAATAATATATAATATTATATTAATATTATATTATATATCTTGTAATATAATATATAATAATTATTAAACTCATATAATATAATTAATTAATATTTTATTATATATTTAATGAACATTTTGTCTACATTTTCAATAACAAAATTCCAAAAATTTTTAAACAACCAAACAAATAATTATATTTTCCAGTATCTTATAATTCGGACATCCAAACAAACTGTGAAATTGCTAATTCCAGAATTTTTTACTCCTCCACCTTATAATCCAATTCCACTCTACTAATTCCGCTTGCCAAACGGCCCCAGGAAACGGAAGGAAATATTTTTTCATGATTATTTGAGGAAGTAAATATTAAAAAAGAAATGAAACCCAGGGGAAACATCATCTCTGGGACTAAACTCAGATGGCAAATAGAAAAGATGAATTTTAGAAGTGTGATGTTATTGCAAAAGCCAACGCGGCTTTAAAAAAAAAATTCAAAAAAATCTAAGAAATGAGTATTTTGTTTGAACTCGGCTCAAAAATAATTTAAAAATAGTTTGTTTGAAAATCGGCTTGAACGAACTCGACCCGAGCCAGCTCGAGTCCAAATCGAGCTGAACTCGAAATAGATCAAATTCGAATAATTTTACCAATGTTTTAAATAGCGTGTAGCGACACGCAGTGTTTTGACGTTTAATTTAGCAGTTAGAGTTAGCGGGCGATATAGCGCCGCTTCACCATCACAGCGGATTTTAATCAAAATTATTATTTTTTATAATACTACAATATGCATATAAATAAAAATTAGCAGTCCAAAATTATAAATAAAATTATATTGAACGCTTATTTATCTCAACCTCAGAAACTAACATAAATAAAAAAAATCATCTGTAAGAAAAATATATTATTATTATTATTATTGTTATTACTATTATTATTATTACTTTTATTTTTATTATTATATTATTATAATTATAATAAGGCTATTAATAGTTGTTGTTGTTGTTATTATCTTATTCTTCCTATAATAATAATAATAATAATAATTATTATTATTATTGTTGTTGTTGTTATTATTATTATTTAATAACAATAATTAATATTATTAGTAGTTGTTGTTATTATTATTATTTAATAACAATAATTATTATTGTATACTAATAATATTAATTATTATTATTATTATTGTTATTATTATTTAGTACCAATAATAATAACAACAACAACAACAACAATAATAATAATAATAATAATTATTATTATTATTATTATTATTACGATTATTTAATAACAATTATTATTATTATTATTGTGTAATGACAATAGTGATTATTATTATTGTTATTAATATTTAATAACAATAATAAGAATAATATATTAATAACAATAATAAGAATAATAATTATAATAATAATAATTATTATTATTATTATTTGTACTATTACTATTATTATTACTGTCATTATTTTATTATTATTGTTATTATTACTATTGTTAATGACTATTGTTAATGATAATAATAATAATAATAATAATAATGATAATGATAATAATAATAATAATCACGCTTACAGCACCGCTACGGCCGCTATATTTGAACGATTCATGCTATAATTTTACACGGCAAAAACCCGCTCATCAAATGGCGCCGCTGCCGGGGAGTAATGTTTAAGTCTAATTTTGAATCAAACTTGCAATCTCGAGTGATATTTTTAATAGATTTGATAAATTTGAACTTGATATTTCACTAATTTCGAAATTTTTCTATTCTTGCAAGGTACACGAAGTGGAGCAAGATGGATCATCAAGAAAGACCAAGATCGCTTCGGTAGTTAATACGTCTCGATAAATCCGCAAAAGGATATCCGGACTCCATGACAATTCAAGAGATTGTCGAGCTAGAAATACAAAAATTAGAATTTCAAGAATGGGAAGAAATGGAAGAAAGGAAAGATAGAGAAGAAGACGAAGCTCGAAAATCCATGGAAGAACGAAGGCTCGGTTGGCTCTCATGTTCACCCTCAAATCAAAACGATGAATCACACACCGAGACCCTTTATCAAAATAGCCGGTTGTTGGTGTGAGTCATGATCAAGAGTCGTAGTAAACCAAAGTAGCCGGTTCTTGGTGTGAGTCATGATCAAGAGTCGATGCGAAAAAGTTTTCTACAATCACGGATTAAAGCGCTTTCGATTGTCGAGTCCGTGCGATTGATTAAGTAAAGAGTGGTGTGAGTCATGACCACTTGTTGGCTAAAGATTGCGCGGATCCATGGGGTTTACTAAGTAATGAGTGGTGTGAGTCATGACCACTTGTTATCCCAAAGGACACACATGGGGACCATCGAAAGCAATAACGAACAAAAGAAAAGAAATAAAAAGAACAAGAAAAGAAGAAAAGAAATAAAAAGAATAAAAAGGAATGAAAAGGAGTTCAAAAATCGAGCGCAAGTTGGAAAAATTTAGTAGAAATCGAAGATGAACCAAGTACTAACGTACCGAACGGTTTAAAAGTGACAAATTACATTTAAGAAATGATTTTTGCAAATCGGAAAAATTGGTTTTCATTAATGCTTTTTCATGATAATCCTTGTGAATTGTGGAGTGAAAAGAATTGAATGATGGTGTTTAATCATCTTTTTCGGTTGAGATCATTTGCTCTAATAAACTCTTCGAATTTGTGCAATTCATTGAAAATAGATTCTAATATAACTCAAACTTATCTCTTTCAATATTAGTGATTATGATAAGAGTAAACAATTATCTCGTGAGAATTGAGTTTTGAGATCGATGAATATAATTTCAATAAAACCTATACATGCATTTTTCTTTGTGCTAGATTTTTACGCTCATCATGATCGAGGACGATCAAGGGTTTAAGTATGGGGGTATTTGATAAGAGGAAAATAAAGCACCTTTTTATATCTAATTTGGGGATTTTAGCCTTTTTAAATCACAACTTTATATATACAATTGTTCATATTTGAGATAACAAGAATATTTCTTCACTAAGTGTGTTTTATTGCTTAATTACAGGTTTTAGGTGGAAATTCTCGGCAATCCAAGAGTGTAGTTGCCTTCGTCTCCTCGCGCCGTTAAAATCGATATATCATACCGACCAATTCGGTACACGTGTGAAGGAGAAGGCAAATAATCATCAACATAAGAGATTGCACCAAACTCTACTCGAAAACCACTCACACAATTGCCACTCTACAGCCCCACCTACATCACCTACCACCCCCAACTACCCTCAATCCTCTCACCCATATCTCGGCCAATGGGAAAGCCCAAATGACACTATAAATAATACCTCAAGGCCTATGAGAAGACCCCCCGCTCTTCGGAGCACATTCTCTCTCTCTCTCTCTCTCTCTCTCTCAAACACTCCAAGATCCTTCAAGAACTTCAAGAACCCTACAAGAACCAAGTGATTTGCCAAGGAGATTAACCGTGACCAAGGAATTCCTTCCTTTTTCGGTGAATCATCCTCTCTCAAGACTCAACCGTGACTAGGAACTCCTTCCTTTTCGGTGAATCAAGAGTTAACCGTGACTAGGGATATATCTCTCTTTGGTGTTGTGAAGTTGTGTTTAGGCCGAGACTCAGAAGAACCCTCTTTTGGAGCTTGAAGAAGGCATTAACCATGACTAGGAGCTTCTCCTTTTGGTGATCTTTCTTGAGGAATCCACGACTCGAGGGTCTCTTCTTTTCGGTACCAACCAAACAAACGACCACGACTCGGAGAATTGACCATTCGGTGCGAAGGCATAGAAGACAAAGGAAGACACATCAAGCTACTTGCTTCATTCTTAGGTGTACTTTTTCTAATTCTTGTAGTTCTTGTTGTTTGTGGATTTAGTTGTGATAAAGAGAATTCCTTGTTTGAATTGAATCTTTGTTCTAAACTTGTTCTTTTACTTGATCTTTTGCTCTCAATTTCTACCTTAAACTTAGTTCAAATTTCCATTAATCCAATCTCAAATCAAACCCTCAATTCAATCCTCAATTCAATTTACAACTTTCAAATCCAGTAGTAGTTCCGTTATAACGGAATTCGGACTGCGTTACAACGGACTTGACGGTTTGTACCTGACTTTCAGTCTGTTGGTACTCCGTTGTAACGCACCTAGAGTTCCGTTGTAACAGACTAGTCAGAATTTCTATTTCAAAGGAATCAATACAAGTGCGTTGTAACGGACATCTCGGTCCGTAGTAACGGATTAACCAATCCGTTGCAATGCAACCACTGTTCGTTATAACGGACAAGTATAGTGCGTTATAACGGAGTTTCCTCCGTTGTAACGGACGTTCATCTCACACTTAGCGCCAGAATTTTCACTCAAGTCCGTTGTAACGGACCTATATTGCGTTATAACGGACTATCTTCTGTGAATTTTCTTTGCTATTTCTTGTCTAGTTTTGATTCATTATTTGACGCATATACTCCTCGTGGAACGAACTTGCATATTTTCCACTATACAACTATATTTTACAAACTTGTTGATTGAATCGGGTTTTCGAATGCAACGATAATTTTACACGGCAAAAACCCGCTCATCAGTTATTAAAAAAATTATTGATATATTCACGTAATTATCATTCGAAAATGTATAATGGTCATGTAAAACGATATATTACTATTCAAAAGATATATCCAACATCTAAATTTTTTTATTCAAAAAATTATGTTGCTATTAAAAAGATCTATCGCACATTGAAAAATAATATCACACACAAAGCCCGATCCATAATGAGTTTATAGGAGGGGTCGAATTTTATAGGGGGGCCGAACTGAAAAAACAAAATATGTTACTTCGGGATTTTGAACTCATGATCTCTCACTTCCAAACACACATTTTACCACTACATCACTCCAACCGTTATGAAATATAAACAAATGCAATGTAATTATTATTTTTAAAACGGCAAAATCTCCATTTTCGATAGATAATAGTAAGATTTTTCGATTTCGTGTGTGTGTGTGTGGGGGGGGGGGGGGGGGGGGGGGGGGGGGTAGGCTCCCGCCGCCCCTCTCCGGATCCTCCACTGCTCACACATCTATTTTTCTTTTTTTTGGCACATCACGTAAGCAGGGGCGGATCTTAGTAAGGGTTGCGAGGGGCGGTCGCCCCCAAGATTTTCGCAGAATAGTATATATATCTAATGATTCAATGTATTTTATCAGTATAATAGTGTAAAATGTACTGTTTGTCCCTCCAAAAAAATCGCACAGTGTAATTTCAGAATCAGTTTTTCATTTTGCCTCCCAAGAAATTCTGTCAAGATCCGCCACTGCACGTAATGTATAAGGGACATGACACATATAATATGATATATCACAAATTATAGGGATTTTTCAAAGATATAAAAAAAAATTGGTTCGAAATGATGGATTATAGTTAGAAATACCAAGCGCAAACATAATAAGCACAAAAGAGAAAATGATTTAACGGATTCGACAGAGGAATCATTAGCGTATTTACAACATTGTTTGTATCTGTGAACAATTTAACCCTCAAATGATTCAAATTTAAAAATATGCAATAAGATATGTATTTGTTTAATGAGACTTCACAATAAACATGTTATCAGGAATTAATAAAAAAAAACCATCATTATTATTTTTGTAAAGTAGTTGTAGTGATCCATATACTTATAATTTAATATAACGATAAAAATATAATAAATATATATAAAAATACGAAATGGAGCAAGGACATCTTGTTTTAAGTAATTTCTAATAATATGACCGTACATTGCACACAATACATTTCAATAGATTTCAAGCTATGTTATGCAAAAAATTAAAAAATGCACAAGTATTCTGAGGATACGCGTATCCGATACGGATATGGATGCGATACAACTCGGGTACGTATCGGATGCGTCACGTGACGTATTCAAATATTTTAATATTTATTTTTTTCGAATACGGCGGGAATATGGCTGGATACGGATGTGATACTTCCAGAATACGGTTGGAATACTCCATTTAAAATACTTCAGTTCATTATATATTTTGGCCTATAATATTTTTAATTAAATTATATATGATATTTTTATGATACCTCTAGAGTAGTTTTAAGATACTTCTATAATAGTTTTAGGATAATTTTATGATATTTGTATTGTATGTTTAATTTTATTTATTGTCATGATATTTATTTTAAAATATTATTAATTATTAATTATATATAATATAAATATATTAAAATAATAAATATATAGACGTATTCGTATTCGTAATTTTCTAAAAATTACCGTATCGCCGTATCCGTATCGTATATGTACAACATAGATTTCAAGTTTTTCAACTCACCCGTTACACTGGGAGACCTTTCCTTGAGAAGTTAAATAGTATACTAGAAACCATTTCCGAGTTTTGAAAACCCGGTTTTACTTTCCCGGTGATGGACGTCTCCAGTGTTTACAAAAAAGCGAGGATTTGAGAAAATCTCTCCCTCTCTCTCCCCGTGGCGCTTCCAACCCCAATTCAAAAACCCTCCGTTTCTCTCCACTTCTCCTCCCTCCACCTACCCTCGAGTTCACTCTACCTGAGCTCCGCCTCCATGGAGCCGGACTCCTCTCGATCTCGAATCAACCAGGTAACATCTCTCTCTAGCTCTCCGAAACAGCAAAATTGTTCGTCTGTGTTCTAATTGATTTTGAATCATACAGTTCTTCAAATCAAGGAAGAGGAAGAATGTCGGGGAGTCAAGTGAGTTTCCCGACCAGGAGAAGAATGAGAACTCGAAATGCGTGGACGTGAAAACATCCTCGCGCAATACTGAAATTAAGAAATTCGCCAATGATTTTCTCTCTTTATACTGCAGGTTTAATTATCATTATTTTGAAACCGTTCATTTATTTTCCCTCATGTTTGATCTATAATCCTTTTGATTAGTGATGTTCCTGCTGCCATTAATCCACCAATCGAGGATGACTCGAAGCAAAAAAAGAGAAAGGGAAATTCTTCTGAATCAGTTAATACCTGCTCTAAAATGGAGAACAAAGAAACTAGCAAAGTATTAATGGGTTTGAAAAAATGCAACAATACTCCTAATTCAAACCTAATTAAGACTCGTGCATTTTTAAATCCACCTGATTTTCAACCAAATTCGTCCGAAGAAACCCCCAAATCAAAAAATTCAGATATTTCGCCTGGAGAAGATTTCTGGAATGCCGCAATCGAGGCAGTAGATGGTATGAATCGTCCAGTGAGCAAAACCAGGACAGGTGGTGCGAATCTATTGGAGGACAAGTCGTCATGTGCACCAGGTAATGACGTGAAGATGAAAGAGAAGATCAAGGAGGCGTCACCTATGCCGGTCAAACACTTGGATTTTGCACATGAGGAGAGAAATGGAAGGTCCAGTAGATCCTTAACTGGAGGGAAAGATCAGGGTAGTCCGATTAGTTTGATGAATGTGAAAGATCAATTGAAGCTTAGTAATTGGTTACCACCTGAGCTTTGTGCCGTGTTTACAAAAAAAGGAATTTTGCAATTATACCCCTGGCAGGTCAGTTTATTTTACCTTTGTATATATTATTATTAATTTTAATATGATGTTGGTATATAGGTAGAATGTCTTCTGGTAGAGGGAGTATTGGACAAAAGGAATCTTGTTTATTGTGCATCGACAAGGTGATTTATTAATTTGAAGAATTTTACATATTTACCCTTCTAAAAACCAAAAATCATAGTCACCCTTCCAAAAATAAAAATATCATATTTCCCCATTTCAAAAAAATCTAATTCAACGAAATATCACATTACATTATTTATTTTCAGTGCTGGAAAGAGTTTTGTCGCAGAAATATTAATGCTAAGAAGAATAATGTCAACAGGAAAAATGGCTATGCTCGTCCTTCCATACGTCTCCCTATGCGCCGAAAAGGTATTTGGTATTTTTACACATAAGCCCCTACAATTTCCCAAAATGCAAAACACATCCTTCTCAATTACAGGCAGAACATCTAGAGAAGCTTCTAGAACCATTAGGAAAACACGTCAGAAGCTTCTACGGTAATCAAGGCGGGAGCGCTCTTCCTAAAGACACTTCGGTCGCGGTCTGTACCATCGAAAAAGCGAATTCTTTAATCAATCGATTGTTAGAAGAATCTCGCCTCTCCGAACTCGGCATCATCGTCATCGACGAACTTCACATGGTAGGTCTCAAATGTTAAAAAATAAAAAATACCCTTATATTTCATAATTTATTTTATCTTGACAGGTAGGGGACCAGCACAGAGGGTATCTACTAGAGCTAATGCTGACGAAGCTGCGGTACGCCTCGGGAGAAGGAAATACCTCGTCAGATTCATCCTCCACGAATAACTCAATCTCGACAAGCACAAATCGCGATGCGGCTCAAGGGTTGCAACTCGTAGGAATGAGCGCCACCATGCCGAACGTAGGAGCGGTCGCGGAGTGGCTTCACGCCGCACTTTATCAGACCGATTTCAGACCCGTTCCGCTCGAGGAGTTTGTCAAAGTCGGGAATAATATTTACGATAAAAACATGAATCTCGTCAGAGGGATGCGTAAGAGTGCCGATCTTAGTGGGAAAGATCCCGATCATATTGCCGAGCTCTGCAACGAGGTGGTTGACGAAGGGCATTCGGTGCTTATATTCTGTTCGAGCCGAAAAGGATGCGAGTCTACGGCGAAACACGTGGCCAAGTTCCTCAATAAATTCGAAAACGGGTCGGGGGAACGAAACGGGTCGGATATTATATCTGATATTTCTTCTGCTATCGAGACCTTGAAACGCTCCCCTGCCGGTTTGGATCCGGTTTTGGAAGAAACTCTGCCTTGCGGCGTTGCTTATCACCATGCTGGCCTCACAGTACTGTTTTTCAAAAATAAATATCTTATAAATATCATATTATATTAATTTTTTTTGTTGACAAGGTAGAAGAGAGGGAAGTAGTGGAGACGTGTTACAGAAAAGGACTGATACGAGTTTTGACCGCCACGTCGACTCTGGCGGCAGGAGTCAACTTGCCAGCAAGGCGCGTGATTTTCAGACAACCCAAAATCGGTCGAGATTTTCTTGATGGGAGTAGGTACAGACAAATGGCTGGTCGAGCTGGCCGAACCGGTATCGACACCAAAGGAGAAAGCGTACATTCTTAACTTTATATAGAGAATTTACGTACTTACTCTGCTAAATATAAAAATCCAAAATATCATATTTACCCTTCCAAAAATAAACAGATACTAATATGTCGTGCGGATGAAGTGAAGCGAATAAATTTGATCATGACGTCAGAATGTCCGCCATTACAATCGTGTCTCTCTGACGACAAGAACGGAATGACCCACGCGATAATGGAAGTAGTAGCTGGCGGTACGGTACAGACGGCCGATGATATAAACCGGTACGTGCGGTGCACTCTCCTGAACTCGACTCAACCGTTCGAAAATGTGGTCAAGTCGGCTCAGGACTCGCTGAGGTGGCTCTGCAGGAATAAGTTTGTCGAGTGGAGTGACGAGAGCAAGATGTATGCCGCCACGCCACTTGGCCGTGCCTCTTTCGGCAGCTCTCTCTCTCCTGAGGAATCTGTGGTACGAGAATCTTTTGAAATGGATGTGGAATGTGAGGGGTATGAATGATATTTTGTATGTTTTGTAGGTGGTGTTGGAGGATTTGTCGAGAGCGAGAGAAGGGTTCGTGTTATCTTCGGATTTGCATTTGGTTTATCTGGTCACGCCAATTAACGTCGAGCTCGAACCTGATTGGGAGATGTATTATGAGAGATTCATGCAACTCAGTGTCGTTGATCAGGTATTATAAAACTTCAAAATATCAAATATACCCCTTCAGAATTTACTTATTTTAATTCGCGGATAATATAGTCTGTAGGGAACCGCGTGGGAGTATCTGAGCCGTACCTGATGCACATGGCTCATGGTGCACCAGTACCATTAGCGAAAAAGAAAAATGGACCCCATGCAAAAGGTACTGGTACGAGTAGTGGTACCATTTTCAACGAGGCTACTCTTCGTGTATCCAAGCGGTTCTATGTTGCACTTATGATCTCAAGGCTCGTTCAGGTGAGCCATTTTAAGGAAGGGCAATTTGGTACTTTTGGGAGGGTAAATTTGATATAATTTTTGTTTTTTGTTTTTAAGGAAGCACCTGTATCTGAAGTATGCGAAGCGTTCAAAGTGGCAAGAGGCATGATCCAATCCCTACAAGAAAACGCAGGCCGTTTTGCATCGATGGTTTCGGTATTTTGCCAGAGACTAGGCTGGCACGATCTTGAGGGCCTAATTGCAAAATTCCAAAACAGGGTTTCATTCGGAGTTCGTGCCGAAATCGCCGAATTAACCGCCATTCCTTACGTCAAGGGCCCACGAGCAAGAGCATTGTATAAAAATGGATTGAGAACTGCACTCTCCATTGCCGAAGCTTCGGTTTTGGATATCGCCAAGGCTATTTTTGATAATTCGTCTTTTTCGAGTGGGGAGAATAAGAACAAGATGCATCTGGGAATTGCGAAGAAGATTAAGAACGGAGCGAGAAAGATTGTTTTGGATCAGGCTGAAGAGGCGAGAATTGCGGCTTTTTCTGCATTTAAATCACTCGGTTTGGATATGCCGCAAATTTCGAAACCGATTTTAGCTCCATTTTCGAACGATTCGAATTCGAATTCGAACGAGGTTAAGAAAGCTGGAAATGAGTTGAATAATAAGAGTCCTCAATCGTCTAAATCTGAGAACGAGATTACCAATTTGGGGTCTGATACGAGGAATTTGGTGCCGGTTGATAGTCAGAGAAATGTTAATTGTACCAGTGGTACGCAAAGTTTGAAGGGGCCAATAAATGCGAGTAATTATTCAGGCGGTTTCGATTCATTCTTGGCTCAGTGGTCCGTGACCAGTGAGTTCTTCTTCGACTTGCATTTTGCAAAAAAGTCCAATAAGGGCATTTTCGTAATTTATGAAATTGTCGGGTTGGCTGTGTGTTGGGAGGGCTCTTCGGTCTACTACTGCAATTTCTCAAAAGATTTATTGTCGAGTAATAATGAATCTGATATTAATGAAATTATAAACGGTGCCAAAAGTAAATGGAATAAAATACTCGAAATAATGGGAAAAAATAACGTGAGAAAAATTACGTTCGATTTGAAGACCCAAATTCAAGCTTTGAAATTCGCGTGTATTTCTATACAAAGATTGGGTAAACTCGGTATTGGAAATATCAATGAAATTAACAGAGCCGAATTAATCGATAATTCGTATCTTAAATTGCAAGAAATATTTATTCACAACGCGAGCGATATAAGTTTGATTGCTTGGATTCTTTGGCCTGACGAGGAGAGCAAAACTGCACCAAATCTCGACAAGGTAAATTTCTATTCTTTACCTCCCAAAAATATCATATTTACCATCCAAAAACTCCAACATATCATAATTACCCTTCCAAAACTCTACGCAATAATTTAACTCGATTTGTAAAATTAAACGTTTGTAAACTTGGCAAATCTAACACAAAGTTAGCAATTTGGATATTTTTGATATTTTGTAACTTTTGAAAGGGTAAATATGATATTTTGGATTTTTAGAACTTTTAGGAATGGTAAATATATAAATTCCCCTTTTTTGATATAACGAGCGAATATTAAAACTTTTCTTTTTTTTATAGATGGTGAAGAAGAGGTTATCGAGTGAGGCGGCGGGGGCGGCGAATAGAGACGGGAGGTGGAGAAACCAGATGCACAAAGCTGCGTACAACGGGTGTTGTAGACGATCAGCTCAGACTCGTGCCTTATCTTCCGTTCTAAACAAATTACTCGCGTCAGAAAATCTCACCCAAATCGTCTCCAATATCGAAAGCCCTTTGGTGAATGTGTTGGCGGATATGGAGAATTGGGGAGTAGGAGTAGACATGGACAAGTGTCTAAATGCGAGACATGCATTAATAAAGAAACTTAGAGAATTAGAAAAAAATGCGTATAAATTAGCTGGCATGTCCTTTTCTCTTCATTCGAGTGCTGATATTGCTAACGTCCTTTACAAGCACTTGAAATTACCGGTACCGAAGGGCTCCGATGGAAAATTGCACCCCAGTACCAACAAACACTCCCTCGACATTTTAAGGTACCGACAAAATGTTAAAATATCATATATACCCCTATAAATTACTAAATATCTTGTATTATTAGGGGAAAGCATGATATAATAGAGGTGATAAGAGAGCATAGGACATTGGCGAAGCTTTTGAATAGCACGTTAGGATCGATTTGTTCAAAGTCTAAATTAGATAATGAATCTCAAAAATATAAAATTAGTGGGAATTGGCTTCAAAGTTCCACCGCCACGGGTAGGCTCTCGATGGAAGAACCGAATCTTCAGGTATTCAAAGCGAAAATGTCATTTATAACCCTAAAAATATAATGAATATCATGTATACCCTTTTTAATTTTTTAGTGTGTGGAGCATTTGGTTGTTTTCACAACGAGTCACGATGAATTAGAAGAACACCACGAGATTAATCCTCGTGATTTCTTCGTTCCGTCAAAGGTATTCATTCATTAATTCCGTGCAATTCCTCTACAATTTTGCATTCTAAATCTGTACAATTATTTTCGAATTGTAGGAGAATTGGGTGATAATAGCAGCGGATTATTCTCAAATAGAATTACGTCTCATGGCGCATTTTTCCAAGGACAAAACCCTAATTAATCTCCTATCAAACCCTAACGGCGACGTTTTTACATTAATAACCTCGAAATGGACGGGAAAGCCCGAAATTAACGTGAGTTCTAAAGAGAGAGAAAATACAAAAAGGCTAATTTATGGAATTTTGTACGGAATGGGTTCGAATTCTCTTGCCGAGAATTTGGAGTGCTCGAATGAAGATGCGTCAGAGAAAATTAAAAGTTTTAAGAATTCGTTTCCTTGCGTATCGAATTGGCTCCGCCAGGCCGTCGATTCGTGTCGACAAAAAGGGTATTTTTGATTATTTTTACTTTTATTTAAAATCAATGTTTTTTTTTATCATATATGATATTTTGACAGGTATATCGAAACATTGATGGGGAGAAAACGGTTCTTATCCAAAATAAATACTGGAAGTGCGAACGAGAAGGCGAAAGCTCAAAGACAAGCCGTTAATTCTATCTGTCAGGTAATTTTAATTATAATAAATAAAATTTACCAATTTATTCACTCACCGTTTCACTGACACGTGGGATCCACATGATAGGGATCCGCTGCGGATATTATAAAAATAGCCATGATAAATATTCATTCGGTAATTACCAATTATCAAGGGCGAGATTCGAATGATGAAATGAGACGGAAATTTTGTAAGTTGAGAGGAAATTGCCGTATCATTTTGCAGGTAGCTAAATTATTTTTTAATAATATTATTTATTTATTTCATTTAATTGTTTATTATTTATCAGGTACATGATGAGCTAGTGCTCGAAGTTGAACCGAGCTTGGTCAAGGAGGCTGCAAGACTGGTTGAAATGAGCATGGAGAGTGCTGCTTCACTTTCAGGTATTAAATGGAAAATAGTTTGCTAGTAAATGAAATTATTAGGCATGATTATATTTTTGTAATTAATTTTCTTTTACAGTGCCTTTGCGAGTCAAGATGATGGTGGGTAAAACTTGGGGTTCTCTCGAGCCATTCAGTTAATTTTTAAGAAGATATAATACATGACAGTTTGATAATTCTCAAAACACTAATCCAAAGTGCACATTAATGAAAAATTAACTGAGTGATCTAATTTGGTCAAATGTACAGTTGAGTGACATATATCAAAATTTACTCATATTTTTTTTTGATATATATACCTTATTTTTTGTTGATATGTGTTCTTTTTGTACCATATATTCTAAATTTTCACCCCTAAATACTCTTTACTTTATACATATATATACTCTCCTTTTGTTATCTATATTGTTTTTAATAAAAAATATATAAAATAATTGCAACCAAAATATTACTATATAATTCTTTATGCATACAATGGAACAACACAAATGATTAATTAGATGCAGACTACAAGTTCTTTATTTCATATAATGCGAAAAATAAAAGCAAACACCACAGATTGCCCCATCTTATTTCTCATCAAACTGAATCTTGCTAATCGACATTGTTCCTCGGTCCCGGTAATCCCTGCGAAGAAGACTCGTTATCAAACGCATGTGGCCATCCCGGCCCCACAAATCTCGGATCCATCATTCCAACGGGCGGATAGTACAATCCACGAGCAAACAAATCCGAACCATTAGATCCATCCCTACTACTACTCCCACCAATCGCACCAACACGACCATCAGCGAGAACGGTGCTATTATTCCCCGTGTTTGCAATCGGCCCCATAAACGGATAACAATGCGGGGGTGCAGTTGTATAATTACCATTGGCAATGTTAAAAGCGGGTACTCCCACGTAGTTACCGGTAATGGCAGAATGGTTCGCTCTCGCTAGATTATCATTCGCCTCCTGGTTCGAATCCCTAGGCACGATATCTATGAGGAAATCGTAGACGTCGGTGCGCCATATGGCGTCAGAGATATCAGAGCGCTGTATGGTGCGCCGATTGTTCTCCTCCACATTGAGCCATGCACGCAGAGAGAGGTCATGGATTAACATCTCGCATGCCTTGGCGAGGAGAATGGGCGCATCGGAGGAGATCATCTTGACTTCTTCGTCCGATTTCATGACCTTTTTGATTCGCGCCAGTGGTAGGGGGTGGGATTTGAAATCGGTCATTTGAACCACTTCTTGTAGCTCGGTCCTCCATAGGTTTTGGAGTTGTTGCTTTTGCTGGGGAGCGAGCTCGACGAGGCGATATTGCGGAAACCTCCATTGCCAAGGGAGGAGTTGTTGCTGTTGCTGTTGCAGTTGTTGTTGTTCTTGCATTATTTGCTCGTTTCGATGCTGGTTGTCCATTTTTTTTCCTGTAAATTGAAAATGATCGTTAAAATTAAATTAACATATTTGAGAAATATTGGGCAAGTCTATAAATAAAATCAATTTTTTACCTTATAGAGAAAGATAACTTTGGAAATACTAGAAAAAATTATTTAATCGTAATTACCGGTGCGCCGCTCAATTTTTGATAATGTGCAGATGCAGGAGAACACTGAGGATGAGAAAGGAAAGGTTGAAATCAGGGGAATTTATATAGTGAAAGGGGTAAAAAAAAAATACGAAGATGATAAATTATACACATACAAATATATTTAATGACCATTTAATATTGCAGATAGATCACTAAAGTGATCATTATTTCTTATTATTTCTGGAACAATAATTATATGAGTAAGTGGGATTTATGAAGATAATAATGGAAATAATAGGAATGTTATATTATATAAAAAAAATACAAATATTCTATTTCATCAATTTTTTGAATTTTCAATTATTAAAAAAATAAACAAATATTATTTTCCTCTTAAAAAAGAGGAAAACAGTTTTGCTAATCTTACTAATGATAATTTGACTATCCTATAAATAAAGTCTTACTCTGGTTATTTGATCCTAATGACATTTGACTGATATTAAATATATAACCTTGATTATTATTTCATGCATTGAATTAGATAATTTATTATTGGCAAGTGAGTAAGTGAAATAATTTTCTTTTAATGTTAGTAATGGGGCACTACAAATATTTTATTCTGTCAAAAAGTATTTTATTTTCATCAAATAAATTTATGTATTATTACCCATGAAGATTTGTACATATGCAAATATTCAGTAAGCAAAATATATCTAGAAACAGTAAGCAAAATATATCTAATTAACATTATTAGTTAACATGTTAATTATGTAATACATGTTATTATACATTTAATGAATTGTTAATGAAGAACATAGTATAATTTCTCAATATAAAATATCCTTTAGTGGTCACACTCCCAGTATTATATTTTATTAAAGTATATTTTGTTTATTGGTATCAATGCAGATATCTATACATTAAATAAGCATATATATCTGTGGAGAGAGTAAATGAGAGCACTAAATGAAAAAAAATGTTCCTTTGTGCTGTTAATTCTCTGTCCAGATATAATTTATGAGCATTCAATAAGTAAATACATATGTATGGAATAAGTAAATGAGAACACTGAGTCTTCATTAACTGCAGAGATATCTTTTACAATCAAAATACTTATAAAATTTTATAATACAATACTTCGATTTTATCTAATTACCAACCCCTTTTTTTTGGACCATCTTTTTGCAATCTCCTCGTGCCATATCATCATAATTATTTCGACCATTAGATTATGATATGTGGCAACATATGAACCATGTGTTAAGCTTTGATTTTGTGTGATTATGTTTTATTTGTAGACATTTATGTGTCCCTTAATTTACACATATTTTTAAGTAATTTTAGAAGAACACATCACCTTACACTGATGATGTGTCAAAATATTATTCTTTAGGTTCATGTTGGACCAGTTGTATTTGATTTTGAATTTTTTCATAATATGTTACATGATCAATTGTGAATACAAATAAAATTTGAAGAGTTTAAACATCTAACATTAATAAATTAATATATAATATCATGAAACATACATCAAATATTGTTAGTATTTTTCATAATATAATTTAAAAAAATTAAGAAATATATTCTCTTGAATTTTATCTTTATTTTGAGATCCATATTATCATATATTCAATATTTTTCTCTAACTTAAAATTATGAAAATAATTATGTAAAAAAATATATAAAAATAAATATAATTACATTAATGACTTGTAAGATTAATTATTATTATTTTTAAAAATATAATTGAAAAAAATTGCACATACTACTAAATATGTTATATTTGTATTTTTACTCAAAACAATTTCACGTTAATCGTCGCGAAGCGCGGGTAATCTCCCAGTAATTTATTATTTTGTTGATTATAATTTCTACATTTAATTATTTTTAATTATTTTAGATATAATATGTTTGATATAAACCATACTTTAACTTTGTTATTGAGGGTTGATATGAGAGCATTTTATCAACCCTTCCAGAATTTAGAGGTCAACCTGGGTCACGGTCATCCATTTTTTCCAACAGGGAGCCGTGCAACCTGTGTGTAGATGCTGCATGTAGAGCGCTGCCATTAGTTCCTCTGATAGTCCGTGACAGAGGGGTATGAAATGAATGAAAATGAACTTGAAATCGCCAAAGAGGATAGAACGAGCCGGATCTGCCACGAGAGGCCTCTAAAGAAAGAGAACACATAATACTAGTGGAGCTTAGTTTTATCGGCTCAAATTACCCATGTGGGATTGATTTGGAAGTCACCATACAGCCATAATTATTTGTATTTCTGAGTACCCAAACTCCGCATGTTTCCATATTGACCCTACTCAACCACCAGATTGAACCCACTCTTCGTGATCAAAGCGGAGGAAGGGTGGACAGCAGGTACTACGAGCCCTCTTATATTATTTTATACATTAATTTTCCTATTCTATGGACAAAAGATTTGTTGCTATTTGTATCGTTTTTATTACTATTTATATATTTTTTTCTATACTATGAATAGACGATTTGTTGTTATTTATATATTTTTTACTATACTTTTTTATTCTATAGATTAAAGATCTGTTGATATTATACTTTTGTACTGTTATTTTTCTTCTTCTATACTTAGGATTGAAGATCTGTTGTTAATTATGTCTTTTTAGTATATTTTTTTTTTGTATATTATGGATTACAAATTTGTTGTTATTTATACTTTTGTATTATTATTATATATATATTTTTTGTACTTGTTGGGACTAGAGATATGTTGTTATTTATATCTTTTATTGTGTTATGGATCAAAGATTGTTGTTATTTATGTTTTTTTATTATTTGATACTTTTTTTTTCTGTACTATGAAAAAATTTGTTGTTATTTACTTATTTTTACTTTTCCTATACAATGAATTAAATATAGGTACTTGTTATTTAATAATAATAATAATAATAATAATAGTAATAATAATAATAATAATAATAGGAATAGGAATGGAAATAGGAATAATAATAATAATAATAATTGTTGTTATTGTTATTATAATTATAGTTTTTTTTTTTTTTTTTTTTTTTTTTTTGCATTAATGTCTTCCCTAGTCATTAATGTTGAGAGAATTTGTTTTCCCATTATTTGGAGAGGAAAACAATGTCATGCTAGTTGAGGGAAAAGAGTGGAGACAAGGAGGGGACAGGAAATTGAATTCTTGCATTTTCTAAAACATCAAACAAAAGGATATTTTGCATTTTCGTAGAATTTGCTTACTTTCTCACACTTTCTCTCTTATCAAACGGCCCCTTACTGGAATTTTCGTCGGAATGGGAGATATTCTCAGTTTTACTTTCTCAAAACCGATGGATACGTCCAAAAAGTCAAACATAAAATTTGTGTGATGTCCATGTAGAATCGGTCAAAATATTTGGTTCCTTTATAGACGACCACTTGGTTAATCGAGATTTCGTTCCGAATGATGAAGCCGAACTTATTAATAATAAAACGATGAGTATCAACGAGAATAGGTTAGAGTCGAATGACGATATAATTCATTTTGAATATTACTGTAATGATTCTAATTTGTTTTGAAAAAAATAATGATTCTGATTAAGTGTGTACATTATTTAATTTTATTATATTCATTTAATAGACTAAGAATTGTTTTTTATCATGTAATATCGCGTGGTGTTCTAGACGTCGCCTCCATACCTTTCTTCACCTCGGACTAGGAGATTTGTTTTATTTTATTTTAATTTTGTGTTTTTTTATTTTTATTGTGTTGAATTAGAGTTATTACCAAGCTTATTTGAATCCTGGTTGGTTTACTAAGATAAATGTGTTAAAAAAGTTTTTTTTAATCGAATTGATATTCAATATTTAGTTATTCGTATTTGGTCGCAACCATCTCTTCTTCTAAGACGTACGATACTAAAAATTGACGTCAAGGCATAAACATGTTCTCGTCAAATTCTACTATAGAGCATCTTAGTAGAGAAATGCTCGGATACGAGCTGATCCGAGTGGCAAAGTCATGACTACATAATCAGTACAAACACAAACACAGTTAAACTACACCAACACCGAATTACAAAAACATGCACAAACACAAACACAATTAACCTACACCAACGACATAACCCAAATTAAAATACCACCATTAAAGTCACTTTGAAGACCATTTATTGAACAATAAAAGCCACTTTGAAGACCAAGAGGTTCACAAAGCACTCCGCTTAAACACACCATCCATACCACCATTAAAGTCGGGACCAGTACCACCACCGCAGAACTTTTATCGCATACTCGAGATCAGGACGTTCTAGTACATGACGATTTTCTTTTTTCATATTTACGTAAGCATGGTACGTGATATCATAGATGAATCCCCGCATTGCCAAAGCAAAAATAAACGGTGCTGAAGATTCATACTCCATACCGCCATCTGATGCCATTGACCTTTTGAAGAGCTCTTCCATCGTTTGATGAAATTCATATTCTTCGGCCATCGATTTTGCAGTTTTTTTGTTCCACGCTGTAATTTCTTAAAATCCTATGTTAGACTGATATTAAAAAAAAATTAAAATTAAGAATAGATTTGTACCTTGATAGAAAGAAGAAGCTCTTCTTTAGATCTTAAAACCGAAAAGAGAAATGTTTGAGGATTTAGTGATGTATACAAGTTCAGTGATAGTGCAATTTATAGCATGTCACTGAGAAAATTGCCAAATATAATCATAACAAAATGCACGTCCATAGTTTTACGGTACCTTACGGTTGTTGACGTGGAAAATTGCTATTTGTTATGGTAATTATTAGAACAAAACATGCCAGTCCAAATAAGTAATCTATAAGATATCGTGAAAAATCGTAAATGTCCCGAGTCTTTTTTTTCTCCAATATAGATATTTATTGATTAATTTAATAGGAGTAAATGATTCATTTAAATGAAATAAATAAAATAAATGAAATAAATGTAAGATATCTTATCTCCGCGCTGATTGGTTCTAATCAATGCTAAACATTAAACAAGTTTTGACTATTTTTTTTTTCGCAAACTTGTTTTTCGCTAATAAAAAGCATCTCACAAAAAATATACATTATAATTGTTTCTGGTACAATACTATTTCGTTATTGTAATTCTGCCCATAAAAATTTATAATTATTAGCTTAAATGATATGGACAAGTTTATATCATCTTTTTATTAATGTTTATAACATTCATCCATAATAATTTTAAAATCATCCCAAAGATTTGTACCAACTACAATGTTACCACCCAATGCACAAAGAGAAGAGTAAACAAAAACTTATAATTGCAATCAGTGTGCACTTGCACAACCAACAAACTGTCCTTCCAATCAGAGTGTCTTTTGAGGCACATAAGGTGTTTGATAAAATCTATGAAACAAGTTTAAGACTTATTTCGACTATTAAAACCCGCTAGAATGAATTTTACGTTATTTGCACACCTTTAGGGGTTTGAATTTCGTGTAGTTTGTGTATGGCATTTTATTCAGATTTAAGAGAATAATGAACAACATGGCTAGTTGATGAAAATGAAACACATGTGATTGTGGGACATGGTGCTTGGAGCTACGGGTGAGGCGATCATGGGCCTGCGTGCATCCGAGCGGGCTAGAGTTTGTTTGGACGGGTGTAGGGCAAGACAAAGCAAAGAAAGAGACATTATAATACAAGTATCATTCTATTAATTCAGTTTCAAATCACCATACTCTTGATTTTCAAGATTAAATCTCAATTTGACGAAAAAGATGCCTCAAAATTACGAGTACATAAAAGGCAAGACGAGGCAAGGTTATCATCTAGATATAGTGATTGGATCTATTTCTGACCCATCATTCACGAACCCTAACTCTTTTGTACTCTTTTCCTCTTGAGACTCAGGAAAGTTTAGGATTTAGGATTTATGGTTTAGGAAAGCCAGAGAGTGTTTTTCATTATCGTTTCTACCTCAGCGTAATCCTAGTTCCTTCTTACTAACAGTGTCAAGTATCAATTATATTCCTTCCAATGAAATGATTTGAATTCAAAATTTGTTATGCGGTTTTTGTTCCTTACGAACTGTTCATTTTTCTAAAAAAAATTAGAATAAATATTCATGGCGAGTAATTGTTCTTCGAAGTATGATGGTGAGACGAATAAAGATCTTCATCTTAGAAATTTTTCGCCGGAATTGAAGATTTTCTCATTTTTACTTTCTCAAAACCGATGAATGCATCCATGTAGAAATCAGTCAAAATATTTGGTTCCTTTATTTCAATGACAATACCCGACCACTTGGAAGGAAGGCCATTTGTTGAACAAGTCTTATCCGCGGCGGCGCTATGAGATTTTCGATAAAGATGGGCTTAGTTAGCTTTATTGAGCAATCAGGGTTTGTTCCGAATGACAAAGCTGGGTTTCTTAATAATAAAGAGAAGAGTGTCGACGATAACGAGATAAAGTCTGATGACGATATAGATTATTTAGATTTAGAATATTACTATAACTACTCCTATTAAGTATGTACATCATTTTATTTGATTATTTTAATGATTATTTTCATTTAATAGACTTAATAATTGTTTTTCCATGTAATATTGCATGGTCTTCCAGACGTCGCCTCACAGGCCACTTCCATCTTCAAGACTTAGGAGATATTTATTTTGTTTTAGATGTTTTTTTTTGCATCGAATTGATATTCAAGACTTAGTTATTCGTATTTGGTCGCAACCATCTCTTCTTCCAAGACGCTCGATACTAGAAATCGACGTGAAGGCATAAACCTGTTCTCGTCGATTTCTACTATAGAGCATCTTAGTTGAGAAAATGGTCGTATACGAGCTGATCCGAGTGGCAAAGGCATGACTACATAATCAGTACAAACACAAACACAAGCACAAACACAGTTAAACTACACCAACACCGAATTACAAACACAAACACAATTAAACTACACCAGCACCAGCACTGAATTACTAAAACAAGCACAGACACAAAAACAATTAAACTACACCAACGACATAACCCAAATTAAAATACACAATGCGAAACTAAACCTCGAAACATTTATTGAACAATAAAAGCCACTTTGAAGACCAACAGGTTCACAAAGCACTCCGTTTAAACACACCATCCATACCACCATTAAAGCCGGGACCAGTGCCACCACCATAGAAAACTTTTATCGCATAATCGAGATCAGGAAGTTCTAGTACATGACGATTTTCTTTTTTCATATTTATGTAAGCATGGTACGTGATATCATAGATGAATCCCCGCATTGCCAAAGCAAAAATAAACGGTGCTGAAGATTCATACTCCATACCGCCATCTGATGCCATTAACTTTTTGAAGTACTCTTCCATCTTATGATGAAATTCATATTCTTCGGCCATCGATTTTGCAGTTTTTTTGTCCCACGCTGTAAGTTCTTAAAATGGTATATTAGAGTGATATTAAAAAAATTAAAACAAAGAATAGATTTTTACCTTGATAGAAAGAAGAAGCTCTTCTTTAGATCTTCGAACCGAAAAGAGAAATGTTTGAGGATTTAGTGATGTATACAAGTTCAGTGATAGTGCAATTTATAGCATGTCACTGAGAAAATTGCCAAATATAATCATAACAAAATGCACGTCCGTAGTTTTACGGTACCTTACGGTTGTTGACGTGGAAAATTGCTATTTGTTATGGTAAATATTAGAACAAAACATGCCAGTTCAAATAAGTAATCTATAAGATATCGTGAAAAATCGTTAATGTTCCGAGTCTTTTTTTCCTCCAATATAGATATTTATTGATTAATTTAATAGCAATAAATGAAATAAATGAAATAAATGAAATAAATGTAAGATATCTTATCTCCGCGCTGATTGGTTCTAATCAATGCTAAACATTAAACAAGTTTTGACCATTTTTTCGCAAACTCGTTTTTCGCTAGTAAAAAGCATCTCACAAAAATTATACATTGTAATTGTTTCTGATATAAAATAATTTCATTATTGTAATTCTGCCCATAAAAATTATAATTATTAGCTTAAATGATATGGACAAGTTTATATCATCTTTTTTATTATTGTTTATAACATTCATCCTTAATAATTTTACAATCATCCCAAAGATTTGTACAAACTACAATGTTACCACCCAATACACAAAGGGAAGAGTAAACAAAAACCTATAATTGCAATCAGTGTGTGCTTGCACAACCAACAAATTATCCTTCCAATCAGTGTGTCTTTTGAGGCACATAAGGTGTTTGACAAAATCTTCGATACAAGTTTAAAACTTATTTCGACTGTTAAAACCCGCTAGATATGAATTTTATGTTGTTTGCCACTTTAGGGGTTTGAATTTCGTGTAGGTGGTGTATGGAATTTTATTCAGATTTAAGAGAATAACGAACATTGGCTAGTTGAAGAAAATGAAACACGTGTGATTGTGGGCCAGGGTGCTTGGAGCTTTGGATGAGGCGATCATGGGCCTGCGTGCATCCGAGTGGGCTAGAGTTTGTTTGGACAGGTATAGGGCAAGAGAAAGCAAAGAAAGAGACATTTTAATACAAGTATCATTTTATTAATTCAATTTCAAATCACCAAACTCTTGATTTTCAAGATTTACCCAATGAAAAATAAAATCTCAATTTGACGAAAAAGATGCCTCAAAATTACGAGTACATAAAAGGCAAGACGAGGCAAGGTTATCATCTTAGATATAGTGATCGGATCTATTTCTGACCCATTGGTTACGGAACCCTAACCGTGATTAACATGCTAACGACGACACAATTAACTAACAGTGTATCACATAACAAAGCTCAACAAAAAATGGCTATTCATTTCAACATAAACATGCGTGTATTTTATATCATACCCTCAATGAGATTATTTTACTTCGAGACAAAAATTCCTCATGAGATCATATAAGGCTACAAAAATTACAAAGAAAATCCAAAAATATGGAAAAAAAATAGGACCTTTGTTTTGTTAATGTGGTTTCGGTACAAATCCATCTACTGCGAAATTCCGCGTGGCCGCTGGTAAAGCCAAACGTATCCCGTCAAGTTCTGGACTGGCGATTACTTGGCACCCAAGGCGTGATCTAGAGAGAGAGAGAGGGAGAGTTAAGTAAAATTAAGATCAAGTTGCATAGAAATAGAGACTTATATCAAATTCACAGGGACTAAAATAATGGAAAAAATATTCAAAAAAAGTTAGCAGGTTCATGAAATTCCCTAATAATAGCAACAATAATATTAATGAAGAGAAGGAGGACATACGTTTCAGTAAGGCCAAAGGCGAGATCAAGCATATCATTTTCTTCATCGGTTGGATCCTCCAATTTATTGTAATAATTCACATCCTACAATAAATTCAAAGAACACCCTCAAATATTTATAAATTATTTCAAAGACCATTTTTAAATTTTTGTTTCAAGAGAGTAAATTATTTAACTAAAAGTGTACCATAACGATGACATGGCATGTAGAACAAGCGAGCGATCCTTCACAAGCTCCTTCGAGCTCGATATCGTTTTCATGAGCAGCCTCAAGCATCGACATTCCAATTGGGACTTTAATCTTCTGCTCCTCCCCGTCTTTATCCACAAACGTCACAGATATCCTGCGAATTTACATGTTACCCCCCCGAAATTGACGTTAATTTGAGAATTATGTCCTCGAATGGCAATTCAATGAAGTAAAAACCTTACGTGTCTTTCTGTTCAATTCCATCCGCTTGAGATTTATCTGTATTCGTTGTATCCGTTGATAAGAAACGATAATTCTGAAAACAAAAATAAAAAATTTGATCAAGTAAATTACAATTGTACTTTCTTGACTTACCAAGGAATAGTGAACGAGAACTAACCTGGCGGGGGATCCGATCAGTATTGTGAATCTCAGAACAAACGCTCACACGCCCTATCGCCATAAAATTACTAGTCCATCCTGCTGAGGAAGAAGAGGAGGAGACGCTTCGACCGAGGATATGAGAGACGGAAATAGAAGGGAAAGAGAATATGGACAATGATTTCGACTTTTGGACGGTGGAACGGACGCCGCGAAGAAGAAGACCGGCGGCCATGGCTAGCGAGCGAGGGATGATTCGAGAGAGGGTTTGGGTTCGGTGAAGTTTGGTAGGGAGAACATACAAAGGCTTTAATTATTAATGGGCCAAATATACAGGCCCGTTAAATAAATGAATAATGGCCGTAATATTTAAACAAATTTCTATTTCTTTTATGAAATTTAGTTAAAATGGAAAAAATTAAGTCTTATCATTTTAAAAAAAAATCACAAAATGTCCAAATTAACGTTTAATACGTAGAAAATACTCATTTTGACATTTTTTTTCTTCAAAAAACATCATAATTGAAAATTAATACATTCAAATTTTTTATTTGTTCAAAACAATTGCAAAAATACAAAAATTTAAGTTTAACACCAAAAAATTGAAGTTTAACACAAGAAAAAATCAATTAGTATATTTTTCTACAAATATCAACAATTATGTCTAAAAACGAACAAGATACTAGTTTTTCATGTTTTCTTCAAAAAAATTAGAGCTGGCAATATCTGACCTGACCTGAAAAAATGACCCAACTCGTACGAACCCGAACCCGACTCGAACCGAAAAGGTTGAAAAGTCAACGACCCGAACCCGAAACCGAATGACCCGAATCCGAAATTGGCCCGAAACCGAATGACCCGAACCCGAAATCGACCCGAAATAGAATGACCCGTAACCCGAACGATCCGAAACCCGAACTCACCCGAAACCCGAATGACCCGAAACTCATGACCCGAATGACATGAAACGCTCACGATCCGAATGACTCGAAAATTAAAATATTATTGTTAAAATCAATATAATGTTGCTAAAATGTCTTGGAATCAATAAAATAAATCTCGAATGACCCGAAAACTAAATTTTTGAAAAATTGAATGATTCAAAATCAAATTTTCTCAAATTCGGATGACCCGAAAATCAAAATAGCTAAGACCGGTGTTTTAAAAACCGGACCGGACCGGCCGGTTCAACCAAAAAAACCTGACCCGGAACGATTTTCGGTTCGATTTTATAATTGAATTGGAAATGCATTCAACCCGTTATAAATCGCTTGAACCGGCCGGTTTTGTCAAAAAAAAAACGAACCGGCTGATCCTAAAAAACCGGTTCATGTACTTCTCTTGCTCTCTTTTTTTCTTCTTTTTCATCGTTTTCCCTCTTTCGAACAATGACATTTTATTCTTCAGGACATCTCTTCTCTCTCGTTCTAATGGAGAGATTCATCAGTTTGTGTAACAATGGGATCTCCTCCGTCTCTGCTCTTCACTGAGACGTAGCATAATGGTTCTTCCCCAAAACCCTAAATGCCTAGCACTAGCTGAAGGATGCCCAATCTTAAGGATTTATCTATGTTTCTTAATTTGTTGATTCAATTCGGCATTTGTCGCTTACTCTTTGTTGTATATTAGTGTCTGGTGTTGATGTCTTTTTCCTCGCAAGTAAAAATTATAATTTCGTTTTTGTTCATTTTTGGGTTTTCATTTTATGTTCGAAAGAGTATATCATGCTGGTATAATACAAGTATATGTTAGAATTCTAATATATTTGATAACATGAAGTCAATTATCCTCGCACAATCTGACTTGTGAGTTAAAATCCTAACTTTTTAGCATCTCCAAACATACACACGATCTGTTTGTGATAATGATAGTATGAAATTGTAAAGAGTGGGTTAGTTTTTTGAAGATGGTACCGGTACTAGTATCCGTATGGTAACGGGTCGAGTTTAAGTGAGATTTTTGATCCAATTAGGAGGATCTTACCTCTCTAATGCTTAAAGGTACTCCCTTAATTGGTAATATTATAATAATTGAGGGGCCTTTCGGTAATTTCATACTATTCTTGTTGTTGCTTAGCTGCTCCTGGATGGATGGAATTGCTTCTAGAAGACCTTAATGCTCGTAATAATTATTTTATTTTCCTAGTTTATTAATGAAGAAAAGCAATTGAAATGCTTTAGGCGGGCAGAAGAAAAACAATTGAAATGCTTTTAGGAGGATCGTTAAATTTGATTAAGTTTGAATAATTGAGGGGTTTTAGGAGAATTTGTTTAGGCGGGCAGAAGAAAAGCAATTGAAATGCTAAAAAAAATTATGTTGTTGGCACTGAAAACATGCTTGTTGGACCTCAAATAACGTGTTTAGATCATTTGTATCGTATCTTTTAGTACATAACTTTTCACCAAATTTCACAACCACTAAGAAAGTTTGTTTTTCGATTCAAAACAAGATTTTTAACGCTTTGAAGAGTTCAAATAACGTGTTTTTAGATCATTTGTATCGTATCTTTTACTACATAACTTTTCACTAAATTTCAAAAACACTAAGAATGTTTGTTTTTCGATTCAAAACAAGATTTTAACGCTTTGAGGAGTTCAAATAACCTGTTTTTAGATCATTTGTATCGTATCTTTTACTACATAACTTTTCACCAAATTTCACAAACACCAAGAAAGTTTGTTTTTCGATTCAAAACAAGCTTTTAACGCTTTGAGGAGCTCAAATAACGTGTTTTTAGATCATTTGTATCGTATATTTTACTACATAACTTTTCACCAAATTTCACATACACTAAGAAAATTTGTTTTTCGATTCAAAACAACATTTTAACGCTTTGAGGTGCTCAGATAACGTGTTTTTAGATCATTTGTATCGTATCTTTTACTACATAACTTTTCACCAAATTTTACAAACACTAAGAAATTTTGTTTTTCGATTCAAAACAAGATTTTAACGCTTTGAGGAGTTCAAATAACGTGTTTTTAGATCATTTGTATCGTATCTTTTACTACGTAACTTTTCACCAAATTTCACAAACACTAAGAAAGTTTGTTTTTCAATTCAAAACAAGATTTTAACGCTTTGAGGAGTTCAAATAATGTGTTTTTAGATCATTTGTATCGTATCTTTTACTACACAACTTTTCGACAAATTTCACATACACTAAGAAAGTTTGTTTTCCGATTCAAAACAAGATTTTAACGCTTTGAGGTGTTCAAATAACGTGTTTTTAGATCATTTGTATCGAATCTTTTACTACATAACTTTTCACCAAATTTCACAAACACTAAGAAATATTGTTTTTCGATTCAAAACAAGATTTTATCGCTTTGAGGTGTTCAAATAACGTGTTTTTAGATCATTTGTATCGTATCATTTACTACAGAACTTTTCACCAAATTTCACAAACACTAAGAAAGATTGTTTTTCGATTAAAAACAAGATTTTAACGCTTTGAGGAGTTCAAATAACGTATTTTTAGATCATTTGTATCGTATCTTTAACTACATAACTTTTCACCAAATTTCACAAACACTAATAATGTTTGTTTTTCAATTCAAAACAAGATATTAACGCTTTGAGGAGCTCAAATAACGTGTTTGTAGATCATTTGTATCGTATCTTTTACTACATAACTTTTCACCAAATTTCACAAACACTAAGAAAGTTTGTTTTTCGATTCAAAACAAGATTTTAACGCTTTGAGGAGTTCAAATAACGTGTTTTTAGATCATTTGTATCGTATCTTTTACTACATAACTTTTCACCAAATTTCACAAACACTAAGAAAGTTTGTTTTTCGATTCAAAACAAGATTTTTAACGCTTTGAAGAGTTCAAATAACGTGTTTTTAGATCATTTGTATCGTATATTTTACTACATAACTTTTCACCAAATTTCACAAACACTAAGAAAGTTTGTTTTTCGATTCAAAACAAGATTTTAACGCTTTGAGGAGTTCAAATAACGAGTTTTTAGATCATTTGTATCGTATCTTTTACTACATAACTTTTCATCAAATTTCACAAACACTAAGAATGTTTGTTTTTTGATTCAAAACAAGATTTTAATGCTTTGAGGAGTTCAAATAACCTGTTTTTAGGTCATTTGTATCGTATCTTTTACTACATAACTTTTCACCAATTTTCACAAACACCAAGAAAGTTTGTTTTTCGATTCAAAACAAGCTTTTAACGCTTTGAGGAGCTCAAATAACGTGTTTTTAGATCATTTGTATCGTATCTTTTACTACATAACTTTTCACCAAATTTCACATACACTAAGAAAGTTTGTTTTTCGATTCAAAACAACATTTTAACGCTTTGAGGTGCTCAGATAACGTGTTTTTAGATCATTTGTATCGTATCTTTTACTACATAACTTTTCACCAAATTTTACAAACACTAAGAAAGTTTGTTTTTCGATTCAAAACAAGATTTTAACGCTTTGAGGAGTTCAAATAACGTGCTTTTAGATCATTTGTATTGTATCTTTTACTACGTAACTTTTCACCAAATTTCAGAAACACTAAGAAAGTTTGGTTTTCAATTCAAAACAAGATTTTAACGCTTTGAGGAGTTCAAATAATGTGTTTTTAGATCATTTGTATCGTATCTTTTACTACACAACTTTTCGACAAATTTCACATACACTAAGAAAGTTTGTTTTCCGATTCAAAACAAGATTTTAACGCTTTGAGGTGTTCAAATAACGTGTTTTTAGATCATTTGTATCGTATCTTTTACTACATAACTTTTCACCAAATTTCACAAACACTAAGAAAGATTGTTTTTCGATTAAAAACAAGATTTTAACGTTTTGAGGAGTTCAAATAACGTATTTTTAGATCATTTGTATCGTATCTTTAACTACATAACTTTACACCAAATTTCACAAACACTAATAATGTTTGTTTTTCAATTCAAAACAAGATTTTAACGCTTTGAGGAGCTCAAATAACGTGTTTGTAGATCATTTGTATCGTATCTTTTACTACATAACTTTTCACCAAATTTCACAAACACTAAGAAAGTTTGTTTTTCGATTCAAAACAAGATTTTAACGCTTTGAGGAGTTCAAATAACGTGTTTTTAGATCATTTGTATCGTATCTTTTACTACATAACTTTTCACCAAGTTTCACAAACACAAAGAAAGTTTGTTTTTCGATTCAAAACAAGATTTTTAACGCTTTGAAGAGTTCAAATAACGTGTTTTTAGATCATTTGTATCGTATATTTTACTACATAACTTTTCACCAAATTTCACAAACACTAAGAAAGTTTGTTTTTCGATTCAAAACAAGATTTTAACGCTTTGAGGAGGTCAAATAACGTATTTTTAGATCATTTGTATCGTATCTTTTACTACATTAATTTTCACCAAATTTCACAAACACTTAGAAAGTTTGTTTTTCGATTCAAAACAAGATTTTAACGCTTTTAGGAGCTCAAATAACGTGTTTTGTATCGTATCTTTTACTACATAACTTTTCACCAAATTTCACAAATACTAAGAAAGTTTGTTTTTCGATTCAAAACAAGATTTTAACGCTTTGAGGAGTTCAAATAATGTGTTTTTAGATCATTTGTATCGTATCTTTTACTACATAACTTTTCGACAAATTTCACAAACACTAAGAAAGTTTGTTTTCCGATTCAAAACAAGATTTTAACGCTTTGAGGTGTTCAAATAACGTGTTTTAAGATCATTTGTATCGTATCTTTTACTACATAACTTTTCACCAAATTTCACAAACACTAAGAAAGTTTGTTTTTCGATTCAAAACAAGATTTTAACGCTTTGAAGAGTTCAAATAACGTGTTATTACATCATTTGTATCGTATCTTTTACTACATAACTTTTGACCAAATTTCACAAACACTAATAATGTTTGTTTTTCAATTCAAAACAAGATTTTAACGCTTTGAGAAGCTCAAATAATGTGTTTGTAGATCATTTGTATCGTATCTTTTACTACATAACTTTTTACCAAATTTCACAAACACTAATAATGTTTGTTTTTCAATTCAAAACAAGATTTTAACGCTTTGAGAAGCTCAAGTAACGTGTTTGTAGATCATTTGAATCGTATCTTTTACTACATAACTTTTCACCGAATTTCACAAACACTAAGAAAGTTTGTTTTTCGATTCAAAACAAGATTTTAACGCTTTGAGGAGTTCAAATAACGTGTTTTTAGATCATTTGTATCGTATCTTTTACTACATAACTTTTCACCAAATTTCACAAACACTAATAATGTTTGTTTTTCAATTCAAAACAAGATTTTAACGCTTTGAGGAGCTCAAATAACGTGTTTGTAGATCATTTGTATCGTATCTTTTACTACATAACTTTTCACCGAATTTCACAAACACTAAGAATGTTTGTTTTTCGATTCAAAACAAGATTTTAACGCTTTGAGGAGCTCAAATAACGTGTTTTTAGATCATTTGTATCGTATCTTTTACTACATAACTTTTCACCAAATTTCACAAACACTAAGAATGTTTGTTTTTCGATTCAAAACAAGATTTTAACGCTTTGAGGAGTTCAAATAACCTGTTTTTAGATCATTTGTATCGTATCTTTTACTACATAACTTTTCACCAAATTTCACAAACACTAAGAATGTTTGTTTTTCGATTCAAAACAAGATTTTAACGCTTTGAGGAGTTCAAATAACCTGTTTTTAGATCATTTGTATCGTATCTTTTACTACATAAATTTTCACCAAATTTCACAAACACTAAGAAAGTTTGTTTTTCGATTCAAAACAAGCTTTTAACTATTTGAGGAGCTCAAATAACGTGTTTTTAGATCATTTGTATCGTATCTTTTACTACATAACTTTTCACCAAATTTCACAAACACAAAGAAAGATTATTTTTCGATTCAAAACAAGATTTTAACGCTTTGAGGTGTTCAAATAACGTGTTTTTAGATCATTTGTATCGTATCTTTTACTACATAACTTTTCACCAAATTTCACAAACACTAAGAAAGATTGTTTTTCGATTAAAAACAAGATTTTAACGATTTGAGGAGTTCAAATAACGTATTTTTAGATCATTTGTATCGTATCTTTGACTACATAACTTTTCACCAAATTTCACAAACACTAATAATGTTTGTTTTTCAATTCAAAACAAGATTTTAACGCTTTGAGGAGCTCAAATAACGTGTTTGTAGATCATTTGTATCGTATCTTTTACTACATAACTTTTCCCCAAATTTCACAAACACTAAGAAAGTTTGTTTTTCGATTTAAAACAAGATTTTAACGCTTTGAGGAGTTCAAATAACGTGTTTTTAGATCATTTGTATCGTATATTTTACTACATAACTTTTCACCAAATTTCACAAACACTAAGAAAGTTTGTTTTTCGATTCAAAACAAGAATTTAACGCTTTGAGGAGTTCAAATAACGTGTTTTTAGATCATTTGTATCGTATCTTTTACTACATAACTTTTCACCAAATTTCACAAACACTCAGAAAGTTTGTTTTTCGATTCAAAACAAGATTTTAACGCTTTTAGGAGCTCAAATAACGTGTTTTGTATCGTATCTTTTACTACATAACTTTTCACCAAATTTCACAAACACTAAGAAAGTTTGTTTTTCGATTCAAAACAAGATTTTAACGCTTTGAGGAGTTCAAATAATGTGTTTTTAGATCATTTGTATCGTATCTTTTACTACATAACTTTTCGACAAATTTCACAAACACTAAGAAAGTTTCTTTTCCGATTCAAAACAAGATTTTAACGCTTTGAGGTGTTCAAATAACGTGTTTTAAGATCATTTGTATCGTATCTTTTACTACATAACTTTTCACCAAATTTCACCAAATTTCACAAACACTAAGAAAGTTTGTTTTTCGATTCAAAACAAGATTTTAACGCTATGAGGAGTTCAAATAACGTGTTTCTAGATCATTTGTATCGTATCTTTTACTACATAACTTTTAACCAAATTTCACAAACACTAAGAATGTTTGTTTTTCGATTCAAAACAAGATTTTAACGCTATGAGGAGTTCAAATAACGTGTTTTTAGATCATTTGTATCGTATCTTTTACTACATAACTTTTCACCAAATTTCACAAACACTAAGAAAGTTTGTTTTTCGATTCAAAACATTATTTTAACGCTTTGAGGTGTTCAAATAACGTGTTTGTAGATCTTTTGTATCGTATCTTTTACTACATAACTTTTCACCAAATTTCACAAACACTAAGAAAGTTTGTTTTTCGAGTCAAAACAAGGTTTTAACGCTTTGAGTAGTTCAAATAACGTGTTTTTAGATCATTTGTATCGTATCTTTTACTACATAACTTTTCACCAAATTTTACAAACACTAAGAAAGTTTGTTTTTCGATTCAAAACAAGATTTTAACGCTTTGAGGAGTTCAAATAACGTGTTTTTAGATCATTTGTATCGTATCTTTTACTACGTAAATTTTCACCAAATTTCACAAACACTAAGAAAGTTTGTTTTTCGATTCAAAACAAGATTTTAACACTTTGAGGAGTTCAAATAATGTGTTTTTAGATCATTTGTATCGTATCTTTTACTACACAAATTTTCGACAAATTTCACATACACTAAGAAAGTTTGTTTTCCGATTCAAAACAAGATTTTAACGCTTTGAGGTGTTCAAATAACTTGTTTTTAGATCATTTGTATCGTATCTTTTACTACATAACTTTTGACCAAATTTCACAAACACTAAGAAAGTTTGTTTTTCGATTCAAAACAAGATTTTAACGCTTTGAGGGGTTCAAATAACCTGTTTTTAGATCATTTGTATCTTATCTTTTACTACATAACTTTTCACCAAATTTCACAGACACCAAGAAAGTTTGTTTTTCGATTCAAAACAAGCTTTTAACGCTTTGAAGAGCTCAAATAACGTGTTTTTAGATCATTTGTATCGTATCTTTTACTACATAACTTTTCACCAAATTTCACATACACTAAGAAAGTTTGTTTTTCGATTCAAAACAACATTTTAACGCTTTGAGGTGCTCAGATATCGTGTTTTTAGATCATTTGTATTGTAACTTTTACGACATAACTTTTCACCAAATTTTACAAACACTAAGAAAGTTTGTTTTTCGATTCAAAACAAGATTTTAACGATTTGAGGAGTACAAATAACGTGTTTTTAGATCATTTGTATCGTATCATTTACTACGTAACTTTTCACCAAATTTCACAAACACTAAGAAAGTTTGTTTTTCAATTCAAAACAAGATTTTAACGCTTTGAGGAGTTCAAATAACGTGTTTGTAGATCATTTGTATCGTATCTTTTACTACATAACTTTTCACCAAATTTCACAAACACTAAGAAAGTTTGTTTTCCGATTCAAAACAAGATTTTAACGCTTTGAGGTGCTCAGATAACGTGTTTTTAGATTATTTGTATCGTATCTTTTACTACACAACTTTTCACCAAATTTTACAAACACTAAGAAAGTTTGTTTTTCGATTCAAAACAAGATTTTAACGCTTTGAGGAGTTCAAATAACGTGTTTTTAGATCATTTGTATCGTATCTTTTACTACGTAACTTTTCACCAAATTTCACAAACACTAAGAAAGTTTGTTTTTCGATTCAAAACAAGATTTTAACGCTTTGAGGAGTTCAAATAACGTGTTTTTAGATCATTTGTATCGTATCTTTTACTACACAACTTTTCGACAAATTTCACAAACACTAATAATGTTTTTTTTCAATTCAAAACATGATTTTAACGCTTTGAGGAGCTCAAATAACGTGTTTGTAGATCGTTTGTATCGTATCTTTTACTACATAACTTTTCACCAAATTTCACAAACACTAAGAAAGTTTGTTTTTCGATTCAAAACAAGATTTTAACGCTTTGAGGAGTTCAAATAACGTGTTTTTAGATCATTTGTATCGTATCTTTTACTACATAACTTTTCACCAAATTTCACAAACACTAAGAATGTTTGTTTTTCGATTCAAAAAAAGATTTTAACGCTTTTAGGAGCTCAAATAACTTGTTTTTAGATCATTTGTATCGTATCTTTTACTACATAACTCTTCACCAAATTTCACAAACGCTAAGAAAGTTTGTTTTTCGATTCAAAACAAGATTATAACGCTTTGAGGAGTTCAAATAACCTGTTTTTAGATTATTTGTATCGTATCTTTTACTACATAACTTTTCACCAAATTTCACAAACACCAAGAAAGTTTGTTTTTCGATTCAAAACAGGCTTTTAACGCTTTGAGGAGTTCAAATAACGTGTTTTTAGATCATTTGTATCGTATCTTTTAGTACACAACTTTTCACCAAATTTCACAAACACTAAGAAAGTTTGTTTTTCGATTCAAAACAAGATTTTAACGCTTTTAGGAGCTCAAATAACGTGTTTTGTATCGTATCTTTTACTACATAACTTTTCACCAAATTTCACAAACACTAAGAAAGTTTGTTTTTCGATTCAAAACAAGATTTTAACGCTTTGAGGAGTTCAGATAACGTGTTTTTAGATCATTTGCATCGTATCTTTTACGACATAACTTTTCACCAAATTTCACAAACACTAATAATGTTTTTTTTCAATTCAAAACATGATTTTAACGCTTTGAGGAGCTCAAATAACGTGTTTGTAGATCGTTTGTATCGTATCTTTTACTACATAACTTTTCACCAAATTTCACAAACACTAAGAAAGTTTGTTTTTCGATTCAAAACAAGATTTTGATGTTTTGAGGAGTTCAAATAACGTGTTTTTAGATCATTTGTATCGTATTTTTTACTACATAACTTTTCACCGAATTTCACAAACACTAAGAAAGTTTGTTTTTCGATTCAAAACAAGATTTTAACGCTTTGAGGAGTTCAAATAACGTGTTTTTAGATCATTTGTATCGTATCTTTTGCTACATAACTTTTCACCAAATTTCACAAACACTAAGAAAGTTTGTTTTTCGATTCAAAACAAGATTTTAACGCTATGAGGAGTTCAAATAACGTGTTTCTAGATCATTTGTATCGTATCTTTTACTACATAACTTTTAACCAAATTTCACAAACACTAAGAATGTTTGTTTTTCGATTCAAAACAAGATTTTAACGCTATGAGGAGTTCAAATAACGTGTTTTTAGATCAGTTGTATCGTATCTTTTACTACATAACTTTTCACCGAATTTCACAAACACTAAGAAAGTTTGTTTTTCGATTCAAAACAAGATTTTAACGCTTTGAGGAGTTCAAATAACGTGTTTTTAGATCATTTGTATCGTATCTTTTGCTACATAACTTTTCACCAAATTTCACAAACACTAAGAAAGTTTGTTTTTCGATTCAAAACAAGATTTTAACGCTATGAGGAGTTCAAATAATGTGTTTCTAGATCATTTGTATCGTATCTTTTACTACATAACTTTTAACCAAATTTCACAAACACTAAGAATGTTTGTTTTTCGATTCAAAACAAGATTTTAACGCTATGAGGAGTTCAAATAACGTGTTTTTAGATCATTTGTATCGTATCTTTTACTACATAACTTTTCACCAAATTTCACAAACACTAAGAAAGTTTGTTTTTCGATTCAAAACATGATTTTAACGCTTTGAGGTGTTCAAATAACGTGTTTGTAGATCTTTTGTATCGTATCTTTTACTACATAACTTTTCATCAAATTTCACAAACACTAAGAAAGTTTGTTTTTCGATTCAAAACAAGATTTTAACGCTTTGTGGAGTTCAAATAACATGTTTGTAGATCATTTGTATCGTATCTTTTACTACATAACTTTTCACCAAATTTTACAAACACTAAGAACGTTTGTTTTTCGATTCAAAACAAGATTTTAACGCTTTGAGGAGTTCAAATAACGTGTTTTTAGATCATTTGTATCGTATCTTTTACTACATAACTTTTCACCAAATTTCACAAACACTAAGAAAGTTTGTTTTTCGATTCAAAACAAGATTTTAACGCTTTGAGGAGTTCAAATAACGTGTTTTTAGATCATTTGTATCCTATCTTTCAGTACACAACTTTTCACCAAATTTCACAAACACTAAGAAAGTTTGTTTTTCGATTCAAAACAAGATTTTAACGCTTTTAGGAGCTCAAATAACGTGTTTTGTATGGTATCTTTTACAACATAACTTTTCACCAAATTTCACAAACACTAAGAAAGTTTGTTTTTCGATTCAAAACAAGATTTTAACGCTTTGAGGAGTTCAGATAACGTGTTTTTAGATCATTTGTATCGTATCTTTTACAACATAACTTTTCACCAAATTTTACAAACACTAAGAAAGTTTGTTTTTCGATTCAAAACAAGATTTTAACGCTTTTAGGAGCTCAAATAACGTGTTTTTAGATCATTTGTATCGTATCTTTTACTACATAACTTTTCACCAAATTTCACAAACACTAAGAAAGTTTGTTTTTCGATTCAAAACAAGATTTTAACGCTATGAGGAGTTCAAATAATGTGTTTCTAGATCATTTGTATCGTATCTTTTACTACATAACTTTTAACCAAATTTCACAAACACTAAGAATGTTTGTTTTTCGATTCAAAACAAGATTTTAACGCTATGAGGAGTTCAAATAACGTGTTTTTAGATCATTTGTATCGTATCTTTTACTACATAACTTTTCACCAAATTTCACAAACACTAAGAAAGTTTGTTTTTCGATTCAAAACAAGATTTTAACGCTTTGAGGAGTTCAAATAACGTGTTTTTAGATCATTTGTATCGTATCTTTTACTACATAACTTTTCACCAAATTTCACAAACACTAAGAAAGTTTGTTTTTCGATTCAAAACAAGATTTTAACGCTATGAGGAGTTCAAATAATGTGTTTCTAGATCATTTGTATCGTATCTTTTACTACATAACTTTTAACCAAATTTCACAAACACTAAGAATGTTTGTTTTTCGATTCAAAACAAGATTTTAACGCTATGAGGAGTTCAAATAACGTGTTTTTAGATCATTTGTATCGTATCTTTTACTACATAACTTTTCACCAAATTTCACAAACACTAAGAAAGTTTGTTTTTCGATTCAAAACATGATTTTAACGCTTTGAGGTGTTCAAATAACGTGTTTGTAGATCTTTTGTATCGTATCTTTTACTACATAACTTTTCACCAAATTTCACAAACACTAAGAAAGTTTGTTTTTCGATTCAAAACACGATTTTAACGCTTTGTGGAGTTCAAATAACATGTTTGTAGATCATTTGTATCGTATCTTTTACTACATAACTTTTCACCAAATTTTACAAACACTAAGAAAGTTTGTTTTTCGATTCAAAACAAGATTTTAACGCTTTGAGGAGTTCAAATAACGTGTTTTTAGATCATTTGTATCCTATCTTTCAGTACACAACTTTTCACCAAATTTCACAAACACTAAGAAAGTTTGTTTTTCGATTCAAAACAAGATTTTAACGCTTTTAGGAGCTCAAATAACGTGTTTTGTATCGTATCTTTTACAACATAACTTTTCACCAAATTTCACAAACACTAAGAAAGTTTGTTTTTCGATTCAAAACAAGATTTTAACGCTTTGAGGAGTTCAGATAACGTGTTTTTAGATCATTTGTATCGTATCTTTTACAACATAACTTTTCACCAAATTTTACAAACACTAAGAAAGTTTGTTTTTCGATTCAAAACAAGATTTTAACGCTTTTAGGAGCTCAAATAACGTGTTTTTAGATCATTTGTATCGTATCTTTTACTACATAACTTTTCACCAAATTTCACAAACACTATGAAAGTTTGTTTTTCGATTCAAAACAAGATTTTAACGCTTTGAGGAGTTCAAATAACGTGTTTTTAGATCATTTGTATCGTATCTTTTACTACATAACTTTTCAACAAATTTCACAAACACGTAGAAAGTTTGTTTTCCGATTCAAAACTAGATTTTAACGCTTTGAGGAGTTCAAATAATGTGTTTTTAGATCATTTGTATCGTATCTTTTACTACATAATTTTTCACCAACTTTCACAAACACTAAGAAAGTTTGTTTTTCGATTCAAAACAAGATTTTAACTCTTCGAAGAGTTGAAATAACGTGTTATTAGATCATTTGTATCGTATCTTTTACTACATAACTTTTCACCAAATTTCACAAACACTAAGATATATTGTTTTTCGATTCAAAACAAGATTTTAACGCTTTGAGGAGTTCAAATAACGTGTTTTTAGAGCATTTGTATCGTATCTTTTACAACATAACTTTTCACCAAATTTCACAAACACTAATAATGTTTGTTTTTCAATTCAAAACAAGATTTTAACGCTTTGAGGAGCTCAAATAACGTGTTTGTAGATCATTTGTATCGTATCTTTTACTACATAACTTTTCACCAAATTTCACAAACACTAAGAAAGTTTGTTTTTCGATTCAAGACAAGAATTTAACGCTTTGAGGAGTTCAAATAACGTGTTTTTAGATCATTTGTATCGTATCTTTTACTACATAACTTTTCACCGAATTTCACAAACACTAAGAAAGTTTGTTTTTCGATTCAAAACAAGATTTTAACGCTTTTAGGAGCTCAAATAACGTGTTTTTAGATCATTTGTATCGTATCTTTTAATACATAACTTTTCACCAAATTTCACAAACACAAAGAAAGTTTGTTTTTCGATTCAAAACAGGCTTTTAACGCTTTGAGGAGTTCAAATAACGTGTTTTTAGATCATTTGTATCGTATCTTTTAGTACACAACTTTTCACCAAATTTCACAAACACTAAGAAAGTTTGTTTTTCGATTCAAAACAAGATTTTAACGCTTTGAGGAGTTCAAATAACGTGTTTTTAGGTCATTTGTATCGTATCTTTTACGACATAAATTTTCACCAAATTTCACAAACACTAAGAAAGTTTGTTTTTCGATTCAAAACAAGATTTTAACGCTTTGAGGAGTTCAAATAACCTGTTTTTAGATCATTTGTATCGTATCTTTTACTACATAACTTTTCACCAAATTTCACAAACACCAAGAAAGTTTGTTTTTCGATTCAAAACAAGCTTTTAACGCTTTGAGGAGCTCAAATAACGTGTTTTTAGATCATTTGTATCGTATCTTTTACTACATAACTTTTCACCAAATTTCACATACACTAAGAAAGTTTGTTTTTCGATTCAAAATAACATTTTAACGCTTTGAGGTGCTCAGATAACGTGATTTTAGATCATTTGTATCGTATCTTTTACTACATAACTTTTCCCCAAATTTTACAAACACAAAGAAAGTTTGTTTTTCGATTCAAAACAAGATTTTAACGATTTGAGGAATTCAAATAACGTGTTTTTAGATCATTTGTATCGTATCTTTGACTACATAACTTTTCACCAAATTTCACAAACACTTAGAAAGTTTGTTTTTCGATTCAAAACTAGATTTTAACGCTTTGAGGAGTTCAAATAATGTGTTTTTAGATCATTTGTATCGTATCTTTTACTACATAACTTTTCGACAAATTTCACAAACACTAAGAAAGTTTGTTTTCCGATTCAAAACAAGATTTTAACGCTTTGAGGTGTTCAAATAACGTATTTTTAGATCAATTGTATGGTATCTTTTACTACATAACTTTTCACCAAATTTCACAAACACAAAGAAAGTTTGTCTTTCGATTCAAAACAAGATTTTAACGCTTTCAAGAGTTCAAATAACGTGTTATTAGATCATTTGTATCGTATCTTTTACTACATAATTTTTCACCAAATTTCACAAACACTAAGAAAGATTGTTTTTCGATTCAAAACAAGATTTTAACGCTGTGAGGAGTTCAAATAACGTGTTTTTAGATCATTTGTATCGTATCTTTTACTACATAACTTTTCACCAAATTTCACTAACACTAATAATGTTTGTTTTCCAATTCAAAACAAGATTTTAAAGCTTTGAGGAGCTCAAATAACGTGTTTGTAGATCATTTGTATTGTATCTTTTACTACATAACTTTTCACCAAATTTCACAAACACTAAGAAAGTTTGTTTTTCGATTCAAAACAAGATTTTAACGTTTTGAGGAGTTCAAATAACCTGTTTTTAGATTATTTGTATCGTATCTTTTACTACATAACTTTTCACCAAATTTCACAAACACCAACAAAGTTTGTTTTTCGATTCAAAACAAGCTTTTAACGTTTTGAGGAGCTCAAATAACGTGTTTTTAGATCATTTGTATCGTATCTTTTACTACATAACTTTTCACCAAATTTCACATACACTAAGAAAGTATGTTTTTCGATTCAAAACAACATTTTAACGCTTTGAGGTGCTCAGATAACGTGTTTTTAGATCATTTGTATCGTATCTTTTACTACATAACGTTTCACCAAATTTTACAAACGCTAAGAAAGTTTGTTTTTCGATCCAAAACAAGATTTTAACGCTTTGAGGAGTTCGAATAACGTGTTTTTAGATCATTTGTATCGTATCTTTTACTAAATAACTTTTCGCCAAATTTCACAAACACTAAGAAAGTTTGTTTTTCGATTCAAAACAAGATTTTAACGCTTTGAGGAGTTCAAACAATGTGTTTTTAGATCATTTGTATCGTATCTTTTACTACATAACTTTTCACCAAATTTCACAAACACTAATAATGTTTGTTTTTCAGTTCAAAACAAGATTTTAACGCTTTGAGGAGCTCAAATAACGTGTTTGTAGATCATTTGTATCGTGTCTTTTACTACATAACTTTTCACCGAATTTCACAAACACTAAGAAAGTTTGTTTTTCGATTCAAAACAAGATTTTAACGCTTTGAGGAGTTCAAATAACGTGTTTTTAGATCAATTGTATCGTATCTTTTACTACATAACTTTTCACCAAATTTCACAAACACTAAGAAAGTTTGTTTTTCGATTCAAAGCAAGATTTTAATGCTTTTAGGAGCTCAAATAACGTGTTTTTAGATAATTTGTATCGTACCTTTTACTACATAACTTTTCACCAAATTTCATAAACACTAATAATGTTTGTTTTTCTGTTCAAAACAAGATTTTAACGCTTTGAGGAGCTCAAATAACGTGTTTGTAGATCATTTGTTTCGTATCTTTTACTACATAACTTTTCACCGAATTTCACAAACACTAAGAAAGTTTGTTTTTCGATTCAGAACAAGATTTTAACGCTTTGAGGAGTTCAAATAACGTGTTTTTAGATCATTTGTATCGTATATTTTACTACATAAATTTTCACCAAATTTCACAAACACTAAGAAAGTTTGTTTTTCGATTCAAAACAAGATTTTAACGCTTTTAGGAGTTCAAATAACGTGTTTTTAGATCATTTGTATCGTATACTACATAACTTTTCGACAAATTTCACAAACACTAAGAAAGTTTGTTTTCCGATTCAAAACAAGATTTTAACGCTTTGAGGTGTTCAAATAACGTATTTTTAGATCAATTGTATCGTATCTTTTACTACATAACTTTTCACCAAATTTCACAAACACAAAGAAAGTTTGTTTTTCGATTCAAAACAAGATTTTAACGCTTTCAAGAGTTCAAATAACGTGTTATTAGATCATTTGTATCGTATCTTTTACTACATAACTTTTCACTAAATTTCACAAACACTAAGAAAGATTGTTTTTCGATTCAAAGAAAGATTTTAACGCTGTGAGGAGTTCAAATAATCTGTTTTTAGATCATTTGTATCGTATCTTTTACTACATAACTTTTCACCAAATTTCACAAACACTAATAATGTTTGTTTTTCAATTCAAAACAAGATTTTAACGCTTTGAGGAGCTCAAATAACGTGTTTGTAGATCATTTGTATCGTATCTTTTACTACATAACTTTTCACCAAATTTCACAAACACTAAGAAAGTTCGTTTTTCGATTCAAAACAAGATTTTAACGCTTTGAGGAGTTCAAATAACGTGTTTTTAGATCATTTGTATCGTATCTTTTACTACATAACTTTTCACCAAATTTCACAAACACTAAGAAATGTTGTTTTTCGATTCAAAACAAGATTTTAGCGCTTTTAGGAGCTCAAATAACGTGTTTTTAGATCATTTGTATCGTATCTTTTACTACATAACTTTTCACCAAATTTCACAAACACTAATAATGTTTGTTTTTTCAGTTCAAAACAAGATTTTAACGCTTTAAGGAGCTCAAATAACGTGTTTGAAGATCATTTGTATCGTATCTTTTACTACATAACTTTTCACCGAATTTCACAAACACTAAGAAAGTTTGTTTTTCGATTCAAAACAAGATTTTAACGCTTTGAGGAGTTCAAATAACGTGTTTTTAGATCATTTGTATAGTATCTTTTACTACATAACTTTTCACCAAATTTCACAAACACTAAGAAAGTTTGTTTTTCGATTCAAAACAAGATTTTAACGCTTTTAGGAGCTCAAATAACGTGTTTTTAGATCATTTGTATCGTATCTTTTAATACATAACTTTTCACCAAATTTCACAAACACTAACAAAGTTTGTTTTTCGATTCAAAACAAGATTATAACGTTTTGAGGAGTTCAAATAACCTGTTTTTAGATCATTTGTATCGTATCTTTTACTACATAACTTTTCACCAAATTTCACAAACACCAAGAAAGTTTGTTTTTCGATTCAAAACAGGCTTTTAAAGCTTTGAGGAGTTCAAATAACGTGTTTTTAGATCATTTGTATCGTATCTTTTAGTACACAACTTTTCACCAAATTTCACAAACACTAAGCAAGTTTGTTTTTCGATTCAAAACAAGATTTTTAACGCTTTGAAGAGTTCAAATAACGTGTTTTTAGATCATTTGTATCGTATCTTTTACGACATAACTTTTCACCAAATTTCACAAACACTAAGAAAGTTTGTTTTTCGATTGAAAACAAGATTGTAACGCTTTGAGGAGTTCAAATAACCTGTTTTTAGATCATTGGTATCGTATCTTTTACTACATAACTTTTCACCAAATTTCACAAACACCAAGAAAGTTTGTTTTTCTATTCAAAACAGGCTTTTAACGCTTTGAGGAGTTCAAATAACGTGTTTTTAGATCATTTGTATCGTATCTTTTAGTACATAATTTTTCACCAAATTTCACAAACACTAAGAAAGTTTGTTTTTCGATTCAAAACAAGATTTTTAACGCTTTGAAGAGTTCAAATAACGTGTTTTTAGATCATTTGTATCGTATCTTTTACTACATACCTTTTCACCAAATTTCACAAACACTAAGAAAGTTTGTTTTTCGATTCAAAACAAGATTTTAACGCTTTGAGGAGTTCAAATAACCTGTTTTTTGATCATTTGTATCGTATCTTTTACTACATAACTTTTCACCAAATTTCACAAACACCAAGAAAGTTTGTTTTTCGATTCAAAACAAGCTATTAACGCTTTGAGGAGCTCAAATAACGTGTTTTTAGATCATTTGTATCGTATCTTTTACTACATAACTTTTCACCAAATTTCACATACACTAAGAAAGTTTGTTTTTCGATTCAAAACAAGCTTTTAACGCTTTGAGGAGCTCAGATAACGTGTTTTTAGATCATTTGTATCGTATCTTTTACTACATAACTTTTCACCAAATTTTACAAACACTAAGAAAGTTTGTTTTTCGATTCAAAACAAGATTTTAACGCTTTGAGGAGTTCAACTAACGTGTTTTTAGATCATTTGTATCGTGTCTTTTACTACATAACTTTTCACCGAATTTCACAAACACTAAGAAAGTTTGTTTTGCGATTCAAACCAAGATTTTAACGCTTTGAGGAGTTCAAATAACGTGTTTTTAGATCATTTGTATCGTATCTTTTACTACATAACTTTTCACCAAATTTCACAAACACTAAGAAAGTTTGTTTTTCGATTCAAAACAAGATTTTAACGCTTTGAGGAGTTCAAATAACGTGATTTTAGAACATTTGTTTCGTATCTTTTACTACATAACTTTTCACGAAATTTCATAAACACTAATAATATTTGTTTTTCAGTTCAAAACAAGATTTTAACGCTTTGAGGAGCTCAAATAACGTGTTTGTAGATCATTTGTATCGTATCTTTTACTACATAACTTTTCACCGAATTTCACAAACACTAAGAAAGTTTGTTTTTCGATTCAGAACAAGATTTTAACGCTTTGAGGAGTTCAAATAACGTGTTTTTAGATCATTTGTATCGTATATTTTACTACATAAATTTTCACCAAATTTCACAAACACTAAGAAAGTTTGTTTTTCGATTCAAAACAAGATTTTAACGCTTTGAGGAGTTCAAATAACGTGTTTTTAGATCATTTGTATCGTATCTTTTACTACATAACTTTTCGACAAATTTCACAAACACTAAGAAAGTTTGTTTTCCGATTCAAAACAAGATTTTAACGCTTTGAGGAGTTCAAATAACGTGTTTTTAGATCATTTGTATCGTATCTTTTACTAAATTACTTTTCGACAAATTTCACAAACACTAAGAAAGTTTGTTTTCCGATTCAAAACAAGATTTTAACGCTTTGAGGTGTTCAACTAACGTGTTTTTAGATCATTTGTATCGTATCTTTGACTACATAACTTTTCACCAAATTTTACAAACACTAAGAAGGTTTGTTTTTCGATTCAAAACAAGATTTTAACGCTTTGAGGAGTTCAAATAACGTGTTTTTAGATCATTTGCATCATATCTTTTAGTACATAACTTTTCGCCAAATTTCACAAACACTTAGAAAGTTTGTTTTTCGATTCAAAACAAAATTTTAACGCTTTGAGGAGTTCAAATGACGTGTTTTTAGATCATTTGTATCGTATCTTTTACTACAAAACTTTTCCTCAAATTTCACAAACACTAAGAAAGTTTGTTTTTCGATTCAAAACAAGATTTTAACGCTTTGAGGAGTTCAAATAACGTGTTTTTAGATAATTTGTATCGTATCTTTTACTACATAACTTTTCACCAAATTTCACAAAGACTAAGAAAGTTTGTTTTTCTATTCAAAACAAACTTTTAACGCTTTGAGGACCTCAAATAACATGTTTTTAGATCATTTGTATCGTATCTTTTACTACATAACTTTTCACCAAATTTCACAAACACTAAGAAAGTTTGTTTTTCGATTCAAAACCAGATTTTAACGCTTTGAGGAGTTCAAATAACGTGTTTTAAGATCATATGTATCGTATCTTTTACTACATAACTTTTCACGAAATTTCACAAACACTAATAATGTTTTTTTTCAATTCAAAACATGATTTTAACGCTTTGAGGAGCTCAAATAACGTGTTTGTAGATCGTTTGTACCGTATCTTTTACTACATAACTTTTCACCAAATTTCACAAACACTAAGAAAGTTTGTTTTTCGATTCAAAACAAGATTTTAACGCTTTGAGGAGTGCAGATAACGTGTTTTTAGATCATTTGTATCGTATCTTTTACGACATAACTTTTCACCAAATTTCACAAACACTAATAATGTTTTTTTTCAATTCAAAACATGATTTTAACGCTTTGAGGAGCTCAAATAACGTGTTTGTAGATCGTTTGTACCGTATCTTTTACTACATAACTTTTCACCAAATTTCACAAACACTAAGAAAGTTTGTTTTTCGATTCAAAACAAGATTTTGATGCTTTGAAGAGTTCAAATAACGTGTTTTTAGATCATTTGTATCGTATCTTTTACTACATAACTTTTCACCGAATTTCACAAACACTAAGAAAGTTTGTTTTTCGATTCAAAACAAGATTTTAACGCTTTGAGGAGTTCAAATAACGTGTTTTTAGATCATTTGTATCTTATCTTTTGCTACATAACTTTTCACCAAATTTCAAAAACACTAAGAAAGTTTGTTTTTCGATTCAAAACAAGATTTTAACGCTACGAGGAGTTCAAATAACGTGTTTCTAGATCATTTCTATCGTATCTTTTACTACATAACTCTTCACCAAATTTCACAAACACTAAGAAAGTTTGTTTTTCGATTGAAAACAAGATTATAACGCTATGAGGAGTTCAAATAACCTGTTTTTAGATTATTTGTATCGTAATTTTTACTACATAACTTTTCACCAATTTTCACAAACACCAACAAAGTTTGTTTTTCGATTCAAAACAGGCTTTTAACGCTTTGAGGAGTTCAAATAACGTGTTTTTAGATCATTTGTATCGTATCTTTCAGTACACAACTTTTCACCAAATTTCACAAACACTAAGAAAGTTTGTTTTTCGATTCAAAACAAGATTTTAACGCTTTTAGGAGCTCAAATAACGTGTTTTGTATCGTATCTTTTACAACATAACTTTTCACCAAATTTCACAAACACTAAGAAAGTTTGTTTTTCGATTCAAAACAAGATTTTAACGCTTTGAGGAGTTCAGATAACGTGTTTTTAGATCATTTGTATCGTATCTTTTACAACATAACTTTTCACCAAATTTTACAAACACTAAGAAAGTTTGTTTTTCGATTCAAAACAAGATTTTAACGCTTTTAGGAGCTCAAATAACGTGTTTTTAGATCATTTGTATCGTATCTTTTACTACATAACTTTTCACCAAATTTCACAAACACTAAGAAAGTTTGTTTTTCGATTCAAAACAAGATTTTAACGCTTTGAGGAGTTCAAATAACGTGTTTTTAGATCATTTGTATCGTATCTTTTACTACATAACTTTTCACCAAATTTCACAAACACGTAGAAAGTTTGTTTTCCGATTCAAAACTAGATTTTAACGCTTTGAGGAGTTCAAATAATGTGTTTTTAGATCATTTGTATCGTATCTTTTACTACATAACTTTTCACCAAATTTCACAAACACTAAGAAAGTTTGTTTTTCGATTCAAAACAAGATTTTAACTCTTCGAAGAGTTCAAATAACGTGTTATTAGACCATTTGTATCGTATCTTTTACTACATAACTTTTCACCAAATTTCACAAACACCAAGAAAGTTTGTTTTTCGATTCAAAACAAGCTTTTAACGCTTTGAGGAGCTCAAATAACGTGTTTTTAGATCATTTGTATCGTATCTTTTACTACATAACTTTTCACCAAATTTCACATACACTAAGAAAGTTTGTTTTTCGATTCAAAATAACATTTTAACGCTTTGAGTTGCTCAGATAACGTGATTTTAGATCATTTGTATCGTATCTTTTACTACATAACTTTTCCCCAAATTTTACAAACACAAAGAAAGTTTGTTTTTCGATTCAAAACAAGATTTTAACGATTTGAGGAGTTCAAATAACGTGTTTTTACATCATTTGTATCGTATCTTTGACTACATAACTTTTCACCAAATTTCACAAACACTTAGAAAGTTTGTTTTTCGATTCAAAACTAGATTTTAACGCTTTGAGGAGTTCAAATAATGTGTTTTTAGATCATTTGTATCGTATCTTTTACTACATAACTTTTCGACAAATTTCACAAACACTAAGAAAGTTTGTTTTCCGATTCAAAACAAGATTTTAACGCTTTGAGGTGTTCAAATAACGTATTTTTAGATCAATTGTATGGTATCTTTTACTACATAACTTTTCACCAAATTTCACAAACACAAAGAAAGTTTGTCTTTCGATTCAAAACAAGATTTTAACGCTTTCAAGAGTTCAAATAACGTGTTATTAGATCATTTGTATCGTATCTTTTACTACATAACTTTTCACCAAATTTCACAAACACTAAGAAAGTTTGTTTTTCGATTCAAAACAAGATTTTAACGTTTTGAGGAGTTCAAATAACCTGTTTTTAGATCATTTGTATCGTATCTTTTACTACATAACTTTTCACCAAATTTCACAAACACCAACAAAGTTTGTTTTTCGATTCAAAACAAGCTTTTAACGTTTTGAGGAGCTCAAATAACGTGTTTTTAGATCATTTGTATCGCATCTTTTACTACATAACTTTTCACCAAATTTCACATACACTAAGAAAGTATGTTTTTCGATTCAAAACAACATTTTAACGCTTTGAGGTGCTCAGATAACGTGTTTTTAGATCATTTGTATCGTATCTTTTACTACATAACGTTTCACCAAATTTTACAAACGCTAAGAAAGTTTGTTTTTCGATCCAAAACAAGATTTTAACGCTTTGAGGAGTTCGAATAACGTGTTTTTAGATCATTTGTATCGTATCTTTTACTAAATAACTTTTCGCCAAATTTCACAAACACTAAGAAAGTTTGTTTTTCGATTCAAAACAAGATTTTAACGCTTTGAGGAGTTCAAACAATGTGTTTTTAGATCATTTGTATCGTATCTTTTACTACATAACTTTTCACCAAATTTCACAAACACTAATAATGTTTGTTTTTCAGTTCAAAACAAGATTTTAACGCTTTGAGGAGCTCAAATAACGTGTTTGTAGATCATTTGTATCGTGTCTTTTACTACATAACTTTTCACCGAATTTCACAAACAGTAAGAAAGTTTGTTTTTCGATTCAAAACAAGATTTTAACGCTTTGAGGAGTTCAAATAACGTGTTTTTAGATCAATTGTATCGTATCTTTTACTACATAACTTTTCACCAAATTTCACAAACACTAAGAAAGTTTGTTTTTCGATTCAAAACAAGATTTGAACGCTTTTAGGAGCTCAAATAACGTGTTTTTAGATCATTTGTATCGTATCTTTTACTACATAACTTTTCACCAAATTTCATAAACACTAATAATGTTTGTTTTTCAGTTCAAAACAAGATTTTAACGCTTTGAGGAGCTCAAATAACGTGTTTGTAGATCATTTGTTTCGTATCTTTTACTACATAACTTTTCACCGAATTTCACAAACACTAAGAAAGTTTGTTTTTCGATTCAGAACAAGATTTTAACGCTTTGAGGAGTTCAAATAACGTGTTTTTAGATCATTTGTATCGTATATTTTACTACATAAATTTTCACCAAATTTCACAAACACTAAGAAAGTTTGTTTTTCGATTCAAAACAAGATTTTAACGCTTTTAGGAGTTCAAATAACGTGTTTTTAGATCATTTGTATCGTATCTATACATAACTTTTCACCAAATTTCACAAACACTAACAAAGTTTGTTTTTCGATTCAAAACAAGATTATAACGTTTTGAGGAGTTCAAATAACCTGTTTTTAGATCATTTGTATCGTATCTTTTACTACATAAATTTTCACCAAATTTCACAAACACCAAGAAAGTTTGTTTTTCGATTCAAAACAGGCTTTTAACGCTTTGAGGAGTTCAAATAACGTGTTTTTAGATCATTTGTATCGTATCTTTTAGTACACAACTTTTCACCAAATTTCACAAACACTAAGAAAGTTTCTTTTTCGATTCAAAACAAGATTTTTAACGCTTTGAAGAGTTCAAATAACGTGTTTTTAGATCATTTGTATCGTATCTTTTACGACATAACTTTTCACCAAATTTCACAAATACTAAGAAAGTTTGTTATTCGATTCAAAACAAGATTTTAACGCTTTGAGGAGTTCAAATAACCTGTTTTTAGATCATTTGTATCGTATCTTTTACTACATAACTTTTCACCAAATTTCACAAACACCAAGAAAGTTTGTTTTTCGATTCAAAACAAGCTTTTATCGCTTTGAGGAGCTCAAATAACGTGTTTTTAGATCATTTCTATCGTATCTTTTACTACATAACTTTTCACCAAATTTCACATACACTAAGAAACTTTGTTTTTCGATTCAAAACAACATTTTAACGCTTTGAGGTGCACAGATAACGTGTTTTTAGATCATTTGTATCGTATTTTTTACTACATAACTTTTCCCCAAATTTTACAAACACTAAGAAAGTTTGTTTTTCGATTCAAAACAAGATTTTAACGCTTTGAGGAGTTCAAATAACGTGTTTTTAGATCATTTGTATCGTATCTTTTACTACATAACTTGTCACCAAATTTCACAAACACTTAGAAAGTTTGTTTTTCGATTCAAAACAAGATTTTAACGCTTTGAGGAGTTCAAATAATGTGTTTTTAGATCATTTGTATCGTATACTACATAACTTTTCGACAAATTTCACAAACACTAAGAAAGTTTGTTTTCCGATTCAAAACAAGATTTTAACGCTTTGAGGTGTTCAAATAACGTATTTTTAGATCAATTGTATCGTATCTTTTACTACATAACTTTTCACCAAATTTCACAAACACAAAGAAAGTTTGTTTTTCGATTCAAAACAAGATTTTAACGCTGTGAGGAGTTCAAATAACGTGTTTTTAGATCATTTGTATCGTATCTTTTACTACATAACTTTTCACCAAATTTCACAAACACTAATAATGTTTGTTTTTCAATTCAAAACAAGATTTTAACGCTTTGAGGAGCTCAAATAACGTGTTTGTAGATCATTTGTATCGTATCTTTTACTACATAACTTTTCACCAAATTTCACAAACACTAAGAATGTTCGTTTTTCGATTCAAAACAAGATTTTAACGCTTTGAGGAGTTCAAATAACGTGTTTTTAGATCATTTGTATCGTATCTTTTACTACATAACTTTTCACCAAATTTCACAAACACTAAGAAATGTTGTTTTTCGATTCAAAACAAGATTTTAGCGCTTTTAGGAGCTCAAATAACGTGTTTTTAGATCATTTGTATCGTATCTTTTACTACATAACTTTTCACCAAATTTCACAAACACTAATAATGTTTGTTTTTCAGTTCAAAACAAAATTTTAACGCTTTAAGGAGCTCAAATAACGTGTTTGAAGATAATTTGTATCGTATCTTTTACTACATAACTTTTCACCAAATTTCACAAACACTAAGAAAGTTCGTTTTTCGATTCAAAACAAGATTTTAACGCTTTGAGGAGTTCAAATAACGTGTTTTTAGATCATTTGTATCGTATATTTTACTACATAACTTTTCACCAAATTTCACAAACACTAAGAAATGTTGTTTTTCGATTCAAAACAAGATTTTAGCGCTTTTAGGAGCTCAAATAACGTGTTTTTAGATCATTTGTATCGTATCTTTTACTACATAACTTTTCCCCAAATTTCACAAACACTAATAATGTTTGTTTTTCAGTACAAAACAAGATTTTAACGCTTTATGGAGCTCAAATAACGTGTTTGAAGATCATTTGTATTGTATCTTTTACTACATAACTTTTCACCGAATTTCACAAACACTAAGAAAGTTTGTTTTTCGATTCAAAACAAGATTTTAACGCTTTGAGTAGTTCAAATAACGTGTTTTTAGATCATTTGTATAGTATCTTTTACTACATAACTTTTCACCAAATTTCACAAACACTAAGAAAGTTTGTTTTTCGATTCAAAACAAGATTTTAACGCTTTGAGGAGTTCAAATAACCTGTTTTTTGATCATTTGTATCGTATCTTTTACTACATAACTTTTCACCAAATTTCACAAACACCAAGAAAGTTTGTTTTTCGATTCAAAACAAGCTATTAACGCTTTGAGGAGCTCAAATAACGTGTTTTTAGATCATTTGTATCGTATCTTTTACTACATAACTTTTCACCAAATTTCACATACACTAAGAAAGTTTGTTTTTCGATTCAAAACAAGCTTTTAACGCTTTGAGGAGCTCAGATAACGTGTTTTTAGATCATTTGTATCGTATCTTTTACTACATAACTTTTCACCAAATTTTACAAACACTAAGAAAGTTTGTTTTTCGATTCAAAACAAGATTTTAACGCTTTGAGGAGTTCAACTAACGTGTTTTTAGATCATTTGTATCGTGTCTTTTACTACATAACTTTTCACCGAATTTCACAAACACTAAGAAAGTTTGTTTTGCGATTCAAACCAAGATTTTAACGCTTTGAGGAGTTCAAATAACGTATTTTTAGATCATTTGTATCGTATCTTTTACTACATAACTTTTCACCAAATTTCACAAACACTAAGAAAGTTTGTTTTTCGATTCAAAACAAGATTTTAACGCTTTGAGGAGTTCAAATAACGTGATTTTAGAACATTTGTTTCGTATCTTTTACTACATAACTTTTCACCAAATTTCATAAACACTAATAATATTTGTTTTTCAGTTCAAAACAAGATTTTAACGCTTTGAGGAGCTCAAATAACGTGTTTGTAGATCATTTGTATCGTATCTTTTACTACATAACTTTTCACCGAATTTCACAAACACTAAGAAAGTTTGTTTTTCGATTCAGAACAAGATTTTAACGCTTTGAGGAGTTCAAATAACGTGTTTTTAGATCATTTGTATCGTATATTTTACTACATAAATTTTCACCAAATTTCACAAACACTAACAAAGTTTGTTTTTCGATTCAGAACAAGATTTTAACGCTTTGAGGAGCTCAAATAACGTGTTTGTAGATCATTTGTATCGTATCTTTTAGTACACAACTTTTCACCAAATTTCACAAACACTAAGAAAGTTTTTTTTCGATTCAAAACAAGATTATAACGCTTTGAAGGGTTCAAATAACGTGTTTTTAGATCATTTGTATCGAATCTTTTACTACATAAATTTTCACCAAATTTCACAAATACTAAGTAATTTTGTTTTTCGATTCAAAACAGGCTTTTAACGCTTTGAGGAGTTCAAATAACGTGTTTTTAGATCATTTGTATAGTATCTTTTACTACATAACTTTTCACCAAATTTCACAAACACTAAGAAAGTTTGTTTTTCGATTCAAAACAAGCTTTTAACGCTTTTAGGAGCTCAAATAACGTGTTTTTAGATCATTTGTATCGTATCTTTTACTACATAACTTTTCACCAAATTTCACAAACACTAACAAAGTTTGTTTTTCGATTCAAAATAAGATTATAACGTTTTGAGGAGTTCAAATAACCTGTTTTTAGATCATTTGTATCGTATCTTTTAGTACATAACTTTTCACCAAATTTCACAAACACTAAGAAAGTTTGTTTTTCGATTCAAAACAGGCTTTTAACGCTTTAAGGAGTTCAAATAACGTGTTTTTAGATCATTTGTATCATATCTTTTAGTACACAATTTTTCACCAAATTTCACAAACACTAAGAAAGTTTGTTTTTCGATTGAAAACAAGATTTTTAACGCTTTGAAGAGTTCAAATAACGTGTTTTTAGATCATTTATATCGTATCTTTTACTACATAACTTTTCGACAAATTTCACAAACACTAAGAAAGTTTGTTTTTCGATTGAAAACAAGATTTTAACGCTTTGAGGAGTTCAAATAACCTGTTTTTAGATCATTGGTATCGTATCTTTTACTACATAACTTTTCACCAAATTTCACAAACACCAAGAAAGTTTGTTTTTCGATTCAAAACAGGCTTTTAACGCTTTGAGGAGTTCAAATAACGTGTTTTTAGATCATTTGTATCGTATCTTTTAGTACATAATTTTTCACCAAATTTCACAAACACTAAGAAAGTTTGTTTTTCGATTCAAAACAAGATTTTTAACGCTTTGAAGAGTTCAAATAACGTGTTTTTAGATCATTTGTATCGTATCTTTTACTACACAACTTTTCACCAAATTTTACAAACACTAAGAAAGTTTGTTTTTCGATTCAAAACAAGATTTTAACGCTTTGAGGAGTTCAACTAACGTGTTTTTAGATCATTTGTATCGTATCTTTAACTACATTACTTTTCACCAAATTTCACAAACACTAAGAAAGTTTGTTTTTCGATTCAAAACAACATTTTAACTCTTTCAGGAGTTCAAATAACGTGTTTTTAGATCATTTGTATCGTATCTTTTACTACATAACTTTTCACCAAATTTCACAAACACTAATAAAGTTTGTTTTCCGATTCAAAACACACTTTTAACGCTTTGAGGAGTTCAAATAACGTGTTTTTAAGAACATTTGTATCGTATCTTTTACTACATGACTTTTCACCAAATTTCACAAACACTAAGAAAGTTTGTTTTTCGATTCAAAACAAGATTTTAACGTTTTGAGGAGTTCAAATAACGTTTTTTTAGATCATTTGTATCGTATCTTTTACTACATAACTTTTAACCAAATTTCACAAACACTAAGAAAGTTTGTTTTTCGATTCAAAACCTGATTTTAACGCTTTGAGGAGCTCAAATAACGTGTTTTTAGATCATTTGTATCGTATCTTTTACTACATAACTTTTCACCAAATTTCACAAACACTAAGAAAGTTTGTTTTTCGATTCAAAACAAGATTTTAACGCTTTGAGGAGCTCAAATAACGTTTTTTTAAATCATTTGTATCGTATCTTTTACTACGTAACTTTTCACCAAATTTCACAAACACTAAGAAAGTTTGTTTTTCGATTCAAAACAAGATTTTAACGCTTTGAGGAGTTCAAATAACGTTTTTAGATCATTTGTATCGTATCGTTTATTACATAACTTTTCACCAAATTTCACAAACACTAAGAAAGTTTGTTTTTCGATTCAAAACAAGATTTTAACGCTTTGAGGAGTTCAAATAACGTGTTTTTAGATCATTTGTATCGTATCTTTTACTACATAACTTTTCACCAAATTTCACTAACACTAATAATGTTTGTTTTCCAATTCAAAACAAGATTTTAAAGCTTTGAGGAGCTCAAATAACGTGTTTGTAGATCATTTGTATTGTATCTTTTACTACATAACTTTTCACCAAATTTCACAAACACTAAGAAAGTTTGTTTTTCGATTCAAAACAAGATTTTAACGCTTTGAGGAGTTCAGATAACGTGTTTTTAGATCATTTGTATCGTATCTTTTACAACATAACTTTTCACCAAATTTTACAAACACTAAGAAAGTTTGTTTTTCGATTCAAAACAAGATTTTAACGCTTTTAGGAGCTCAAATAACGTGTTTTTAGATCATTTGTATCGTATCTTTTACTACATAACTTTTCACCAAATTTCACAAACACTAAGAAAGTTTGTTTTTCGATTCAAAACAAGATTTTAACGCTTTGAGGAGCTCAAATAACGTTTTTTTAAATCATTTGTATCGTATCTTTTACTACGTAACTTTTCAACAAATTTCACAAACACGTAGAAAGTTTGTTTTTCGATTCAAAACAAGATTTTAACGCTTTGAGGAGTTCAAATAACGTTTTTAGATCATTTGTATCGTATCTTTTATTACATAACTTTTCACCAAATTTCACAAACACTAAGAAAGTTTGTTTTTCGATTCAAAACAAGATTTTAACGCTTTGAGGAGTTCAAATAACGTGTTTTTAGATCATTTGTATCGTATCTTTTACTACATAACTTTTCACCAAATTTCACTAACACTAATAATGTTTGTTTTCCAATTCAAAACAAGATTTTAAAGCTTTGAGGAGCTCAAATAACGTGTTTGTAGATCATTTGTATTGTATCTTTTACTACATAACTTTTCACCAAATTTCACAAACACTAAGAAAGTTTGTTTTTTGATTCAAAACAAGATTTTAACGCTTTGAGGAGTTCAGATAACGTGTTTTTAGATCATTTGTATCGTATCTTTTACAACATAACTTTTCACCAAATTTTACAAACACTAAGAAAGTTTGTTTTTCGATTCAAAACAAGATTTTAACGCTTTTAGGAGCTCAAATAACGTGTTTTTAGATCATTTGTATCGTATCTTTTACTACATAACTTTTCACCAAATTTCACAAACACTAAGAAAGTTTGTTTTTCGATTCAAAACAAGATTTTAACGCTTTGAGGAGTTCAAATAACGTGTTTTTAGATCATTTGTATCGTATCTTTTACTACATAACTTTTCAACAAATTTCACAAACACGTAGAAAGTTTGTTTTCCGATTCAAAACTAGATTTTAACGCTTTGAGGAGTTCAAATAATGTGTTTTTAGATCATTTGTATCGTATCTTTTACTACATAATTTTTCACCAACTTTCACAAACACTAAGAAAGTTTGTTTTTCGATTCAAAACAAGATTGTAACTCTTCGAAGAGTTGAAATAACGTGTTATTAGATCATTTGTATCGTATCTTTTACTACATAACTTTTCACCAAATTTCACAAACACTAAGATATATTGTTTTTCGATTCAAAACAAGATTTTAACGCTTTGAGGAGTTCAAATAACGTGTTTTTAGAGCATTTGTATCGTATCTTTTACAACATAACTTTTCACCAAATTTCACAAACACTAATAATGTTTGTTTTTCAATTCAAAACAAGATTTTAACGCTTTGAGGAGCTCAAATAACGTGTTTGTAGATCATTTGTATCGTATCTTTTACTACATAACTTTTCACCAAATTTCACAAACACTAAGAAAGTTTGTTTTTCGATTCAAGACAAGAATTTAACGCTTTGAGGAGTTCAAATAACATGTTTTTAGATCATTTGTATCGTATCTTTTACTACATAACTTTTCACCGAATTTCACAAACACTAAGAAAGTTTGTTTTTCGATTCAAAACAAGATTTTAACGCTTTTAGGAGCTCAAATAACGTGTTTTTAGATCATTTGTATCGTATCTTTTAATACATAACTTTTCACCAAATTTCACAAACACCAAGAAAGTTTGTTTTTCGATTCAAAACAGGCTTCTAACGCTTTGAGGAGTTCAAATAACGTGTTTTTAGATCATTTGTATCGTATCTTTTAGTACACAACTTTTCACCAAATTTCACAAACACTAAGAAAGTTTGTTTTTCGATTCAAAACAAGATTTTAACGCTTTGAGGAGTTCAAATAACGTGTTTTTAGGTCATTTGTATCGTATGTTTTACGACATAAATTTTCACCAAATTTCACAAACACTAAGAAAGTTTGTTTTTCGATTCAAAACAAGATTTTAACGCTTTGAGGAGTTCAAATAACCTGTTTTTAGATCATTTGTATCGTATCTTTTACTACATAACTTTTCACCAAATTTCACAAACACCAAGAAAGTTTGTTTTTCGATTCAAAACAAGCTTTTAACGCTTTGAGGAGCTCAAATAACGTGTTTTTAGATCATTTGTATCGTATCTTTTACTACATAACTTTTCACCAAATTTCACATACACTAAGAAAGTTTGTTTTTCGATTCAAAATAACATTTTAATGCTTTGAGGTGCTCAGATAACGTGATTTTAGATCATTTGTATCGTATCTTTTACTACATAACTTTTCCCCAAATTTTACAAACACAAAGAAAGTTTGTTTTTCGATTCAAAACAAGATTTTAACGATTTGAGGAATTCAAATAACGTGTTTTTAGATCATTTGTATCGTATCTTTGACTACATAACTTTTCACCAAATTTCACAAACACTTAGAAAGTTTGTTTTTCGATTCAAAACTAGATTTTAACGCTTTGAGGAGTTCAAATAATATGTTTTTAGATCATTTGTATCGTATCTTTTACTACATAACTTTTCGACAAATTTCACAAACACTAAGAAAGTTTGTTTTCCGATTCAAAACAAGATTTTAACGCTTTGAGGTGTTCAAATAACGTATTTTTAGATCAATTGTATGGTATCTTTTACTACATAACTTTTCACCAAATTTCACAAACACAAAGAAAGTTTGTCTTTCGATTCAAAACAAGATTTTAACGCTTTCAAGAGTTCAAATAACGTGTTATTAGATCATTTGTATCGTATCTTTTACTACATAATTTTTCACCAAATTTCACAAACACTAAGAAAGATTGTTTTTCGATTCAAAACAAGATTTTAACGCTGTGAGGAGTTCAAATAACGTGTTTTTAGATCATTTGTATCGTATCTTTTACTACATAACTTTTCACCAAATTTCACTAACACTAATAATGTTTGTTTTCCAATTCAAAACAAGATTTTAAAGCTTTGAGGAGCTCAAATAACGTGTTTGTAGATCATTTGTATTGTATCTTTTACTACATAACTTTTCACCAAATTTCACAAACACTAAGAAAGTTTGTTTTTCGATTCAAAACAAGATTTTAACGTTTTGAGGAGTTCAAATAACCTGTTTTTAGATTATTTGTATCGTATCTTTTACTACATAACTTTTCACCAAATTTCACAAACACCAACAAAGTTTGTTTTTCGATTCAAAACAAGCTTTTAACGTTTTGAGGAGCTCAAATAACGTGTTTTTAGATCATTTGTATCGTATCTTTTACAACATAACTTTTCACCAAATTTCACATACACTAAGAAAGTATGTTTTTCGATTCAAAACAACATTTTAACGCTTTGAGGTGCTCAGATAACGTGTTTTTAGATCATTTGTATCGTATCTTTTACTACATAACGTTTCACCAAATTTTACAAACGCTAAGAAAGTTTGTTTTTCGATCCAAAACAAGATTTTAACGCTTTGAGGAGTTCGAATAACGTGTTTTTAGATCATTTGTATCGTATCTTTTACTAAATAACTTTTCGCCAAATTTCACAAACACTAAGAAAGTTTGTTTTTCGATTCAAAACAAGATTTTAACGCTTTGAGGAGTTCAAACAATGTGTTTTTAGATCATTTGTATCGTATCTTTTACTACATAACTTTTCACCAAATTTCACAAACACTAATAATGTTTGTTTTTCAGTTCAAAACAAGATTTTAACGCTTTGAGGAGCTCAAATAACGTGTTTGTAGATCATTTGTATCGTGTCTTTTACTACATAACTTTTCACCGAATTTCACAAACACTAAGAAAGTTTGTTTTTCGATTCAAAACAAGATTTTAACGCTTTGAGGAGTTCAAATAACGTGTTTTTAGATCAATTGTATCGTATCTTTTACTACATAACTTTTCACCAAATTTCACAAACACTAAGAAAGTTTGTTTTTCGATTCAAAGCAAGATTTTAACGCTTTTAGGAGCTCAAATAACGTGTTTTTAGATAATTTGTATCGTACCTTTTACTACATAACTTTTCACCAAATTTCATAAACACTAATAATGTTTGTTTTTCTGTTCAAAACAAGATTTTAACGCTTTGAGGAGCTCAAATAACGTGTTTGTAGATCATTTGTTTCGTATCTTTTACTACATAACTTTTCACCGAATTTCACAAACACTAAGAAAGTTTGTTTTTCGATTCAGAACAAGATTTTAACGCTTTGAGGAGTTCAAATAACTTGTTTTTAGATCATTTGTATCGTATATTTTACTACATAAATTTTCACCAAATTTCACAAACACTAAGAAAGTTTGTTTTTCGATTCAAAACAAGATTTTAACGCTTTTAGGAGTTCAAATAACGTGTTTTTAGATCATTTGTATCGTATACTACATAACTTTTCGACAAATTTCACAAACACTAAGAAAGTTTGTTTTCCGATTCAAAACAAGATTTTAACGCTTTGAGGTGTTCAAATAACGTATTTTTAGATCAATTGTATCGTATCTTTTACTACATAACTTTTCACCAAATTTCACAAACACAAAGAAAGTTTGTTTTTCGATTCAAAACAAGATTTTAACGCTTTCAAGAGTTCAAATAACGTGTTATTAGATCATTTGTATCGTATCTTTTACTACATAACTTTTCACTAAATTTCACAAACACTAAGAAAGATTGTTTTTCGATTCAAAGAAAGATTTTAACGCTGTGAGGAGTTCAAATAACCTGTTTTTAGATCATTTGTATCGTATCTTTTACTACATAACTTTTCACCAAATTTCACAAACACTAATAATGTTTGTTTTTCAATTCAAAACAAGATTTTAACGCTTTGAGGAGCTCAAATAACGTGTTTGTAGATCATTTGTATCGTATCTTTTACTACATAACTTTTCACCAAATTTCACAAACACTAAGAAAGTTCGTTTTTTCGATTCAAAACAAGAATTTAACGATTTGAGGAGTTCAAATAACGTGTTTTTAGATCATTTGTATCGTATCTTTTACTACATAACTTTTCACCAAATTTCACAAACACTAAGAAATGTTGTTTTTCGATTCAAAACAAGATTTTAGCGCTTTTAGGAGCTCAAATAACGTGTTTTTAGATCATTTGTATCGTATCTTTTACTACATAACTTTTCACCAAATTTCACAAACACTAATAATGTTTGTTTTTTCAGTTCAAAACAAGATTTTAACGCTTTAAGGAGCTCAAATAACGTGTTTGAAGATCATTTGTATCGTATCTTTTACTACATAACTTTTCACCGAATTTCACAAACACTAAGAAAGTTTGTTTTTCGATTCAAAACAAGATTTTAACGCTTTGAGGAGTTCAAATAACGTGTTTTTAGATCATTTGTATAGTATCTTTTACTACATAACTTTTCACCAAATTTCACAAACACTAAGAAAGTTTGTTTTTCGATTCAAAACAAGATTTTAACGCTTTTAGGAGCTCAAATAACGTGTTTTTAGATCATTTGTATCGTATCTTTTAATACATAACTTTTCACCAAATTTCACAAACACTAACAAAGTTTGTTTTTCGATTCAAAACAAGATTATAACGTTTTGAGGAGTTCAAATAACCTGTTTTTAGATCATTTGTATCGTATCTTTTACTACATAACTTTTCACCAAATTTCACAAACACCAAGAAAGTTTGTTTTTCGATTCAAAACAGGCTTTTAACGCTTTGAGGAGTTCAAATAACGTGTTTTTGGATCATTTGTATCGTATCTTTTAGTACACAACTTTTCACCAAATTTCACAAACACTAAGCAAGTTTGTTTTTCGATTCAAAACAAGATTTTTAACGCTTTGAAGAGTTCAAATAACGTGTTTTTAGATCATTTGTATCGTATCTTTTACGACATAACTTTTCACCAAATTTCACAAACACTAAGAAAGTTTGTTTTTCGATTGAAAACAAGATTGTAACGCTTTGAGGAGTTCAAATAACCTGTTTTTAGATCATTGGTATCGTATCTTTTACTACATAACTTTTCACCAAATTTCACAAACACCAAGAAAGTTTGTTTTTCTATTCAAAACAGGCTTTTAACGCTTTGAGGAGTTCAAATAACGTGTTTTTAGATCATTTGTATCGTATCTTTTAGTACATAATTTTTCACCAAATTTCACAAACACTAAGAAAGTTTGTTTTTCGATTCAAAACAAGATTTTTAACGCTTTGAAGAGTTCAAATAACGTGTTTTTAGATCATTTGTATCGTATCTTTTACTACATACCTTTTCACCAAATTTCACAAACACTAAGAAAGTTTGTTTTTCGATTCAAAACAAGATTTTAACGCTTTGAGGAGTTCAAATAACCTGTTTTTTGATCATTTGTATCGTATCTTTTACTACATAACTTTTCACCAAATTTCACAAACACCAAGAAAGTTTGTTTTTCGATTCAAAACAAGCTATTAACGCTTTGAGGAGCTCAAATAACGTGTTTTTAGATCATTTGTATCGTATCTTTTACTACATAACTTTTCACCAAATTTCACATACACTAAGAAAGTTTGTTTTTCGATTCAAAACAAGCTTTTAACGCTTTGAGGAGCTCAGATAACGTGTTTTTAGATCATTTGTATCGTATCTTTTACTACAGAACTTTTCACCAAATTTTACAAACACTAAGAAAGTTTGTTTTTCGATTCAAAACAAGATTTAACGCTTTGAGGAGTTCAACTAACGTGTTTTTAGATCATTTGTATCGTGTCTTTTACTACATAACTTTTCACCGAATTTCACAAACACTAAGAAAGTTTGTTTTGCGATTCAAACCAAGATTTCAACGCTTTGAGGAGTTCAAATAACGTGTTTTTAGATCATTTGTATCGTATCTTTTACTACATAACTTTTCACCAAATTTCACAAACACTAAGAAAGTTTGTTTTTCGATTCAAAACAAGATTTTAACGCTTTGAGGAGTTCAAATAACGTGATTTTAGAACATTTGTTTCGTATCTTTTACTACATAACTTTTCACCAAATTTCATAAACACTAATAATATTTGTTTTTCAGTTCAAAACAAGATTTTAACGCTTTGAGGAGCTCAAATAACGTGTTTGTAGATCATTTGTATCGTATCTTTTACTACATAACTTTTCACCGAATTTCACAAACACTAAGAAAGTTTGTTTTTCGATTCAGAACAAGATTTTAACGCTATGAGGAGTTCAAATAACGTGTTTTTAGATCATTTGTATCGTATATTTTACTACATAAATTTTCACCAAATTTCACAAACACTAAGAAAGTTTGTTTTTCGATTCAAAACAAGATTTTAACGCTTTGAGGAGTTCAAATAACGTGTTTTTAGATCATTTGTATCGTATCTTTTACTACATAACTTTTCGACAAATTTCACAAACACTAAGAAAGTTTGTTTTCCGATTCAAAACAAGATTTTAACGCTTTGAGGAGTTCAAATAACGTGTTTTTAGATCATTTGTATCGTATCTTTTACTAAATTACTTTTCGACAAATTTCACAAACACTAAGAAAGTTTGTTTTCCGATTCAAAACAAGATTTTAACGCTTTGAGGTGTTCAACTAACGTGTTTTTAGATCATTTGTATCGTATCTTTGACTACATAACTTTTCACCAAATTTTACAAACACTAAGAAGGTTTGTTTTTCGATTCAAAACAAGATTTTAACGCTTTGAGGAGTTCAAATAACGTGTTTTTAGATCATTTGCATCATATCTTTTAGTACTTAACTTTTCGCCAAATTTCACAAACACTTAGAAAGTTTGTTTTTCGATTCAAAACAAAATTTTAACGCTTTGAGGAGTTCAAATGACGTGTTTTTAGATCATTTGTATCGTATCTTTTACTACAAAACTTTTCCTCAAATTTCACAAACACTAAGAAAGTTTGTTTTTCGATTCAAAACAAGACTTTAACGCGTTGAGGAGTTCAAATAACGTGTTTTTAGATCATTTGTATCGTATCTTTTACTACATAACTTTTCGACAAATTTCACAAACACTAAGAAAGTTTGTTTTCCGATTCAAAACAAGATTTTAACGCTTTGAGGAGTTCAAATAACGTGTTTTTAGATAATTTGTATCGTATCTTTTACTACATAACTTTTCACCAAATTTCACAAAGACTAAGAAAGTTTGTTTTTCTATTCAAAACAAACTTTTAACGCTTTGAGGACCTCAAATAACATGTTTTTAGATCATTTGTATCGTATCTTTTACTACATAACTTTTCACCAAATTTCACAAACACTAAGAAAGTTTGTTTTTCGATTCAAAACCAGATTTTAACGCTTTGAGGAGTTCAAATAACGTGTTTTAAGATCATATGTATCGTATCTTTTACTACATAACTTTTCACCAAATTTCACAAACACTAATAATGTTTTTTTTCAATTCAAAACATGATTTTAACGCTTTGAGGAGCTCAAATAACGTGTTTGTAGATCGTTTGTACCGTATCTTTTACTACATAACTTTTCACCAAATTTCACAAACACTAAGAAAGTTTGTTTTTCGATTCAAAACAAGATTTTAACGCTTTGAGGAGTTCAGATAACGTGTTTTTAGATCATTTGTATCGTATCTTTTACGACATAACTTTTCACCAAATTTCACAAACACTAATAATGTTTTTTTTCAATTCAAAACATGATTTTAACGCTTTGAGGAGCTCAAATAACGTGTTTGTAGATCGTTTGTACCGTATCTTTTACAACATAACTTTTCACCAAATTTCACAAACACTAAGAAAGTTTGTTTTTCGATTCAAAACAAGATTTTGATGCTTTGAAGAGTTCAAATAACGTGTTTTTAGATCATTTGTATCGTATCTTTTACTACATAACTTTTCACCGAATTTCACAAACACTAAGAAAGTTTGTTTTTCGATTCAAAACAAGATTTTAACGCTTTGAGGAGTTCAAATAACGTGTTTTTAGATCATTTGTATCTTATCTTTTGCTACATAACTTTTCACCAAATTTCAAAAACACTAAGAAAGTTTGTTTTTCGATTCAAAACAAGATTTTAACGCTATGAGGAGTTCAAATAACGTGTTTCTAGATCATTTCTATCGTATCTTTTACTACATAACTCTTCACCAAATTTCACAAACACTAAGAAAGTTTGTTTTTCGATTGAAAACAAGATTATAACGCTATGAGGAGTTCAAATAACCTGTTTTTAGATTATTTGTATCGTAATTTTTACTACATAACTTTTCACCAATTTTCACAAACACCAACAAAGTTTGTTTTTCGATTCAAAACAGGCTTTTAACGCTTTGAGGAGTTCAAATAACGTGTTTTTAGATCATTTGTATCGTATCTTTCAGTACACAACTTTTCACCAAATTTCACAAACACTAAGAAAGTTTGTTTTTCGATTCAAAACAAGATTTTAACGCTTTTAGGAGCTCAAATAACGTGTTTTGTATCGTATCTTTTACAACATAACTTTTCACCAAATTTCACAAACACTAAGAAAGTTTGTTTTTCGATTCAAAACAAGATTTAAACGCTTTGAGGAGTTCAGATAACGTGTTTTTAGATCATTTGTATCGTATCTTTTACAACATAACTTTTCACCAAATTTTACAAACACTAAGAAAGTTTGTTTTTCGATTCAAAACAAGATTTTAACGCTTTTAGGAGCTCAAATAACGTGTTTTTAGATCATTTGTATCGTATCTTTTACTACATAACTTTTCACCAAATTTCACAAACACTAAGAAAGTTTGTTTTTCGATTCAAAACAAGATTTTAACGCTTTGAGGAGTTCAAATAACGTGTTTTTAGATCATTTGTATCGTATCTTTTACTACATAACTTTTCACCAAATTTCACAAACACGTAGAAAGTTTGTTTTCCGATTCAAAACTAGATTTTAACGCTTTGAGGAGTTCAAATAATGTGTTTTTAGATCATTTGTATCGTATCTTTTACTACATAACTTTTCACCAAATTTCACAAACACTAAGAAAGTTTGTTTTTCGATTCAAAACAAGATTTTAACTCTTCGAAGAGTTCAAATAACGTGTTATTAGATCATTTGTATCGTATCTTTTACTACATAACTTTTCACCAAATTTCACAAACACTAAGATATATTGTTTTTCGATTCAAAACAAGATTTTAACGCTTTGAGGAGTTCAAATAACGTGTTTTTAGAGCATTTGTATCGTATCTTTTACAACATAACTTTTCACCAAATTTCACAAAAACTAATAATGTTTGTTTTTCAATTCAAAACAAGATTTTAACGCTTTGAGGAGCTCAAATAACGTGTTTGTAGATCATTTGTATGGTATCTTTTACTACATAACTTTTCACCAAATTTCACAAACTCTAAGAAAGTTTGTTTTTCGATTCAAGACAAGAATTTAACGCTTTGAGGAGTTCAAATAACGTGGTTTTAGATCATTTGTATCGTATCTTTTACTACATAACTTTTCACCGAATTTCACAAACACTAAGAAAGTTTGTTTTTCGATTCAAAACAAGATTTTAACGCTTTTAGGAGCTCAAATAACGTGTTTTTAGATCATTTGTATCGTATCTTTTAATACATAACTTTTCACCAAATTTCACAAACACCAAGAAAGTTTGTTTTTCGATTCAAAACAGGCTTTTAACGCTTTGAGGAGTTCAAATAACGTGTTTTTAGATCATTTGTATCGTATCTTTTAGTACACAACTTTTCACCAAATTTCACAAACACTAAGAAAGTTTGTTTTTCGATTCAAAACAAGATTTTTAACGCTTTGAAGAGTTCAAATAACGTGTTTTTAGGTCATTTGTATCGTATCTTTTACGACATAAATTTTCACCAAATTTCACAAACACTAAGAAAGTTTGTTTTTCGATTCAAAAGAAGATTTTAACGCTTTGAGGAGTTCAAATAACCTGTTTTTAGATCATTTGTATCGTATCTTTTACTACATAACTTTTCACCAAATTTCACAAACACCAAGAAAGTTTGTTTTTCGATTCAAAACAAGCTTTTAACGCTTTGAGGAGCTCAAATAACGTGTTTTTAGATCATTTGTATCGTATCTTTTACTACATAACTTTTCACCAAATTTCACATACACTAAGAAAGTTAGTTTTTCGATTCAAAATAACATTTTAACGCTTTGAGTTGCTCAGATAACGTGATTTTAGATCATTTGTATCGTATCTTTTACTACATAACTTTTCCCCAAATTTTACAAACACAAAGAAAGTTTGTTTTTCGATTCAAAACAAGATTTTAACGATTTGAGGAGTTCAAATAACGTGTTTTTACATCATTTGTATCGTATCTTTGACTACATAACTTTTCACCAAATTTCACAAACACTTAGAAAGTTTGTTTTTCGATTCAAAACTAGATTTTAACGCTTTGAGGAGTTCAAATAATGTGTTTTTAGATCATTTGTATCGTATCTTTTACTACATAACTTTTCGACAAATTTCACAAACACTAAGAAAGTTTGTTTTCCGATTCAAAACAAGATTTTAACGCTTTGAGGTGTTCAAATAACGTATTTTTAGATCAATTGTATGGTATCTTTTACTACATAACTTTTCACCAAATTTCACAAACACAAAGAAAGTTTGTCTTTCGATTCAAAACAAGATTTTAACGCTTTCAAGAGTTCAAATAACGTGTTATTAGATCATTTGTATCGTATCTTTTACTACATAACTTTTCACCAAATTTCACAAACACTAAGAAAGTTTGTTTTTCGATTCAAAACAAGATTTTAACGTTTTGAGGAGTTCAAATAACCTGTTTTTAGATCATTTGTATCGTATCTTTTACTACATAACTTTTCACCAAATTTCACAAACACCAACAAAGTTTGTTTTTCGATTCAAAACAAGCTTTTAACGTTTTGAGGAGCTCAAATAACGTGTTTTTAGATCATTTGTATCGCATCTTTTACTACATAACTTTTCACCAAATTTCACATACACTAAGAAAGTATGTTTTTCGATTCAAAACAACATTTTAACGCTTTGAGGTGCTCAGATAACGTGTTTTTAGATCATTTGTATCGTATCTTTTACTACATAACGTTTCACCAAATTTTACAAACGCTAAGAAAGTTTGTTTTTCGATCCAAAACAAGATTTTAACGCTTTGAGGAGTTCGAATAACGTGTTTTTAGATCATTTGTATCGTATCTTTTACTAAATAACTTTTCGCCAAATTTCACAAACACTAAGAAAGTTTGTTTTTCGATTCAAAACAAGATTTTAACGCTTTGAGGAGTTCAAACAATGTGTTTTTAGATCATTTGTATCGTATCTTTTACTACATAACTTTTCACCAAATTTCACAAACACTAATAATGTTTGTTTTTCAGTTCAAAACAAGATTTTAACGCTTTGAGGAGCTCAAATAACGTGTTTGTAGATCATTTGTATCGTGTCTTTTACTACATAACTTTTCACCGAATTTCACAAACAGTAAGAAAGTTTGTTTTTCGATTCAAAACAAGATTTTAACGCTTTGAGGAGTTCAAATAACGTTTTTTTAGATCAATTGTATCGTATCTTTTACTACATAACTTTTCACCAAATTTCACAAACACTAAGAAAGTTTGTTTTTCGATTCAAAACAAGATTTGAACGCTTTTAGGAGCTCAAATAACGTGTTTTTAGATCATTTGTATCGTATCTTTTACTACATAACTTTTCACCAAATTTCATAAACACTAATAATGTTTGTTTTTCAGTTCAAAACAAGATTTTAACGCTTTGAGGAGCTCAAATAACGTGTTTGTAGATCATTTGTTTCGTATCTTTTACTACATAACTTTTCACCGAATTTCACAAACACTAAGAAAGTTTGTTTTTCGATTCAGAACAAGATTTTAACGCTTTGAGGAGTTCAAATAACGTGTTTTTAGATCATTTGTATCGTATATTTTACTACATAAATTTTCACCAAATTTCACAAACACTAAGAAAGTTTGTTTTTCGATTCAAAACAAGATTTTAACGCTTTTAGGAGTTCAAATAACGTGTTTTTAGATCATTTGTATCGTATCTATACATAACTTTTCACCAAATTTCACAAACACTAACAAAGTTTGTTTTTCGATTCAAAACAAGATTATAACGTTTTGAGGAGTTCAAATAACCTGTTTTTAGATCATTTGTATCGTATCTTTTACTACATAAATTTTCACCAAATTTCACAAACACCAAGAAAGTTTGTTTTTCGATTCAAAACAGGCTTTTAACGCTTTGAGGAGTTCAAATAACGTGTTTTTAGATCATTTGTATCGTATCTTTTAGTACACAACTTTTCACCAAATTTCACAAACACTAAGAAAGTTTCTTTTTCGATTCAAAACAAGATTTTTAACGCTTTCAAGAGTTCAAATAACGTGTTTTTAGATCATTTGTATCGTATCTTTTACGACATAACTTTTCACCAAATTTCACAAATACTAAGAAAGTTTGTTATTCGATTCAAAACAAGATTTTAACGCTTTGAGGAGTTCAAATAACCTGTTTTTAGATCATTTGTATCGTATCTTTTACTACATAACTTTTCACCAAATTTCACAAACACCAAGAAAGTTTGTTTTTCGATTCAAAACAAGCTTTTATCGCTTTGAGGAGCTCAAATAACGTGTTTTTAGATCATTTCTATCGTATCTTTTACTACATAACTTTTCACCAAATTTCACATACACTAAGAAACTTTGTTTTTCGATTCAAAACAGGCTTTTAACGCTTTGAGGAGTTCAAATAACGTGTTTTTAGATCATTTGTATAGTATCTTTTACTACATAACTTTTCACCAAATTTCACAAACACTAAGAAAGTTTGTTTTTCGATTCAAAACAAGCTTTTAACGCTTTTAGGAGCTCAAATAACGTGTTTTTAGATCATTTGTATCGTATCTTTTACTACATAACTTTTCACCAAATTTCACAAACACTAACAAAGTTTGTTTTTCGATTCAAAATAAGATTATAACGTTTTGAGGAGTTCAAATAACCTGTTTTTAGATCATTTGTATCGTATCTTTTAGTACATAACTTTTCACCAAATTTCACAAACACTAAGAAAGTTTGTTTTTCGATTCAAAACAGGCTTTTAACGCTTTAAGGAGTTCAAATAACGTGTTTTTAGATCATTTGTATCATATCTTTTAGTACACAATTTTTCACCAAATTTCACAAACACTAAGAAAGTTTGTTTTTCGATTGAAAACAAGATTTTTAACGCTTTGAAGAGTTCAAATAACGTGTTTTTAGATCATTTATATCGTATCTTTTACTACATAACTTTTCGACAAATTTCACAAACACTAAGAAAGTTTGTTTTTCGATTGAAAACAAGATTTTAACGCTTTGAGGAGTTCAAATAACCTGTTTTTAGATCATTGGTATCGTATCTTTTACTACATAACTTTTCACCAAATTTCACAAACACCAAGAAAGTTTGTTTTTCGATTCAAAACAGGCTTTTAACGCTTTGAGGAGTTCAAATAACGTGTTTTTAGATCATTTGTATCGTATCTTTTAGTACATAATTTTTCACCAAATTTCACAAACACTAAGAAAGTTTGTTTTTCGATTCAAAACAAGATTTTTAACGCTTTGAAGAGTTCAAATAACGTGTTTTTAGATCATTTGTATCGTATCTTTTACTACACAACTTTTCACCAAATTTTACAAACACTAAGAAATTTTGTTTTTCGATTCAAAACAAGATTTTAACGCTTTGAGGAGTTCAACTAACGTGTTTTTAGATCATTTGTATCGTATCTTTAACTACATTACTTTTCACCAAATTTCACAAACACTAAGAAAGTTTGTTTTTCGATTCAAAACAACATTTTAACTCTTTCAGGAGTTCAAATAACGTGTTTTTAGATCATTTGTATCGTATCTTTTACTACATAACTTTTCACCAAATTTCACAAACACTAATAAAGTTTGTTTTCCGATTCAAAACACACTTTTAACGCTTTGAGGAGTTCAAATAACGTGTTTTTAAGAACATTTGTATCGTATCTTTTACTACATGACTTTTCACCAAATTTCACAAACACTAAGAAAGTTTGTTTTTCGATTCAAAACAAGATTTTAACGTTTTGAGGAGTTCAAATAACTTTTTTTTAGATCATTTGTATCGTATCTTTTACTACATAACTTTTAACCAAATTTCACAAACACTAAGAAAGTTTGTTTTTCGATTCAAAACCTGATTTTAACGCTTTGAGGAGCTCAAATAACGTGTTTTTAGATCATTTGTATCGTATCTTTTACTACATAACTTTTCACCAAATTTCACAAACACTAAGAAAGTTTGTTTTTCGATTCAAAACAAGATTTTAACGCTTTGAGGAGCTCAAATAACGTTTTTTTAAATCATTTGTATCGTATCTTTTACTACGTAACTTTTCACCAAATTTCACAAACACTAAGAAAGTTTGTTTTTCGATTCAAAACAAGATTTTAACGCTTTGAGGAGTTCAAATAACGTTTTTAGATCATTTGTATCGTATCTTTTATTACATAACTTTTCACCAAATTTCACAAACACTAAGAAAGTTTGTTTTTCGATTCAAAACAAGATTTTAACGCTTTGAGGAGTTCAAATAACGTGTTTTTAGATCATTTGTATCGTATCTTTTACTACATAACTTTTCGACAAATTTCACAAACACTAAGAAAGTTTGTTTTCCGATTCAAAACAAGATTTTAACGCTTTGAGGAGTTCAAATAACGTGTTTTTAGATCATTTGTATCGTATCTTTTACGAAATTACTTTTCGACAAATTTCACAAACACTAAGAAAGTTTGTTTTCCGATTCAAAACAAGATTTTAACGCTTTGAGGTGTTCAACTAACGTGTTTTTAGATCATTTGTATTGTATCTTTTACTACATAATTTTTCACCAAATTTCACAAACACTAAGAAAGTTTGTTTTCCGATTCAAAACAAGATTTTAACGCTTTGAAGAGTTCAAATAACGTGTTATTAGATCATTTGTATCGTATCTTTGACTACATAACTTTTCACCAAATTTTACAAACACTAAGAAGGTTTGTTTTTCGATTCAAAACAAGATTTTAACGCTTTGAGGAGTTCAAATAACGTGTTTTTAGATCATTTGCATCATATCTTTTAGTACATAACTTTTCGCCAAATTTCACAAACACTTAGAAAGTTTGTTTTTCGATTCAAAACAAAATTTTAACGCTTTGAGGAGTTCAAATGACGTGTTTTTTGATCATTTGTATCGTATCTTTTACTACAAAACTTTTCCTCAAATTTCACAAACACTAAGAAAGTTTGTTTTTCGATTCAAAACAAGACTTTAACGCGTTGAGGAGTTCAAATAACGTGTTTTTAGATCATTTGTATCGTATCTTTTACTACATAACTTTTCGACAAATTTCACAAACACTAAGAAAGTTTGTTTTCCGATTCAAAACAAGATTTTAACGCTTTGAGGAGTTCAAATAACGTGTTTTTAGATAATTTGTATCGTATCTTTTACTACATAACTTTTCACCAAATTTCACAAAGACTAAGAAAGTTTGTTTTTCTATTCAAAACAAACTTTTAACGCTTTGAGGACCTCAAATAACATGTTTTTAGATCATTTGTATCGTATCTTTTACTACATAACTTTTCACCAAATTTCACAAACACTAAGAAAGTTTGTTTTTCGATTCAAAACCAGATTTTAACGCTTTGAGGAGTTCAAATAACGTGTTTTAAGATCATATGTATCGAATCTTTTACTACATATCTTTTCACCAAATTTTACAAACACTAAGAAAGTTTGTTTTTCGATTCAAAACACACTTTTAACGCTTTGAGGAATTCGAATAACGTGTTTTTAGATCATTTGTATCGTATCTTTTACTACATAACTTTTCACCAAATTTCACAAACACTAAGAAAGTTTGTTTTTCGATTCAAAACAAGATTTTAACGCTTTGAGGAGTTCAGATAACGTGTTTTTAGATCATTTGTATCGTATCTTTTACGACATAACTTTTCACCAAATTTCACAAACACTAATAATGTTTTTTTTCAATTCAAAACATGATTTTAACGCTTTGAGGAGCTCAAATAACGTGTTTGTAGATCGTTTGTACCGTATCTTTTACTACATAACTTTTCACCAAATTTCACAAACACTAAGAAAGTTTGTTTTTCGATTCAAAACAAGATTTTGATGCTTTGAAGAGTTCAAATAACGTGTTTTTAGATCATTTGTATCGTATCTTTTACTACATAACTTTTCACCGAATTTCACAAACACTAAGAAAGTTTGTTTTTCGATTCAAAACAAGATTTTAACGCTTTGAGGAGTTCAAATAACGTGTTTTTAGATCATTTGTATAGTATCTTTTACTACATAACTTTTCACCAAATTTCACAAACACTAAGAAAGTTTGTTTTTCGATTCAAAACAAGATTTTAACGCTTTGAGGAGTTCAAATAACCTGTTTTTTGATCATTTGTATCGTATCTTTTACTACATAACTTTTCACCAAATTTCACAAACACCAAGAAAGTTTGTTTTTCGATTCAAAACAAGCTATTAACGCTTTGAGGAGCTCAAATAACGTGTTTTTAGATCATTTGTATCGTATCTTTTACTACATAACTTTTCACCAAATTTCACATACACTAAGAAAGTTTGTTTTTCGATTCAAAACAAGCTTTTAACGCTTTGAGGAGCTCAGATAACGTGTTTTTAGATCATTTGTATCGTATCTTTTACTACATAACTTTTCACCAAATTTTACAAACACTAAGAAAGTTTGTTTTTCGATTCAAAACAAGATTTTAACGCTTTGAGGAGTTCAACTAACGTGTTTTTAGATCATTTGTATCGTGTCTTTTACTACATAACTTTTCACCGAATTTCACAAACACTAAGAAAGTTTGTTTTGCGATTCAAACCAAGATTTTAACGCTTTGAGGAGTTCAAATAACGTGTTTTTAGATCATTTGTATCGTATCTTTTACTACATAACTTTTCACCAAATTTCACAAACACTAAGAAAGTTTGTTTTTCGATTCAAAACAAGATTTTAACGCTTTGAGGAGTTCAAATAACGTGATTTTAGAACATTTGTTTCGTATCTTTTACTACATAACTTTTCACCAAATTTCATAAACACTAATAATATTTGTTTTTCAGTTCAAAACAAGATTTTAACGCTTTGAGGAGCTCAAATAACGTGTTTGTAGATCATTTGTATCGTATCTTTTACTACATAACTTTTCACCGAATTTCACAAACACTAAGAAAGTTTGTTTTTCGATTCAGAACAAGATTTTAACGCTTTGAGGAGTTCAAATAACGTGTTTTTAGATCATTTGTATCGTATATTTTACTACATAAATTTTCACCAAATTTCACAAACACTAACAAAGTTTGTTTTTCGATTCAAAACAAGATTTTAACGCTTTTAGGAGTTCAAATAACGTGTTTTTAGATCATTTGTATCGTATCTTTTAGTACACAACTTTTCACCAAATTTCACAAACACTAAGAAAGTTTTTTTTTGATTCAAAACAAGATTATAACGCTTTGAAGGGTTCAAATAACGTGTTTTTAGATCATTTGTATCGTATCTTTTACTACATAAATTTTCACCAAATTTCACAAATACTAAGAAATTTTGTTTTTCGATTCAAAACAGGCTTTTAACGCTTTGAGGAGTTCAAATAACGTGTTTTTAGATCATTTGTATAGTATCTTTTACTACATAACTTTTCACCAAATTTCACAAACACTAAGAAAGTTTGTTTTTCGATTCAAAACAAGCTTTTAACGCTTTTAGGAGCTCAAATAACGTGTTTTTAGATCATTTGTATCGTATCTTTTACTACATAACTTTTCACCAAATTTCACAAACACTAACAAAGTTTGTTTTTCGATTCAAAATAAGATTATAACGTTTTGAGGAGTTCAAATAACCTGTTTTTAGATCATTTGTATCGTATCTTTTAGTACATAACTTTTCACCAAATTTCACAAACACTAAGAAAGTTTGTTTTTCGATTCAAAACAGGCTTTTAACGCTTTAAGGAGTTCAAATAACGTGTTTTTAGATCATTTGTATCATATCTTTTAGTACACAATTTTTCACCAAATTTCACAAACACTAAGAAAGTTTGTTTTTCGATTGAAAACAAGATTTTTAACGCTTTGAAGAGTTCAAATAACGTGTTTTTAGATCATTTATATCGTATCTTTTACTACATAACTTTTCGACAAATTTCACAAACACTAAGAAAGTTTGTTTTTCGATTGAAAACAAGATTTTAACGCTTTGAGGAGTTCAAATAACCTGTTTTTAGATCATTGGTATCGTATCTTTTACTACATAACTTTTCACAAAATTTCACAAACACCAAGAAAGTTTGTTTTTCGATTCAAAACAGGCTTTTAACGCTTTGAGGAGTTCAAATAACGTGTTTTTAGATCATTTGTATCGTATCTTTTAGTACATAATTTTTCACCAAATTTCACAAACACTAAGAAAGTTTGTTTTTCGATTCAAAACAAGATTTTTAACGCTTTGAAGAGTTCAAATAACGTGTTTTTAGATCATTTGTATCGTATCTTTTACTACACAACTTTTCACCAAATTTTACAAACACTAAGAAAGTTTGTTTTTCGATTCAAAACAAGATTTTAACGCTTTGAGGAGTTCAACTAACGTGTTTTTAGATCATTTGTATCGTATCTTTAACTACATTACTTTTCACCAAATTTCACAAACACTAAGAAAGTTTGTTTTTCGATTCAAAACAACATTTTAACTCTTTCAGGAGTTCAAATAACGTGTTTTTAGATCATTTGTATCGTATCTTTTACTACATAACTTTTCACCAAATTTCACAAACACTAATAAAGTTTGTTTTCCGATTCAAAACACACTTTTAACGCTTTGAGGAGTTCAAATAACGTGTTTTTAAGAACATTTGTATCGTATCTTTTACTACATGACTTTTCACCAAATTTCACAAACACTAAGAAAGTTTGTTTTTCGATTCAAAACTAGATTTTAACGTTTTGAAGAGTTCAAATAACGTTTTTTTAGATCATTTGTATCGTATCTTTTACTACATAACTTTTAACCAAATTTCACAAACACTAAGAAAGTTTGTTTTTCGATTCAAAACCTGATTTTAACGCTTTGAGGAGCTCAAATAACGTGTTTTTAGATCATTTGTATCGTATCTTTTACTACATAACTTTTCACCAAATTTCACAAACACTAAGAAAGTTTGTTTTTCGATTCAAAACAAGATTTTAACGCTTTGAGGAGCTCAAATAACGTTTTTTTAAATCATTTGTATCGTATCTTTTACTACGTAACTTTTCACCAAATTTCACAAACACTAAGAAAGTTTGTTTTTCGATTCAAAACAAGATTTTAACGCTTTGAGGAGTTCAAATAACGTTTTTAGATCATTTGTATCGTATCTTTTATTACATAACTTTTCACCAAATTTCACAAACACTAAGAAAGTTTGTTTTTCGATTCAAAACAAGATTTTAACGCTTTGAGGAGTTCAAATAACGTGTTTTTAGATCATTTGTATCGTATCTTTTACTACATAACTTTTCGACAAATTTCACAAACACTAAGAAAGTTTGTTTTCCGATTCAAAACAAGATTTTAACGCTTTGAGGAGTTCAAATAACGTGTTTTTAGATCATTTGTATCGTATCTTTTACTAAATTACTTTTCGACAAATTTCACAAACACTAAGAAAGTTTGTTTTCCGATTCAAAACAAGATTTTAACGCTTTGAGGTGTTCAACTAACGTGTTTTTAGATCATTTGTATCGTATCTTTTACTACATAATTTTTCACCAAATTTCACAAACACTAAGAAAGTTTGTTTTCCGATTCAAAACAAGATTTTAACGCTTTGAAGAGTTCAAATAACGTGTTATTAGATCATTTGTATCGTATCTTTGACTACATAACTTTTCACCAAATTTTACAAACACTAAGAAGGTTTGTTTTTCGATTCAAAACAAGATTTTAACGCTTTGAGGAGTTCAAATAACGTGTTTTTAGATCATTTGCATCATATCTTTTAGTACATAACTTTTCGCCAAATTTCACAAACACTTAGAAAGTTTGTTTTTCGATTCAAAACAAAATTTTAACGCTTTGAGGAGTTCAAATGACGTGTTTTTAGATCATTTGTATCGTATCTTTTACTACAAAACTTTTCCTCAAATTTCACAAACACTAAGAAAGTTTGTTTTTCGATTCAAAACAAGACTTTAACGCGTTGAGGAGTTCAAATAACGTGTTTTTAGATCATTTGTATCGTATCTTTTACTACATAACTTTTCGACAAATTTCACAAACACTAAGAAAGTTTGTTTTCCGATTCAAAACAAGATTTTAACGCTTTGAGGAGTTCAAATAACGTGTTTTTAGATAATTTGTATCGTATCTTTTACTACATAACTTTTCACCAAATTTCACAAAGACTAAGAAAGTTTGTTTTTCTATTCAAAACAAACTTTTAACGCTTTGAGGACCTCAAATAACATGTTTTTAGATCATTTGTATCGTATCTTTTACTACATAACTTTTCACCAAATTTCACAAACACTAAGAAAGTTTGTTTTTCGATTCAAAACCAGATTTTAACGCTTTGAGGAGTTCAAATAACGTGTTTTAAGATCATATGTATCGTATCTTTTACTACATATCATTTCACCAAATTTTACAAACACTAAGAAAGTTTGTTTTTCGATTCAAAACACACTTTTAACGCTTTGAGGAATTCGAATAACGTGTTTTTAGATCATTTGTATCGTATCTTTTACTACATAACTTTTCACCAAATTTCACAAACACTAAGAAAGTTTGTTTTTCGATTCAAAACAAGATTTTAACGCTTTGAGGAGTTCAGATAACGTGTTTTTAGATCATTTGTATGGTATCTTTTACGACATAACTTTTCACCAAATTTCACAAACACTAATAATGTTTTTTTTCAATTCAAAACATGATTTTAACGCTTTGAGGAGCTCAAATAACGTGTTTGTAGATCGTTTGTACCGTATCTTTTACTACATAACTTTTCACCAAATTTCACAAACACTAAGAAAGTTTGTTTTTCGATTCAAAACAAGATTTTGATGCTTTGAAGAGTTCAAATAACGTGTTTTTAGATCATTTGTATCGTATCTTTTACTACATAACTTTTCACCGAATTTCACAAACACTAAGAAAGTATGTTTTTCGATTCAAAACAAGATTTTAACGCTTTGAGGAGTTCAAATAACGTGTTTTTAGATCATTTGTATCTTATCTTTTGCTACATAACTTTTCACCAAATTTCACAAACACTAAGAAAGTTTGTTTTTCGATTCAAAACAAGATTTTAACGCTATGAGGAGTTCAAATAACGTGTTTCTAGATCATTTCTATCGTATCTTTTACTACATAACTCTTCACCAAATTTCACAAACACTAAGAAAGTTTGTTTTTCGATTGAAAACAAAATTATAACGCTATGAGGAGTTCAAATAACCTGTTTTTAGATTATTTGTATCGTAATTTTTACTACATAACTTTTCACCAATTTTCACAAACACCAACAAAGTTTGTTTTTCGATTCAAAACAGGCTTTTAACGCTTTGAGGAGTTCAAATAACGTGTTTTTAGATTATTTGTATCGTATCTTTCAGTACACAACTTTTCACCAAATTTCACAAACACTAAGAAAGTTTGTTTTTCGATTCAAAACAAGATTTTAACGCTTTTAGGAGCTCAAATAACGTGTTTTGTATCGTATCTTTTACAACATAACTTTTCACCAAATTTCACAAACACTAAGAAAGTTTGTTTTTCGATTCAAAACAAGATTTTAACGCTTTGAGGAGTTCAGATAACGTGTTTTTAGATCATTTGTATCGTATCTTTTACAACATAACTTTTCACCAAATTTTACAAACACTAAGAAAGTTTGTTTTTCGATTCAAAACAAGATTTTAACGCTTTTAGGAGCTCAAATAACGTGTTTTTAGATCATTTGTATCGTATCTTTTACTACATAACTTTTCACCAAATTTCACAAACACTAAGAAAGTTTGTTTTTCGATTCAAAACAAGATTTTAACGCTTTGAGGAGTTCAAATAACGTGTTTTTAGATCATTTGTATCGTATCTTTTACTACATAACTTTTCACCAAATTTCACAAACACGTAGAAAGTTTGTTTTCCGATTCAAAACTAGATTTTAACGCTTTGAGGAGTTCAAATAATGTGTTTTTAGATCATTTGTATCGTATCTTTTACTACATAACTTTTCACCAAATTTCACAAACACTAAGAAAGTTTGTTTTTCGATTCAAAACAAGATTTTAACTCTTCGAAGAGTTCAAATAACGTGTTATTAGATCATTTGTATCGTATCTTTTACTACATAACTTTTCACCAAATTTCACAAACACTAAGATATATTGTTTTTCGATTCAAAACAAGATTTTAACGCTTTGAGGAGCTCAAATAACGTGTTTGTAGATCATTTGTATGGTATCTTTTACTACATAACTTTTCACCAAATTTCACAAACACTAAGAAAGTTTGTTTTTCGATTCAAGACAAGAATTCAACGCTTTGAGGAGTTCAAATAACGTGTTTTTAGATCATTTGTATCGTATCTTTTACTACATAACTTTTCACCGAATTTCACAAACACTAAGAAAGTTTGTTTTTCGATTCAAAACAAGATTTTAACGCTTTTAGGAGCTCAAATAACGTGTTTTTAGATCATTTGTATCGTATCTTTTAATACATAACTTTTCACCAAATTTCACAAACACCAAGAAAGTTTGTTTTTCGATTCAAAACAGGCTTTTAACGCTTTGAGGAGTTCAAATAACGTGTTTTTAGATCATTTGTATCGTATCTTTTAGTACACAACTTTTCACCAAATTTCACAAACACTAAGAAAGTTTGTTTTTCGATTCAAAACAAGATTTTTAACGCTTTGAAGAGTTCAAATAACGTGTTTTTAGGTCATTTGTATCGTATCTTTTACGACATAAATTTTCACCAAATTTCACAAACACTAAGAAAGTTTGTTTTTCGATTCAAAACACGATTTTAACGCTTTGAGGAGTTCAAATAACCTGTTTTTAGATCATTTGTATCGTATCTTTTTCTACATAACTTTTCACCAAATTTCACAAACACCAAGAAAGTTTGTTTTTCGATTCAAAACAAGCTTTTAACGCTTTGAGGAGCTCAAATAACGTGTTTTTAGATCATTTGTATCGTATCTTTTACTACATAACTTTTCACCAAATTTCACATACACTAAGAAAGTTTGTTTTTCGATTCAAAATAACATTTTAACGCTTTGAGGTGCTCAGATAACGTGATTTTAGATCATTTGTATCGTATCTTTTACTACATAACTTTTCCCCAAATTTTCCAAACACAAAGAAAGTTTGTTTTTCGATTCAAAACAAGATTTTAACGATTTGAGGAGTTCAAATAACGTGTTTTTACATCATTTGTATCGTATCTTTGACTACATAACTTTTCACCAAATTTCACAAACACTTAGAAAGTTTGTTTTTCGATTCAAAACTAGATTTTAACGCTTTGAGGAGTTCAAATAACGTGTTTTTAGATCAATTGTATCGTATCTTTTACTACATAACTTTTCACCAAATTTCACAAACACTAAGAAAGTTTGTCTTTCGATTCAAAACAAGATTTTAACGCTTTCAAGAGTTCAAATAACGTGTTTTTAGATCATTTGTATCGTATACTACATAACTTTTCGACAAATTTCACAAACACTAAGAAAGATTGTTTTTCGATTCAAAACAAGATTTTAACGCTGTGAGGAGTTCAAATAACCTGTTTTTAGATCATTTGTATCGTATCTTTTACTACATAACTTTTCACCAAATTTCACAAACACTAATAATGTTTGTTTTTCAATTCAAAACAAGATTTTAACGCTTTGAGGAGCTCAAATAACGTGTTTGTAGATCATTTGTATCGTATCTTTTACTACATAACTTTTCACCAAATTTCACAAACACTAAGAAAGTTCGTTTTTCGATTCAAAACAAGATTTTAACGCTTTGAGGAGTTCAAATAACGTGTTTTTAGATCATTTGTATCGTATCTTTTACTACATAACTTTTCACCAAATTTCACAAACACTAAGAAATGTTGTTTTTCGATTCAAAACAAGATTTTAGCGCTTTTAGGAGCTCAAATAACGTGTTTTTAGATCATTTGTATCGTATCTTTTAATACATAACTTTTCACCAAATTTCACAAACACTAACAAAGTTTGTTTTTCGATTCAAAACAAGATTATAACGTTTTGAGGAGTTCAAATAACCTGTTTTTAGATCATTTGTATCGTATCTTTTACTACATAACTTTTCACCAAATTTCACAAACACCAATAAAGTTTGTTTTTCGATTCAAAACAGGCTTTTAACGCTTTGAGGAGTTCAAATAACGTGTTTTTAGATCATTTGTATCGTATCTTTTAGTACACAACTTTTCACCAAATTTCACAAACACTAAGCAAGTTTGTTTTTCGATTCAAAACAAGATTTTTAACGCTTTGAAGAGTTCAAATAACGTGTTTTTAGATCATTTGTATCGTATCTTTTACGACATAACTTTTCACCAAATTTCACAAACACTAAGAAAGTTTGTTTTTCGATTGAAAACAAGATTGTAACGCTTTGAGGAGTTCAAATAACCTGTTTTTAGATCATTGGTATCGTATCTTTTACTACATAACTTTTCACCAAATATCACAAACACCAAGAAAGTTTGTTTTTCTATTCAAAACAGGCTTTTAACGCTTTGAGGAGTTCAAATAACGTGTTTTTAGATCATTTGTATCGTATCTTTTAGTACATAATTTTTCACCAAATTTCACAAACACTAAGAAAGTTTGTTTTTCGATTCAAAACAAGATTTTTAACGCTTTGAAGAGTTCAAATAACGTGTTTTTAGATCATTTGTATCGTATCTTTTACTACATAACTTTTCACCAAATTTCACAAACACTAAGAAAGTTTGTTTTTCGATTCAAAACAAGATTTTAACGCTTTGAGGAGTTCAAATAACCTGTTTTTTGATCATTTGTATCGTATCTTTTACTACATAACTTTTCACCAAATTTCACAAACACCAAGAAAGTTTGTTTTTCGATTCAAAACAAGCTTTTAACGCTTTGAGGAGCTCAAATAACATGTTTTTAGATCATTTGTATCGTATCTTTTACTACATAACTTTTCACCAAATTTCACATACACTAAGAAAGTTTGTTTTTCGATTCAAAACAAGCTTTTAACGCTTTGAGGAGCTCAGATAACGTGTTTTTAGATCATTTGTATCGTATCTTTTACTACATAACTTTTCACCAAATTTTACAAACACTAAGAAAGTTTGTTTTTCGATTCAAAACAAGATTTTAACGCTTTGAGGAGTTCAACTAACGTGTTTTTAGATCATTTGTATCGTGTCTTTTACTACATAACTTTTCACCGAATTTCACAAACACTAAGAAAGTTTATTTTTCGATTCAAAACAAGATTTTAACGCTTTGAGGAGTTCAAACAATGTGTTTTTAGATCATTTGTATCGTATCTTTTACTACATAACTTTTCACCAAATTTCACAAACACTAATAATGTTTGTTTTTCAGTTCAAAACAAGATTTTAACGCTTTAAGGAGCTCAAATAACGTGTTTGAAGATAATTTGTATCGTATCTTTTACTACATAACTTTTCGCCAAATTTCACAAACACTAAGAAAGTTTGTTTTTCGATTCAAAACAAGATTTTAACGCTTTGAGGAGTTCAAACAATGTGTTTTTAGATCATTTGTATCGTATCTTTTACTACATAACTTTTCACCAAATTTCACAAACACTAATAATGTTTGTTTTTCAGTTCAAAACAAGATTTTAACGCTTTAAGGAGCTCAAATAACGTGTTTGAAGATCATTTGTATCGTATCTTTTACTACATAACTTTTCACCGAATTTCACAAACACTAAGAAAGTTTGTTTTTCGATTCAAAACAAGATTTTAACGCTTTGAGGAGTTCAAATAACGTGTTTTTAGATCATTTGTATAGTATCTTTTACTACATAACTTTTCACCAAATTTCACAAACACTAAGAAAGTTTGTTTTTCGATTCAAAACAAGATTTTAACGCTTTTAGGAGCTCAAATAACGTGTTTTTAGATCATTTGTATCGTATCTTTTAATACATAACTTTTCACCAAATTTCACAAACACTAACAAAGTTTGTTTTTCGATTCAAAACAAGATTATAACGTTTTGAGGAGTTCAAATAACCTGTTTTTAGATCATTTGTATCGTATCTTTTACTACATAACTTTTCACCAAATTTCACAAACACCAAGAAAGTTTGTTTTTCGATTCAAAACAGGCTTTTAACGCTTTGAGGAGTTCAAATAACGTGTTTTTAGATCATTTGTATCGTATCTTTTAGTACACAACTTTTCACCAAATTTCACAAACACTAAGCAAGTTTGTTTTTCGATTCAAAACAAGATTTTTAACGCTTTGAAGAGTTCAAATAACGTGTTTTTAGATCATTTGTATCGTATCTTTTACGACATAACTTTTCACCAAATTTCACAAACACTAAGAAAGTTTGTTTTTCGATTGAAAACAAGATTGTAACGCTTTGAGGAGTTCAAATAACCTGTTTTTAGATCATTGGTATCGTATCTTTTACTACATAACTTTTCACCAAATATCACAAACACCAAGAAAGTTTGTTTTTCTATTCAAAACAGGCTTTTAACGCTTTGAGGAGTTCAAATAACGTGTTTTTAGATCATTTGTATCGTATCTTTTAGTACATAATTTTTCACCAAATTTCACAAACACTAAGAAAGTTTGTTTTTCGATTCAAAACAAGATTTTAACGCTTTGAGGAGTTCAAATAACCTGTTTTTTGATCATTTGTATCGTATCTTTTACTACATAACTTTTCACCAAATTTCACAAACACCAAGAAAGTTTGTTTTTCGATTCAAAACAAGCTATTAACGCTTTGAGGAGCTCAAATAACGTGTTTTTAGATCATTTGTATCGTATCTTTTACTACATAACTTTTCACCAAATTTCACATACACTAAGAAAGTTTGTTTTTCGATTCAAAACAAGCTTTTAACGCTTTGAGGAGCTCAGATAACGTGTTTTTAGATCATTTGTATCGTATCTTTTACTACATAACTTTTCACCAAATTTTACAAACACTAAGAAAGTTTGTTTTTCGATTCAAAACAAGATTTTAACGCTTTGAGGAGTTCAACTAACGTGTTTTTAGATCATTTGTATCGTGTCTTTTACTACATAACTTTTCACCGAATTTCACAAACACTAAGAAAGTTTGTTTTGCGATTCAAACCAAGATTTTAACGCTTTGAGGAGTTCAAATAACGTGTTTTTAGATCATTTGTATCGTATCTTTTACTACATAACTTTTCACCAAATTTCACAAACACTAAGAAAGTTTGTTTTTCGATTCAAAACAAGATTTTAACGCTTTGAGGAGTTCAAATAACGTGATTTTAGAACATTTGTTTCGTATCTTTTACTACATAACTTTTCACCAAATTTCATAAACACTAATAATATTTGTTTTTCAGTTCAAAACAAGATTTTAACGCTTTGAGGAGCTCAAATAACGTGTTTGTAGATCATTTGTATCGTATCTTTTACTACATAACTTTTCACCGAATTTCACAAACACTAAGAAAGTTTGTTTTTCGATTCAGAACAAGATTTTAACGCTTTGAGGAGTTCAAATAACGTGTTTTTAGATCATTTGTATCGTATATTTTACTACATAAATTTTCACCAAATTTCACAAACACTAACAAAGTTTGTTTTTCGATTCAAAACAAGATTTTAACGCTTTTAGGAGTTCAAATAACGTGTTTTTAGATCATTTGTATCGTATCTTTTAGTACACAACTTTTCACCAAATTTCACAAACACTAAGAAAGTTTTTTTTTGATTCAAAACAAGATTATAACGCTTTGAAGGGTTCAAATAACGTGTTTTTAGATCATTTGTATCGTATCTTTTACTACATAAATTTTCACCAAATTTCACAAATACTAAGAAATTTTGTTTTTCGATTCAAAACAGGCTTTTAACGCTTTGAGGAGTTCAAATAACGTGTTTTTAGATCATTTGTATAGTATCTTTTACTACATAACTTTTCACCAAATTTCACAAACACTAAGAAAGTTTGTTTTTCGATTCAAAACAAGCTTTTAACGCTTTTAGGAGCTCAAATAACGTGTTTTTAGATCATTTGTATCGTATCTTTTACTACATAACTTTTCACCAAATTTCACAAACACTAACAAAGTTTGTTTTTCGATTCAAAATAAGATTATAACGTTTTGAGGAGTTCAAATAACCTGTTTTTAGATCATTTGTATCGTATCTTTTAGTACATAACTTTTCACCAAATTTCACAAACACTAAGAAAGTTTGTTTTTCGATTCAAAACAGGCTTTTAACGCTTTAAGGAGTTCAAATAACGTGTTTTTAGATCATTTGTATCATATCTTTTAGTACACAATTTTTCACCAAATTTCACAAACACTAAGAAAGTTTGTTTTTCGATTGAAAACAAGATTTTTAACGCTTTGAAGAGTTCAAATAACGTGTTTTTAGATCATTTATATCGTATCTTTTACTACATAACTTTTCGACAAATTTCACAAACACTAAGAAAGTTTGTTTTTCGATTGAAAACAAGATTTTAACGCTTTGAGGAGTTCAAATAACCTGTTTTTAGATCATTGGTATCGTATCTTTTACTACATAACTTTTCACAAAATTTCACAAACACCAAGAAAGTTTGTTTTTCGATTCAAAACAGGCTTTTAACGCTTTGAGGAGTTCAAATAACGTGTTTTTAGATCATTTGTATCGTATCTTTTAGTACATAATTTTTCACCAAATTTCACAAACACTAAGAAAGTTTGTTTTTCGATTCAAAACAAGATTTTTAACGCTTTGAAGAGTTCAAATAACGTGTTTTTAGATCATTTGTATCGTATCTTTTACTACACAACTTTTCACCAAATTTTACAAACACTAAGAAAGTTTGTTTTTCGATTCAAAACAAGATTTTAACGCTTTGAGGAGTTCAACTAACGTGTTTTTAGATCATTTGTATCGTATCTTTAACTACATTACTTTTCACCAAATTTCACAAACACTAAGAAAGTTTGTTTTTCGATTCAAAACAACATTTTAACTCTTTCAGGAGTTCAAATAACGTGTTTTTAGATCATTTGTATCGTATCTTTTACTACATAACTTTTCACCAAATTTCACAAACACTAATAAAGTTTGTTTTCCGATTCAAAACACACTTTTAACGCTTTGAGGAGTTCAAATAACGTGTTTTTAAGAACATTTGTATCGTATCTTTTACTACATGACTTTTCACCAAATTTCACAAACACTAAGAAAGTTTGTTTTTCGATTCAAAACTAGATTTTAACGTTTTGAAGAGTTCAAATAACGTTTTTTTAGATCATTTGTATCGTATCTTTTACTACATAACTTTTAACCAAATTTCACAAACACTAAGAAAGTTTGTTTTTCGATTCAAAACCTGATTTTAACGCTTTGAGGAGCTCAAATAACGTGTTTTTAGATCATTTGTATCGTATCTTTTACTACATAACTTTTCACCAAATTTCACAAACACTAAGAAAGTTTGTTTTTCGATTCAAAACAAGATTTTAACGCTTTGAGGAGCTCAAATAACGTTTTTTTAAATCATTTGTATCGTATCTTTTACTACGTAACTTTTCACCAAATTTCACAAACACTAAGAAAGTTTGTTTTTCGATTCAAAACAAGATTTTAACGCTTTGAGGAGTTCAAATAACGTTTTTAGATCATTTGTATCGTATCTTTTATTACATAACTTTTCACCAAATTTCACAAACACTAAGAAAGTTTGTTTTTCGATTCAAAACAAGATTTTAACGCTTTGAGGAGTTCAAATAACGTGTTTTTAGATCATTTGTATCGTATCTTTTACTACATAACTTTTCGACAAATTTCACAAACACTAAGAAAGTTTGTTTTCCGATTCAAAACAAGATTTTAACGCTTTGAGGAGTTCAAATAACGTGTTTTTAGATCATTTGTATCGTATCTTTTACTAAATTACTTTTCGACAAATTTCACAAACACTAAGAAAGTTTGTTTTCCGATTCAAAACAAGATTTTAACGCTTTGAGGTGTTCAACTAACGTGTTTTTAGATCATTTGTATCGTATCTTTTACTACATAATTTTTCACCAAATTTCACAAACACTAAGAAAGTTTGTTTTCCGATTCAAAACAAGATTTTAACGCTTTGAAGAGTTCAAATAACGTGTTATTAGATCATTTGTATCGTATCTTTGACTACATAACTTTTCACCAAATTTTACAAACACTAAGAAGGTTTGTTTTTCGATTCAAAACAAGATTTGAACGCTTTGAGGAGTTCAAATAACGTGTTTTTAGATCATTTGCATCATATCTTTTAGTACATAACTTTTCGCCAAATTTCACAAACACTTAGAAAGTTTGTTTTTCGATTCAAAACAAAATTTTAACGCTTTGAGGAGTTCAAATGACGTGTTTTTAGATCATTTGTATCGTATCTTTTACTACAAAACTTTTCCTCAAATTTCACAAACACTAAGAAAGTTTGTTTTTCGATTCAAAACAAGACTTTAACGCGTTGAGGAGTTCAAATAACGTGTTTTTAGATCATTTGTATCGTATCTTTTACTACATAACTTTTCGACAAATTTCACAAACACTAAGAAAGTTTGTTTTCCGATTCAAAACAAGATTTTAACGCTTTGAGGAGTTCAAATAACGTGTTTTTAGATAATTTGTATCGTATCTTTTACTACATAACTTTTCACCAAATTTCACAAAGACTAAGAAAGTTTGTTTTTCTATTCAAAACAAACTTTTAACGCTTTGAGGACCTCAAATAACATGTTTTTAGATCATTTGTATCGTATCTTTTACTACATAACTTTTCACCAAATTTCACAAACACTAAGAAAGTTTGTTTTTCGATTCAAAACCAGATTTTAACGCTTTGAGGAGTTCAAATAACGTGTTTTAAGATCATATGTATCGTATCTTTTACTACATATCATTTCACCAAATTTTACAAACACTAAGAAAGTTTGTTTTTCGATTCAAAACACACTTTTAACGCTTTGAGGAATTCGAATAACGTGTTTTTAGATCATTTGTATCGTATCTTTTACTACATAACTTTTCACCAAATTTCACAAACACTAAGAAAGTTTGTTTTTCGATTCAAAACAAGATTTTAACGCTTTGAGGAGTTCAGATAACGTGTTTTTAGATCATTTGTATGGTATCTTTTACGACATAACTTTTCACCAAATTTCACAAACACTAATAATGTTTTTTTTCAATTCAAAACATGATTTTAACGCTTTGAGGAGCTCAAATAACGTGTTTGTAGATCGTTTGTACCGTATCTTTTACTACATAACTTTTCACCAAATTTCACAAACACTAAGAAAGTTTGTTTTTCGATTCAAAACAAGATTTTGATGCTTTGAAGAGTTCAAATAACGTGTTTTTAGATCATTTGTATCGTATCTTTTACTACATAACTTTTCACCGAATTTCACAAACACTAAGAAAGTATGTTTTTCGATTCAAAACAAGATTTTAACGCTTTGAGGAGTTCAAATAACGTGTTTTTAGATCATTTGTATCTTATCTTTTGCTACATAACTTTTCACCAAATTTCACAAACACTAAGAAAGTTTGTTTTTCGATTCAAAACAAGATTTTAACGCTATGAGGAGTTCAAATAACGTGTTTCTAGATCATTTCTATCGTATCTTTTACTACATAACTCTTCACCAAATTTCACAAACACTAAGAAAGTTTGTTTTTCGATTGAAAACAAAATTATAACGCTATGAGGAGTTCAAATAACCTGTTTTTAGATTATTTGTATCGTAATTTTTACTACATAACTTTTCACCAATTTTCACAAACACCAACAAAGTTTGTTTTTCGATTCAAAACAGGCTTTTAACGCTTTGAGGAGTTCAAATAACGTGTTTTTAGATTATTTGTATCGTATCTTTCAGTACACAACTTTTCACCAAATTTCACAAACACTAAGAAAGTTTGTTTTTCGATTCAAAACAAGATTTTAACGCTTTTAGGAGCTCAAATAACGTGTTTTGTATCGTATCTTTTACAACATAACTTTTCACCAAATTTCACAAACACTAAGAAAGTTTGTTTTTCGATTCAAAACAAGATTTTAACGCTTTGAGGAGTTCAGATAACGTGTTTTTAGATCATTTGTATCGTATCTTTTACAACATAACTTTTCACCAAATTTTACAAACACTAAGAAAGTTTGTTTTTCGATTCAAAACAAGATTTTAACGCTTTTAGGAGCTCAAATAACGTGTTTTTAGATCATTTGTATCGTATCTTTTACTATATAACTTTTCACCAAATTTCACAAACACTAAGAAAGTTTGTTTTTCGATTCAAAACAAGATTTTAACGCTTTGAGGAGTTCAAATAACGTGTTTTTAGATCATTTGTATCGTATCTTTTACTACATAACTTTTCACCAAATTTCACAAACACGTAGAAAGTTTGTTTTCCGATTCAAAACTAGATTTTAACGCTTTGAGGAGTTCAAATAATGTGTTTTTAGATCATTTGTATCGTATCTTTTACTACATAACTTTTCACCAAATTTCACAAACACTAAGAAAGTTTGTTTTTCGATTCAAAACAAGATTTTAACTCTTCGAAGAGTTCAAATAACGTGTTATTAGATCATTTGTATCGTATCTTTTACTACATAACTTTTCACCAAATTTCACAAACACTAAGATATATTGTTTTTCGATTCAAAACAAGATTTTAACGCTTTGAGGAGCTCAAATAACGTGTTTGTAGATCATTTGTATGGTATCTTTTACTACATAACTTTTCACCAAATTTCACAAACACTAAGAAAGTTTGTTTTTCGATTCAAGACAAGAATTCAACGCTTTGAGGAGTTCAAATAACGTGTTTTTAGATCATTTGTATCGTATCTTTTACTACATAACTTTTCACCGAATTTCACAAACACTAAGAAAGTTTGTTTTTCGATTCAAAACAAGATTTTAACGCTTTTAGGAGCTCAAATAACGTGTTTTTAGATCATTTGTATCGTATCTTTTAATACATAACTTTTCACCAAATTTCACAAACACCAAGAAAGTTTGTTTTTCGATTCAAAACAGGCTTTTAACGCTTTGAGGAGTTCAAATAACGTGTTTTTAGATCATTTGTATCGTATCTTTTAGTACACAACTTTTCACCAAATTTCACAAACACTAAGAAAGTTTGTTTTTCGATTCAAAACAAGATTTTTAACGCTTTGAAGAGTTCAAATAACGTGTTTTTAGGTCATTTGTATCGTATCTTTTACGACATAAATTTTCACCAAATTTCACAAACACTAAGAAAGTTTGTTTTTCGATTCAAAACACGATTTTAACGCTTTGAGGAGTTCAAATAACCTGTTTTTAGATCATTTGTATCGTATCTTTTTCTACATAACTTTTCACCAAATTTCACAAACACCAAGAAAGTTTGTTTTTCGATTCAAAACAAGCTTTTAACGCTTTGAGGAGCTCAAATAACGTGTTTTTAGATCATTTGTATCGTATCTTTTACTACATAACTTTTCACCAAATTTCACATACACTAAGAAAGTTTGTTTTTCGATTCAAAATAACATTTTAACGCTTTGAGGTGCTCAGATAACGTGATTTTAGATCATTTGTATCGTATCTTTTACTACATAACTTTTCCCCAAATTTTCCAAACACAAAGAAAGTTTGTTTTTCGATTCAAAACAAGATTTTAACGATTTGAGGAGTTCAAATAACGTGTTTTTACATCATTTGTATCGTATCTTTGACTACATAACTTTTCACCAAATTTCACAAACACTTAGAAAGTTTGTTTTTCGATTCAAAACTAGATTTTAACGCTTTGAGGAGTTCAAATAACGTGTTTTTAGATCAATTGTATCGTATCTTTTACTACATAACTTTTCACCAAATTTCACAAACACTAAGAAAGTTTGTCTTTCGATTCAAAACAAGATTTTAACGCTTTCAAGAGTTCAAATAACGTGTTTTTAGATCATTTGTATCGTATACTACATAACTTTTCGACAAATTTTACAAACACTAAGAAAGATTGTTTTTCGATTCAAAACAAGATTTTAACGCTGTGAGGAGTTCAAATAACCTGTTTTTAGATCATTTGTATCGTATCTTTTACTACATAACTTTTCACCAAATTTCACAAACACTAATAATGTTTGTTTTTCAATTCAAAACAAGATTTTAACGCTTTGAGGAGCTCAAATAACGTGTTTGTAGATCATTTGTATCGTATCTTTTACTACATAACTTTTCACCAAATTTCACAAACACTAAGAAAGTTCGTTTTTCGATTCAAAACAAGATTTTAACGCTTTGAGGAGTTCAAATAACGTGTTTTTAGATCATTTGTATCGTATCTTTTACTACATAACTTTTCACCAAATTTCACAAACACTAAGAAATGTTGTTTTTCGATTCAAAACAAGATTTTAGCGCTTTTAGGAGCTCAAATAACGTGTTTTTAGATCATTTGTATCGTATCTTTTAATACATAACTTTTCACCAAATTTCACAAACACTAACAAAGTTTGTTTTTCGATTCAAAACAAGATTATAACGTTTTGAGGAGTTCAAATAACCTGTTTTTAGATCATTTGTATCGTATCTTTTACTACATAACTTTTCACCAAATTTCACAAACACCAATAAAGTTTGTTTTTCGATTCAAAACAGGCTTTTAACGCTTTGAGGAGTTCAAATAACGTGTTTTTAGATCATTTGTATCGTATCTTTTAGTACACAACTTTTCACCAAATTTCACAAACACTAAGCAAGTTTGTTTTTCGATTCAAAACAAGATTTTTAACGCTTTGAAGAGTTCAAATAACGTGTTTTTAGATCATTTGTATCGTATCTTTTACGACATAACTTTTCACCAAATTTCACAAACACTAAGAAAGTTTGTTTTTCGATTGAAAACAAGATTGTAACGCTTTGAGGAGTTCAAATAACCTGTTTTTAGATCATTGGTATCGTATCTTTTACTACATAACTTTTCACCAAATATCACAAACACCAAGAAAGTTTGTTTTTCTATTCAAAACAGGCTTTTAACGCTTTGAGGAGTTCAAATAACGTGTTTTTAGATCATTTGTATCGTATCTTTTAGTACATAATTTTTCACCAAATTTCACAAACACTAAGAAAGTTTGTTTTTCGATTCAAAACAAGATTTTTAACGCTTTGAAGAGTTCAAATAACGTGTTTTTAGATCATTTGTATCGTATCTTTTACTACATAACTTTTCACCAAATTTCACAAACACTAAGAAAGTTTGTTTTTCGATTCAAAACAAGATTTTAACGCTTTGAGGAGTTCAAATAACCTGTTTTTTGATCATTTGTATCGTATCTTTTACTACATAACTTTTCACCAAATTTCACAAACACCAAGAAAGTTTGTTTTTCGATTCAAAACAAGCTTTTAACGCTTTGAGGAGCTCAAATAACATGTTTTTAGATCATTTGTATCGTATCTTTTACTACATAACTTTTCACCAAATTTCACATACACTAAGAAAGTTTGTTTTTCGATTCAAAACAAGCTTTTAACGCTTTGAGGAGCTCAGATAACGTGTTTTTAGATCATTTGTATCGTATCTTTTACTACATAACTTTTCACCAAATTTTACAAACACTAAGAAAGTTTGTTTTTCGATTCAAAACAAGATTTTAACGCTTTGAGGAGTTCAACTAACGTGTTTTTAGATCATTTGTATCGTGTCTTTTACTACATAACTTTTCACCGAATTTCACAAACACTAAGAAAGTTTATTTTTCGATTCAAAACAAGATTTTAACGCTTTGAGGAGTTCAAACAATGTGTTTTTAGATCATTTGTATCGTATCTTTTACTACATAACTTTTCACCAAATTTCACAAACACTAATAATGTTTGTTTTTCAGTTCAAAACAAGATTTTAACGCTTTAAGGAGCTCAAATAACGTGTTTGAAGATAATTTGTATCGTATCTTTTACTACATAACTTTTCGCCAAATTTCACAAACACTAAGAAAGTTTGTTTTTCGATTCAAAACAAGATTTTAACGCTTTGAGGAGTTCAAACAATGTGTTTTTAGATCATTTGTATCGTATCTTTTACTACATAACTTTTCACCAAATTTCACAAACACTAATAATGTTTGTTTTTCAGTTCAAAACAAGATTTTAACGCTTTAAGGAGCTCAAATAACGTGTTTGAAGATCATTTGTATCGTATCTTTTACTACATAACTTTTCACCGAATTTCACAAACACTAAGAAAGTTTGTTTTTCGATTCAAAACAAGATTTTAACGCTTTGAGGAGTTCAAATAACGTGTTTTTAGATCATTTGTATAGTATCTTTTACTACATAACTTTTCACCAAATTTCACAAACACTAAGAAAGTTTGTTTTTCGATTCAAAACAAGATTTTAACGCTTTTAGGAGCTCAAATAACGTGTTTTTAGATCATTTGTATCGTATCTTTTAATACATAACTTTTCACCAAATTTCACAAACACTAACAAAGTTTGTTTTTCGATTCAAAACAAGATTATAACGTTTTGAGGAGTTCAAATAACCTGTTTTTAGATCATTTGTATCGTATCTTTTACTACATAACTTTTCACCAAATTTCACAAACACCAAGAAAGTTTGTTTTTCGATTCAAAACAGGCTTTTAACGCTTTGAGGAGTTCAAATAACGTGTTTTTAGATCATTTGTATCGTATCTTTTAGTACACAACTTTTCACCAAATTTCACAAACACTAAGCAAGTTTGTTTTTCGATTCAAAACAAGATTTTTAACGCTTTGAAGAGTTCAAATAACGTGTTTTTAGATCATTTGTATCGTATCTTTTACGACATAACTTTTCACCAAATTTCACAAACACTAAGAAAGTTTGTTTTTCGATTGAAAACAAGATTGTAACGCTTTGAGGAGTTCAAATAACCTGTTTTTAGATCATTGGTATCGTATCTTTTACTACATAACTTTTCACCAAATATCACAAACACCAAGAAAGTTTGTTTTTCTATTCAAAACAGGCTTTTAACGCTTTGAGGAGTTCAAATAACGTGTTTTTAGATCATTTGTATCGTATCTTTTAGTACATAATTTTTCACCAAATTTCACAAACACTAAGAAAGTTTGTTTTTCGATTCAAAACAAGATTTTTAACGCTTTGAAGAGTTCAAATAACGTGTTTTTAGATCATTTGTATCGTATCATTTACTACATAACTTTTCACCAAATTTCACAAACACTAAGAAAGTTTGTTTTTCGATTCAAAACAAGATTTTAACGCTTTTAGGAGCTCAAATAACGTGTTTTTAGATCATTTGTATCGTATCTTTTAATACATAACTTTTCACCAAATTTCACAAACACTAACAAAGTTTGTTTTTCGATTCAAAACAAGATTATAACGTTTTGAGGAGTTCAAATAACCTGTTTTTAGATCATTTGTATCGTATCTTTTACTACATAACTTTTCACCAAATTTCACAAACACCAAGAAAGTTTGTTTTTCGATTCAAAACAGGCTTTTAACGCTTTGAGGAGTTCAAATAACGTGTTTTTAGATCATTTGTATCGTATCTTTTAGTACACAACTTTTCACCAAATTTCACAAACACTAAGCAAGTTTGTTTTTCGATTCAAAACAAGATTTTTAACGCTTTGAAGAGTTCAAATAACGTGTTTTTAGATCATTTGTATCGTATCATTTACGACATAACTTTTCACCAAATTTCACAAACACTAAGAAAGTTTGTTTTTCGATTGAAAACAAGATTGTAACGCTTTGAGGAGTTCAAATAACCTGTTTTTAGATCATTGTTATCGTATCTTTTACTACATAACTTTTCACCAAATATCACAAACACCAAGAAAGTTTGTTTTTCTATTCAAAACAGGCTTTTAACGCTTTGAGGAGTTCAAATAACGTGTTTTTAGATCATTTGTATCGTATCTTTTAGTACATAATTTTTCACCAAATTTCACAAACACTAAGAAAGTTTGTTTTTCGATTCAAAACAAGATTTTTAACGCTTTGAAGAGTTCAAATAACGTGTTTTTAGATCATTTGTATCGTATCTTTTACTACATAACTTTTCACCAAATTTCACAAACACTAAGAAAGTTTGTTTTTCGATTCAAAACAAGATTTTAACGCTTTGAGGAGTTCAAATAACCTGTTTTTTGATCATTTGTATCGTATCTTTTACTACATAACTTTTCACCAAATTTCACAAACACCAAGAAAGTTTGTCTTTCGATTCAAAACAAGCTTTTAACGCTTTGAGGAGCTCAAATAACGTGTTTTTAGATCATTTGTATCGTATCTTTTACTACATAACTTTTCACCAAATTTCACATACACTAAGAAAGTTTGTTTTTCGATTCAAAACAAGCTTTTAACGCTTTGAGGAGCTCAGATAACGTATTTTTAGATCATCTGTATCGTATCTTTTACTACATAACTTTTCACCAAATTTTACAAACACTAAGAAAGTTTGTTTTTCGATTCAAAACAAGATTTTAACGCTTTGAGGAGTTCAACTAACGTGTTTTTAGATCATTTGTATCGTGTCTTTTACTACATAACTTTTCACCGAATTTCACAAACACTAAGAAAGTTTGTTTTTCGATTCAAAACAAGATTTTAACGCTTTGAGGAGTTCAAATAACGTGTTTTTAGATCATTTGTATCGTATCTTTTACTACATAACTTTTCACCAAATTTCACAAACACTAAGAATGTTTGTTTTTCGATTCAAAACTAGATTTTAACGCTTTGAGGAGCTCAAATAACGAGTTTGAAGATAATTTGTATCGTATCTTTTACCTACATAACTTTTCGCCAAATTTCACAAACACTAAGAAAGTTTGTTTTTCGATTCAAAACAAGATTTTAACGCTTTGAGGAGTTCAAACAATGTGTTTTTAGATCATTTGTATCGTATCTTTTACTACATAACTTTTCACCAAATTTCACAAACACTAATAATGTTTGTTTTTCAGTTCAAAACAAGATTTTAACGCTTTAAGGAGCTCAAATAACGTGTTTGAAGATCATTTGTATCGTATCTTTTACTACATAACTTTTCACCGAATTTCACAAACACTAAGAAAGTTTGTTTTTCGATTCAAAACAAGATTTTAACGCTTTGAGGAATTCAAATAACGTGTTTTTAGATCATTTGTATAGTATCTTTTACTACATAACTTTTCACCAAATTTCACAAACACTAAGAAAGTTTGTTTTTCGATTCAAAACAAGATTTTAACGCTTTTAGGAGCTCAAATAACGTGTTTTTAGATCATTTGTATCGTATCTTTTAATACATAACTTTTCACCAAATTTCACAAACACTAACAAAGTTTGTTTTTCGATTCAAAACAAGATTATAACGTTTTGAGGAGTTCAAATAACCTGTTTTTAGATCATTTGTATCGTATCTTTTACTACATAACTTTTCACCAAATTTCACAAACACCAAGAAAGTTTGTTTTTCGATTCAAAACAGGCTTTTAACGCTTTGAGGAGTTCAAATAACGTGTTTTTAGATCATTTGTATCGTATCTTTTAGTACACAACTTTTCACCAAATTTCACAAACACTAAGCAAGTTTGTTTTTCGATTCAAAACAAGATTTTTAACGCTTTGAAGAGTTCAAATAACGTGTTTTTAGATCATTTGTATCGTATCTTTTACGACATAACTTTTCACCAAATTTCACAAACACTAAGAAAGTTTGTTTTTCGATTGAAAACAAGATTGTAACGCTTTGAGGAGTTCAAATAACCTGTTTTTACATCATTGGTATCGTATCTTTTACTACATAACTTTTCACCAAATATCACAAACACCAAGAAAGTTTGTTTTTCTATTCAAAACAGGCTTTTAACGCTTTGAGGAGTTCAAATAACGTGTTTTTAGATCATTTGTATCGTATCTTTTAGTACATAATTTTTCACCAAATTTCACAAACACTAAGAAAGTTTGTTTTTCGATTCAAAACTAGATTTTTAACGCTTTGAAGAGTTCAAATAACGTGTTTTTAGATCATTTGTATCGTATCTTTTACTACATAACTTTTCACCAAATTTCACAAACACTAAGAAACTTTGTTTTTCGATTCAAAACAAGATTTTAACGCTTTGAGGAGTTCAAATAACCTGTTTTTTGATCATTTGTATCGTATCTTTTACTACATAACTTTTCACCAAATTTCACAAACACCAAGAAAGTTTGTTTTTCGATTCAAAACAAGCTTTTAACGCTTTGAGGAGCTCAAATAACGTGTTTTTAGATCATTTGTATCGTATCTTTTACTACATAACTTTTCACCAAATTTCACATACACTAAGAAAGTTTGTTTTTCGATTCAAAACAAGCTTTTAACGCTTTGAGGAGCTCAGATAACGTGTTTTTAGATCATTTGTATCGTATCTTTTACTACATAACTTTTCACCAAATTTTACAAACACTAAGAAAGTTTGTTTTTCGATTCAAAACAAGATTTTAACTCTTTGAGGAGTTCAACTAACGTGTTTTTAGATCATTTGTATCGTGTCTTTTACTACATAACTTTTCACCGAATTTCACAAACACTAAGAAAGTTTGTTTTTCGATTCAAAACAAGATTTTAACGCTTTGAGGAGTTCAAATAACGTGTTTTTAGATCATTTGTATCGTATCTTTTACTACATAACTTTTCACCAAATTTCACAAACACTAAGAAAGTTTGTTTTTCGATTCAAAACTAGATTTTAACGCTTTGAGGAGTTCAAATAACGTGATTTTAGAACATTTGTTCCGTATCTTTTACTACATAACTTTTCACCAAATTTCATAAACACTAATAATATTTGTTTTTCAGTTCAAAACAAGATTTTAACGCTTTGAGGAGCTCAAATAACGTGTTTGTAGATCATTTGTATCGTATCTTTTACTACATAACTTTTCACCGAATTTCACAAACACTAAGAAAGTTTGTTTTTCGATTCAGAACAAGATTTTAACGCTTTGAGGAGTTCAAATAACGTGTTTTTAGATCATTTGTATCGTATATTTTACTACATAAATTTTCACCAAATTTCACAAACACTAACAAAGTTTGTTTTTCGATTCAAAACAAGATTTTAACGCTTTTAGGAGTTCAAATAACGTGTTTTTAGATCATTTGTATCGTATCTAGTACACAACTTTTCACCAAATTTCACAAACACTAAGAAAGTTTTTTTTCGATTCAAAACAAGATTATAACGCTTTGAAGAGTTCAAATAACGTGTTTTTAGATCATTTGTATCGTATCTTTTACTACATAAATTTTCACCAAATTTCACAAATACTAAGAAATTTTGTTTTTCGATTCAAAACAGGCTTTTAACGCTTTGAGGAGTTCAAATAACGTGTTTTTAGATCATTTGTATAGTATCTTTTACTACATAACTTTTCACCAAATTTCACAAACACTAAGAAAGTTTGTTTTTCGATTCAAAACAAGCTTTTAACGCTTTTAGGAGCTCAAATAACGTGTTTTTAGATCATTTGTATCGTATCTTTTACTACATAACTTTTCACCAAATTTCACAAACACTAACAAAGTTTGTTTTTCGATTCAAAATAAGATTATAACGTTTTGAGGAGTTCAAATAACCTGTTTTTAGATCATTTGTATCGTATCTTTTAGTACATAACTTTTCACCAAATTTCAGAAACACTAAGAAAGTTTGTTTTTCGATTCAAAACAGGCTTTTAACGCTTTGAGGAGTTCAAATAACGTGTTTTTAGATCATTTGTATCGTATCTTTTAGTACACAATTTTTCACCAAATTTCACAAACACTAAGAAAGTTTGTTTTTCGATTCAAAACAAGATTTTTAACGCTTTGAAGAGTTCAAATAACGTGTTTTTAGATCATTTATATCGTATCTTTTACTACATAACTTTTCGACAAATTTCACAAACACTAAGAAAGTTTGTTTTTCGATTGAAAACAAGATTTTAACGCTTTGAGGAGTTCAAATAACCTGTTTTTAGATCATTGGTATCGTATCTTTTACTACATAACTTTTCACCAAATTTCACAAACACCAAGAAAGTTTGTTTTTCGATTCAAAACAGGCTTTTAACGCTTTGAGGAGTTCAAATAACGTGTTTTTAGATCATTTGTATCGTATCTTTTAGTACATAATTTTTCACCAAATTTCATAAACACTAAGAAAGTTTGTTTTTCGATTCAAAACAAGATTTTTAACGCTTTGAAGAGTTCAAATAACGTGTTTTTAGATCATTTGTATCGTATCTTTTACTACACAACTTTTCACCAAATTTTACAAACACTAAGAAAGTTTGTTTTTCGATTCAAAACAAGATTTTAACGCTTTGAGGAGTTCAACTAACGTGTTTTTAGATCATTTGTATCGTATCTTTAACTACATTACTTTTCACCAAATTTCACAAACACTAAGAAAGTTTGTTTTTCGATTCAAAACAACATTTTAACTCTTTCAGGAGTTCAAATAACGTGTTTTTAGATCATTTGTATCGTATCTTTTACTACATAACTTTTCACCAAATTTCACAAACACTAAGAAAGTTTGTTTTTCGATTCAAAACAAGATTTTAACGCTTTGAGGAGCTCAAATAACGTTTTTTTAAATCATTTGTATCGTATCTTTTACTACGTAACTTTTCACCAAATTTCACAAACACTAAGAAAGTTTGTTTTTCGATTCAAAACAAGATTTTAACGCTTTGAGGAGTTCAAATAACGTTTTTAGATCATTTGTATCGTATCTTTTATTACATAACTTTTCACCAAATTTCACAAACACTAAGAAAGTTTGTTTTTCGATTCAAAACAAGATTTTAACGCTTTGAGGAGTTCAAATAACGTGTTTTTAGATCATTTGTATCGTATCTTTTACTACATAACTTTTCGACAAATTTCACAAACACTAAGAAAGTTTGTTTTCCGATTCAAAACAAGATTTTAACGCTTTGAGGAGTTCAAATAACGTGTTTTTAGATCATTTGTATCGTATCTTTTACTAAATTACTTTTCGACAAATTTCACAAACACTAAGAAAATTTGTTTTCCGATTCAAAACAAGATTTTAACGCTTTGAGGTGTTCAACTAACGTGTTTTTAGATCATTTGTATCGTATCTTTTACTACATAACTTTTCACCAAATTTCACAAACACTAATAATGTTTGTTTTTCAGTTCAAAACAAGATTTTAACGCTTTAAGGAGCTCAAATAACGTGTTTGAAGATCATTTGTATCGTATCTTTTACTACATAACTTTTCACCGAATTTCACAAACACTAAGAAAGTTTGTTTTTCGATTCAAAACAAGATTTTAACGCTTTGAGGAATTCAAATAACGTGTTTTTAGATCATTTGTATAGTATCTTTTACTACATAACTTTTCACCAAATTTCACAAACACTAAGAAAGTTTGTTTTTCGATTCAAAACAAGATTTTAACGCTTTTAGGAGCTCAAATAACGTGTTTTTAGATCATTTGTATCGTATCTTTTAATACATAACTTTTCACCAAATTTCACAAACACTAACAAAGTTTGTTTTTCGATTCAAAACAAGATTATAACGTTTTGAGGAGTTCAAATAACCTGTTTTTAGATCATTTGTATCGTATCTTTTACTACATAACTTTTCACCAAATTTCACAAACACCAAGAAAGTTTGTTTTTCGATTCAAAACAGGCTTTTAACGCTTTGAGGAGTTCAAATAACGTGTTTTTAGATCATTTGTATAGTATCTTTTACTACATAACTTTTCACCAAATTTCACAAACACTAAGAAAGTTTGTTTTTCGATTCAAAACAAGCTTTTAACGCTTTTAGGAGCTCAAATAACGTGTTTTTAGATCATTTGTATCGTATCTTTTACTACATAACTTTTCACCAAATTTCACAAACACTAACAAAGTTTGTTTTTCGATTCAAAATAAGATTATAACGTTTTGAGGAGTTCAAATAACCTGTTTTTAGATCATTTGTATCGTATCTTTTAGTACATAACTTTTCACCAAATTTCAGAAACACTAAGAAAGTTTGTTTTTCGATTCAAAACAGGCTTTTAACGCTTTGAGGAGTTCAAATAACGTGTTTTTAGATCATTTGTATCGTATCTTTTAGTACACAATTTTTCACCAAATTTCACAAACACTAAGAAAGTTTGTTTTTCGATTCAAAACAAGATTTTTAACGCTTTGAAGAGTTCAAATAACGTGTTTTTAGATCATTTATATCGTATCTTTTACTACATAACTTTTCGACAAATTTCACAAACACTAAGAAAGTTTGTTTTTCGATTGAAAACAAGATTTTAACGCTTTGAGGAGTTCAAATAACCTGTTTTTAGATCATTGGTATCGTATCTTTTACTACATAACTTTTCACCAAATTTCACAAACACCAAGAAAGTTTGTTTTTCGATTCAAAACAGGCTTTTAACGCTTTGAGGAGTTCAAATAACGTGTTTTTAGATCATTTGTATCGTATCTTTTAGTACATAATTTTTCACCAAATTTCATAAACACTAAGAAAGTTTGTTTTTCGATTCAAAACAAGATTTTTAACGCTTTGAAGAGTTCAAATAACGTGTTTTTAGATCATTTGTATCGTATCTTTTACTACACAACTTTTCACCAAATTTTACAAACACTAAGAAAGTTTGTTTTTCGATTCAAAACAAGATTTTAACGCTTTGAGGAGTTCAACTAACGTGTTTTTAGATCATTTGTATCGTATCTTTAACTACATTACTTTTCACCAAATTTCACAAACACTAAGAAAGTTTGTTTTTCGATTCAAAACAACATTTTAACTCTTTCAGGAGTTCAAATAACGTGTTTTTAGATCATTTGTATCGTATCTTTTACTACATAACTTTTCACCAAATTTCACAAACACTAAGAAAGTTTGTTTTTCGATTCAAAACAAGATTTTAACGCTTTGAGGAGCTCAAATAACGTTTTTTTAAATCATTTGTATCGTATCTTTTACTACGTAACTTTTCACCAAATTTCACAAACACTAAGAAAGTTTGTTTTTCGATTCAAAACAAGATTTTAACGCTTTGAGGAGTTCAAATAACGTTTTTAGATCATTTGTATCGTATCTTTTATTACATAACTTTTCACCAAATTTCACAAACACTAAGAAAGTTTGTTTTTCGATTCAAAACAAGATTTTAACGCTTTGAGGAGTTCAAATAACGTGTTTTTAGATCATTTGTATCGTATCTTTTACTACATAACTTTTCGACAAATTTCACAAACACTAAGAAAGTTTGTTTTCCGATTCAAAACAAGATTTTAACGCTTTGAGGAGTTCAAATAACGTGTTTTTAGATCATTTGTATCGTATCTTTTACTAAATTACTTTTCGACAAATTTCACAAACACTAAGAAAATTTGTTTTCCGATTCAAAACAAGATTTTAACGCTTTGAGGTGTTCAACTAACGTGTTTTTAGATCATTTGTATCGTATCTTTTACTACATAACTTTTCACCAAATTTCACAAACACTAATAATGTTTGTTTTTCAGTTCAAAACAAGATTTTAACGCTTTAAGGAGCTCAAATAACGTGTTTGAAGATCATTTGTATCGTATCTTTTACTACATAACTTTTCACCGAATTTCACAAACACTAAGAAAGTTTGTTTTTCGATTCAAAACAAGATTTTAACGCTTTGAGGAATTCAAATAACGTGTTTTTAGATCATTTGTATAGTATCTTTTACTACATAACTTTTCACCAAATTTCACAAACACTAAGAAAGTTTGTTTTTCGATTCAAAACAAGATTTTAACGCTTTTAGGAGCTCAAATAACGTGTTTTTAGATCATTTGTATCGTATCTTTTAATACATAACTTTTCACCAAATTTCACAAACACTAACAAAGTTTGTTTTTCGATTCAAAACAAGATTATAACGTTTTGAGGAGTTCAAATAACCTGTTTTTAGATCATTTGTATCGTATCTTTTACTACATAACTTTTCACCAAATTTCACAAACACCAAGAAAGTTTGTTTTTCGATTCAAAACAGGCTTTTAACGCTTTGAGGAGTTCAAATAACGTGTTTTTAGATCATTTGTATCGTATCTTTTAGTACACAACTTTTCACCAAATTTCACAAACACTAAGCAAGTTTGTTTTTCGATTCAAAACAAGATTTTTAACGCTTTGAAGAGTTCAAATAACGTGTTTTTAGATCATTTGTATCGTATCTTTTACGACATAACTTTTCACCAAATTTCACAAACACTAAGAAAGTTTGTTTTTCGATTGAAAACAAGATTGTAACGCTTTGAGGAGTTCAAATAACCTGTTTTTAGATCATTGGTATCGTATCTTTTACTACATAACTTTTCACCAAATATCACAAACACCAAGAAAGTTTGTTTTTCTATTCAAAACAGTCTTTTAACGCTTTGAGGAGTTCAAATAACGTGTTTTTAGATCATTTGTATCGTATCTTTTAGTACATAATTTTTCACCAAATTTCACAAACACTAAGAAAGTTTGTTTTTCGATTCAAAACTAGATTTTTAACGCTTTGAAGAGTTCAAATAACGTGTTTTTAGATCATTTGTATCGTATCTTTTACTACATAACTTTTCACCAAATTTCACAAACACTAAGAAACTTTGTTTTTCGATTCAAAACAAGATTTTAACGCTTTGAGGAGTTCAAATAACCTGTTTTTTGATCATTTGTATCGTATCTTTTACTACATAACTTTTCACCAAATTTCACAAACACCAAGAAAGTTTGTTTTTCGATTCAAAACAAGCTTTTAACGCTTTGAGGAGCTCAAATAACGTGTTTTTAGATCATTTGTATCGTATCTTTTACTACATAACTTTTCACCAAATTTCACATACACTAAGAAAGTTTGTTTTTCGATTCAAAACAAGCTTTTAACGCTTTGAGGAGCTCAGATAACGTGTTTTTAGATCATTTGTATCGTATCTTTTACTACATAACTTTTCACCAAATTTTACAAACACTATGAAAGTTTGTTTTTCGATTCAAAACAAGATTTTAACTCTTTGAGGAGTTCAACTAACGTGTTTTTAGATCATTTGTATCGTGTCTTTTACTACATAACTTTTCACCGAATTTCACAAACACTAAGAAAGTTTGTTTTTCGATTCAAAACAAGATTTTAACGCTTTGAGGAGTTCAAATAACGTGTTTTTAGATCATTTGTATCGTATCTTTTACTACATAACTTCTTACCAAATTTCACAAACACTAAGAAATTTTGTTTTTCGATTCAAAACTAGATTTTAACGCTTTGAGGAGTTCAAATAACGTGATTTTAGAACATTTGTTCCGTATCTTTTACTACATAACTTTTCACCAAATTTCATAAACACTAATAATATTTGTTTTTCAGTTCAAAACAAGATTTTAACGCTTTGAGGAGCTCAAATAACGTGTTTGTAGATCATTTGTATCGTATCTTTTACTACATAACTTTTCACCGAATTTCACAAACACTAAGAAAGTTTGTTTTTCGATTCAGAACAAGATTTTAACGCTTTGAGGAGTTCAAATAACGTGTTTTTAGATCATTTGTATCGTATATTTTACTACATAAATTTTCACCAAATTTCACAAACACTAACAAAGTTTGTTTTTCGATTCAAAACAAGATTTTAACGCTTTTAGGAGTTCAAATAACGTGTTTTTAGATCATTTGTATCGTATCTAGTACACAACTTTTCACCAAATTTCACAAACACTAAGAAAGTTTTTTTTCGATTCAAAACAAGATTATAACGCTTTGAAGAGTTCAAATAACGTGTTTTTAGATCATTTGTATCGTATCTTTTACTACATAAATTTTCACCAAATTTCACAAATACTAAGAAATTTTGTTTTTCGATTCAAAACAGGCTTTTAACGCTTTGAGGAGTTCAAATAACGTGTTTTTAGATCATTTGTATAGTATCTTTTACTACATAACTTTTCACCAAATTTCACAAACACTAAGAAAGTTTGTTTTTCGATTCAAAACAAGCTTTTAACGCTTTTAGGAGCTCAAATAACGTGTTTTTAGATCATTTGTATCGTATCTTTTACTACATAACTTTTCACCAAATTTCACAAACACTAACAAAGTTTGTTTTTCGATTCAAAATAAGATTATAACGTTTTGAGGAGTTCAAATAACCTGTTTTTAGATCATTTGTATCGTATCTTTTAGTACATAACTTTTCACCAAATTTCAGAAACACTAAGAAAGTTTGTTTTTCGATTCAAAACAGGCTTTTAACGCTTTGAGGAGTTCAAATAACGTGTTTTTAGATCATTTGTATCGTATCTTTTAGTACACAATTTTTCACCAAATTTCACAAACACTAAGAAAGTTTGTTTTTCGATTCAAAACAAGATTTTTAACGCTTTGAAGAGTTCAAATAACGTGTTTTTAGATCATTTATATCGTATCTTTTACTACATAACTTTTCGACAAATTTCACAAACACTAAGAAAGTTTGTTTTTCGATTGAAAACAAGATTTTAACGCTTTGAGGAGTTCAAATAACCTGTTTTTAGATCATTGGTATCGTATCTTTTACTACATAACTTTTCACCAAATTTCACAAACACCAAGAAAGTTTGTTTTTCGATTCAAAACAGGCTTTTAACGCTTTGAGGAGTTCAAATAACGTGTTTTTAGATCATTTGTATCGTATCTTTTAGTACATAATTTTTCACCAAATTTCATAAACACTAAGAAAGTTTGTTTTTCGATTCAAAACAAGATTTTTAACGCTTTGAAGAGTTCAAATAACGTGTTTTTAGATCATTTGTATCGTATCTTTTACTACACAACTTTTCACCAAATTTTACAAACACTAAGAAAGTTTGTTTTTCGATTCAAAACAAGATTTTAACGCTTTGAGGAGTTCAACTAACGTGTTTTTAGATCATTTGTATCGTATCTTTAACTACATTACTTTTCACCAAATTTCACAAACACTAAGAAAGTTTGTTTTTCGATTCAAAACAACATTTTAACTCTTTCAGGAGTTCAAATAACGTGTTTTTAGATCATTTGTATCGTATCTTTTACTACATAACTTTTCACCAAATTTCACAAACACTAAGAAAGTTTGTTTTTCGATTCAAAACAAGATTTTAACGCTTTGAGGAGCTCAAATAACGTTTTTTTAAATCATTTGTATCGTATCTTTTACTACGTAACTTTTCACCAAATTTCACAAACACTAAGAAAGTTTGTTTTTCGATTCAAAACAAGATTTTAACGCTTTGAGGAGTTCAAATAACGTTTTTAGATCATTTGTATCGTATCTTTTATTACATAACTTTTCACCAAATTTCACAAACACTAAGAAAGTTTGTTTTTCGATTCAAAACAAGATTTTAACGCTTTGAGGAGTTCAAATAACGTGTTTTTAGATCATTTGTATCGTATCTTTTACTACATAACTTTTCGACAAATTTCACAAACACTAAGAAAGTTTGTTTTCCGATTCAAAACAAGATTTTAACGCTTTGAGGAGTTCAAATAACGTGTTTTTAGATCATTTGTATCGTATCTTTTACTAAATTACTTTTCGACAAATTTCACAAACACTAAGAAAATTTGTTTTCCGATTCAAAACAAGATTTTAACGCTTTGAGGTGTTCAACTAACGTGTTTTTAGATCATTTGTATCGTATCTTTTACTACATAACTTTTCACCAAATTTCACAAACACTAAGAAAGTTTGTTTTCCGATTCAAAACAAGATTTTAACGCTTTGAAGAGTTCAAATAACGTGTTATTAGATCATTTGTATCGTATCTTTTACTACATAACTTTTCACCAAATTTTACAAACACTAAGAAGGTTTGTTTTTCGATTCAAAACAAGATTTTAACGCTTTGAGGAGTTCAAATAACGTGTTTTTAGATCATTTGCATCATATCTTTTAGTACATAACTTTTCGCCAAATTTCACAAACACTTAGAAAGTTTGTTTTTCGATTCAAAACAAAATTTTAACGCTTTGAGGAGTTCAAATGACGTGTTTTTAGATCATTTGTATCGTATCTTTTACTACAAAACTTTTCCTCAAATTTCACAAACACTAAGAAAGTTTGTTTTTCGATTCAAAACAAGACTTTAACGCGTTGAGGAGTTCAAATAACGTGTTTTTAGATCATTTGTATCGTATCTTTTACTACATAACTTTTCGATAAATTTCACAAACACTAAGAAAGTTGGTTTTCCGATTCAAAACAAGATTTTAACGCTTTGAGGAGTTCAAATAACGTGTTTTTAGATAATTTGTATCGTATCTTTTACTACATAACTTTTCACCAAATTTCACAAAGACTAAGAAAGTTTGTTTTTCTATTCAAAACAAACTTTTAACGCTTTGAGGACCTCAAATAACATGTTTTTAGATCATTTGTATCGTATCTTTTACTACATAACTTTTCACCAAATTTCACAAACACTAAGAAAGTTTGTTTTCCGATTCAAAACAAGATTTTAACGCTTTGAGGAGTTCAAATAACGTGTTTTTAGATCATTTGTATCGTATCTTTTACTACATAACTTTTCACAAAATTTCACAAACACTAAGAAATTTTGTTTTTGCGATTCAAAACAAGATTTTAACGCTTTGAAGAGTTCAAATAACGTGTTTTTACATCATTTGTATCGTATCTTTTACTACAAAACTTTTCATCAAATTTCACAAACACTAAGAAAGTTTGTTTTTCGATTCAAAATCAGATTTTAACGCTTTGAGGAGTTCAAATAACGTGTTTTAAGATCATATGTATCGTATCTTTTACTACATATCTTTTCACCAAATTTTACAAACACTAAGAAAGTTTGTTTTTCGATTCAAAACACACTTTTAACGCTTTGAGGAATTCGAATAACGTGTTTTTAGATCATTTGTATCGTATCTTTTACTACATAACTTTTCACCAAATTTCACAAACACTAAGAAAGTTTGTTTTTCGATTCAAAACAAGATTTTAACGCTTTGAGGAGTTCAGATAACGTGTTTTTAGATCATTTGTATCGTATCTTTTACGACATAACTTTTCACCAAATTTCACAAACACTAATAATGTTTTTTTTCAATTCAAAACATGATTTTCATGCTTTGAGGAGCTCAAATAACGTGTTTGTAGATCGTTTGTACCGTATATTTTACTACATAACTTTTCACCAAATTTCACAAACACTAAGAAATTTTGTTTTTCGATTCAAAACAAGATTTTGATGCTTTGAAGAGTTCAAATAACGTGTTTTTAGATCATTTGTATCGTATCTTTTACTACATAACTTTTCACCGAATTTCACAAACACTAAGAAAGTTTGTTTTTCGATTCAAAGCAAGATTTTAACGCTTTGAGGAGTTCAAATAACGTGTTTTTAGATCATTTGTATCTTATCTTTTGCTACATAACTTTTCACCAAATTTCACAAACACTAAGAAAGTTTGTTTTTCGATTCAAAACAAGATTTTAACGCTTTGAGGAGTTCAAATAACCTGTTTTTTGATCATTTGTATCGTATCTTTTACTACATAACTTTTCACCAAATTTCACAAAGACCAAGAAAGTTTGTTTTTCGATTCAAAACAAGCTTTTAACGCTTTGAGGAGCTCAAATAACGTGTTTTTAGATCATTTGTATCGTATCTTTTACTACATAACTTTTCACCAAATTTCACATACACTAAGAAAGTTTGTTTTTCGATTCAAAACAAGCTTTTAACGCTTTGAGGAGCTCAGATAACGTGTTTTTAGATCATTTGTATCGTATCTTTTACTACATAACTTTTCACCAAATTTTACAAACACTAAGAAAGTTTGTTTTTCGATTCAAAACAAGATTTTAACGCTTTGAGGAGTTCAACTAACGTGTTTTTAGATCATTTGTATCGTGTCTTTTACTACATAACTTTTCACCGAATTTCACAAACACTAAGAAAGTTTGTTTTTCGATTCAAAACAAGATTTTAACGCTTTGAGGAGTTCAAATAACGTGTTTTTAGATCATTTGTATCGTATCTTTTACTACATAACTTTTCACCAAATTTCACAAACACTAAGAAAGTTTGTTTTTCGATTCAAAACTAGATTTTAACGCTTTGAGGAGTTCAAATAACGTGATTTTAGAACATTTGTTTCGTATCTTTTACTACATAACTTTTCACCAAATTTCATAAACACTAATAATATTTGTTTTTCAGTTCAAAACAGGATTTTAACGCTTTGAGGAGCTCAAATAACGTGTTTGTAGATCATTTGTATCGTATCTTTTACTACATAACTTTTCACCGAATTTCACAAACACTAAGAAAGTTTGTTTTTCGATTCAGAACAAGATTTTAACGCTTTGAGGAGTTCAAATAACGTGTTTTTAGATCATTTGTATCGTATATTTTACTACATAAATTTTCACCAAATTTCACAAACACTAACAAAGTTTGTTTTTCGATTCAAAACAAGATTTTAACGCTTTTAGGAGTTCAAATAACGTGTTTTTAGATCATTTGTATCGTATCTAGTACACAACTTTTCACCAAATTTCACAAACACTAAGAAAGTTTTTTTTCGATTCAAAACAAGATTATAACGCTTTGAAGAGTTCAAATAACGTGTTTTTAGATCATTTGTATCGTATCTTTTACTACATAAATTTTCACCAAATTTCACAAATACTAAGAAATTTTGTTTTTCGATTCAAAACAGGCTTTTAACGCTTTGAGGAGTTCAAATAACGTGTTTTTAGATCATTTGTATAGTATCTTTTACTACATAACTTTTCACCAAATTTCACAAACACTAAGAAAGTTTGTTTTTCGATTCAAAACAAGCTTTTAACGCTTTTAGGAGCTCAAATAACGTGTTTTTAGATCATTTGTATCGTATCTTTTACTACATAACTTTTCACCAAATTTCACAAACACTAACAAAGTTTGTTTTTCGATTCAAAATAAGATTATAACGTTTTGAGGAGTTCAAATAACCTGTTTTTAGATCATTTGTATCGTATCTTTTAGTACATAACTTTTCACCAAATTTCAGAAACACTAAGAAAGTTTGTTTTTCGATTCAAAACAGGCTTTTAACGCTTTGAGGAGTTCAAATAACGTGTTTTTAGATCATTTGTATCGTATCTTTTAGTACACAATTTTTCACCAAATTTCACAAACACTAAGAAAGTTTGTTTTTCGATTCAAAACAAGATTTTTAACGCTTTGAAGAGTTCAAATAACGTGTTTTTAGATCATTTATATCGTATCTTTTACTACATAACTTTTCGACAAATTTCACAAACACTAAGAAAGTTTGTTTTTCGATTGAAAACAAGATTTTAACGCTTTGAGGAGTTCAAATAACCTGTTTTTAGATCATTGGTATCGTATCTTTTACTACATAACTTTTCACCAAATTTCACAAACACCAAGAAAGTTTGTTTTTCGATTCAAAACAGGCTTTTAACGCTTTGAGGAGTTCAAATAACGTGTTTTTAGATCATTTGTATCGTATCTTTTAGTACATAATTTTTCACCAAATTTCATAAACACTAAGAAAGTTTGTTTTTCGATTCAAAACAAGATTTTTAACGCTTTGAAGAGTTCAAATAACGTGTTTTTAGATCATTTGTATCGTATCTTTTACTACACAACTTTTCACCAAATTTTACAAACACTAAGAAAGTTTGTTTTTCGATTCAAAACAAGATTTTAACGCTTTGAGGAGTTCAACTAACGTGTTTTTAGATCATTTGTATCGTATCTTTAACTACATTACTTTTCACCAAATTTCACAAACACTAAGAAAGTTTGTTTTTCGATTCAAAACAACATTTTAACTCTTTCAGGAGTTCAAATAACGTGTTTTTAGATCATTTGTATCGTATCTTTTACTACATAACTTTTCACCAAATTTCACAAACACTAAGAAAGTTTGTTTTTCGATTCAAAACAAGATTTTAACGCTTTGAGGAGCTCAAATAACGTTTTTTTAAATCATTTGTATCGTATCTTTTACTACGTAACTTTTCACCAAATTTCACAAACACTAAGAAAGTTTGTTTTTCGATTCAAAACAAGATTTTAACGCTTTGAGGAGTTCAAATAACGTTTTTAGATCATTTGTATCGTATCTTTTATTACATAACTTTTCACCAAATTTCACAAACACTAAGAAAGTTTGTTTTTCGATTCAAAACAAGATTTTAACGCTTTGAGGAGTTCAAATAACGTGTTTTTAGATCATTTGTATCGTATCTTTTACTACATAACTTTTCGACAAATTTCACAAACACTAAGAAAGTTTGTTTTCCGATTCAAAACAAGATTTTAACGCTTTGAGGAGTTCAAATAACGTGTTTTTAGATCATTTGTATCGTATCTTTTACTAAATTACTTTTCGACAAATTTCACAAACACTAAGAAAATTTGTTTTCCGATTCAAAACAAGATTTTAACGCTTTGAGGTGTTCAACTAACGTGTTTTTAGATCATTTGTATCGTATCTTTTACTACATAACTTTTCACCAAATTTCACAAACACTAATAATGTTTGTTTTTCAGTTCAAAACAAGATTTTAACGCTTTAAGGAGCTCAAATAACGTGTTTGAAGATCATTTGTATCGTATCTTTTACTACATAACTTTTCACCGAATTTCACAAACACTAAGAAAGTTTGTTTTTCGATTCAAAACAAGATTTTAACGCTTTGAGGAATTCAAATAACGTGTTTTTAGATCATTTGTATAGTATCTTTTACTACATAACTTTTCACCAAATTTCACAAACACTAAGAAAGTTTGTTTTTCGATTCAAAACAAGATTTTAACGCTTTTAGGAGCTCAAATAACGTGTTTTTAGATCATTTGTATCGTATCTTTTAATACATAACTTTTCACCAAATTTCACAAACACTAACAAAGTTTGTTTTTCGATTCAAAACAAGATTATAACGTTTTGAGGAGTTCAAATAACCTGTTTTTAGATCATTTGTATCGTATCTTTTACTACATAACTTTTCACCAAATTTCACAAACACCAAGAAAGTTTGTTTTTCGATTCAAAACAGGCTTTTAACGCTTTGAGGAGTTCAAATAACGTGTTTTTAGATCATTTGTATAGTATCTTTTACTACATAACTTTTCACCAAATTTCACAAACACTAAGAAAGTTTGTTTTTCGATTCAAAACAAGCTTTTAACGCTTTTAGGAGCTCAAATAACGTGTTTTTAGATCATTTGTATCGTATCTTTTACTACATAACTTTTCACCAAATTTCACAAACACTAACAAAGTTTGTTTTTCGATTCAAAATAAGATTATAACGTTTTGAGGAGTTCAAATAACCTGTTTTTAGATCATTTGTATCGTATCTTTTAGTACATAACTTTTCACCAAATTTCAGAAACACTAAGAAAGTTTGTTTTTCGATTCAAAACAGGCTTTTAACGCTTTGAGGAGTTCAAATAACGTGTTTTTAGATCATTTGTATCGTATCTTTTAGTACACAATTTTTCACCAAATTTCACAAACACTAAGAAAGTTTGTTTTTCGATTCAAAACAAGATTTTTAACGCTTTGAAGAGTTCAAATAACGTGTTTTTAGATCATTTATATCGTATCTTTTACTACATAACTTTTCGACAAATTTCACAAACACTAAGAAAGTTTGTTTTTCGATTGAAAACAAGATTTTAACGCTTTGAGGAGTTCAAATAACCTGTTTTTAGATCATTGGTATCGTATCTTTTACTACATAACTTTTCACCAAATTTCACAAACACCAAGAAAGTTTGTTTTTCGATTCAAAACAGGCTTTTAACGCTTTGAGGAGTTCAAATAACGTGTTTTTAGATCATTTGTATCGTATCTTTTAGTACATAATTTTTCACCAAATTTCATAAACACTAAGAAAGTTTGTTTTTCGATTCAAAACAAGATTTTTAACGCTTTGAAGAGTTCAAATAACGTGTTTTTAGATCATTTGTATCGTATCTTTTACTACACAACTTTTCACCAAATTTTACAAACACTAAGAAAGTTTGTTTTTCGATTCAAAACAAGATTTTAACGCTTTGAGGAGTTCAACTAACGTGTTTTTAGATCATTTGTATCGTATCTTTAACTACATTACTTTTCACCAAATTTCACAAACACTAAGAAAGTTTGTTTTTCGATTCAAAACAACATTTTAACTCTTTCAGGAGTTCAAATAACGTGTTTTTAGATCATTTGTATCGTATCTTTTACTACATAACTTTTCACCAAATTTCACAAACACTAAGAAAGTTTGTTTTTCGATTCAAAACAAGATTTTAACGCTTTGAGGAGCTCAAATAACGTTTTTTTAAATCATTTGTATCGTATCTTTTACTACGTAACTTTTCACCAAATTTCACAAACACTAAGAAAGTTTGTTTTTCGATTCAAAACAAGATTTTAACGCTTTGAGGAGTTCAAATAACGTTTTTAGATCATTTGTATCGTATCTTTTATTACATAACTTTTCACCAAATTTCACAAACACTAAGAAAGTTTGTTTTTCGATTCAAAACAAGATTTTAACGCTTTGAGGAGTTCAAATAACGTGTTTTTAGATCATTTGTATCGTATCTTTTACTACATAACTTTTCGACAAATTTCACAAACACTAAGAAAGTTTGTTTTCCGATTCAAAACAAGATTTTAACGCTTTGAGGAGTTCAAATAACGTGTTTTTAGATCATTTGTATCGTATCTTTTACTAAATTACTTTTCGACAAATTTCACAAACACTAAGAAAATTTGTTTTCCGATTCAAAACAAGATTTTAACGCTTTGAGGTGTTCAACTAACGTGTTTTTAGATCATTTGTATCGTATCTTTTACTACATAACTTTTCACCAAATTTCACAAACACTAAGAAAGTTTGTTTTCCGATTCAAAACAAGATTTTAACGCTTTGAAGAGTTCAAATAACGTGTTATTAGATCATTTGTATCGTATCTTTTACTACATAACTTTTCACCAAATTTTACAAACACTAAGAAGGTTTGTTTTTCGATTCAAAACAAGATTTTAACGCTTTGAGGAGTTCAAATAACGTGTTTTTAGATCATTTGCATCATATCTTTTAGTACATAACTTTTCGCCAAATTTCACAAACACTTAGAAAGTTTGTTTTTCGATTCAAAACAAAATTTTAACGCTTTGAGGAGTTCAAATGACGTGTTTTTAGATCATTTGTATCGTATCTTTTACTACAAAACTTTTCCTCAAATTTCACAAACACTAAGAAAGTTTGTTTTTCGATTCAAAACAAGACTTTAACGCGTTGAGGAGTTCAAATAACGTGTTTTTAGATCATTTGTATCGTATCTTTTACTACATAACTTTTCGATAAATTTCACAAACACTAAGAAAGTTGGTTTTCCGATTCAAAACAAGATTTTAACGCTTTGAGGAGTTCAAATAACGTGTTTTTAGATAATTTGTATCGTATCTTTTACTACATAACTTTTCACCAAATTTCACAAAGACTAAGAAAGTTTGTTTTTCTATTCAAAACAAACTTTTAACGCTTTGAGGACCTCAAATAACATGTTTTTAGATCATTTGTATCGTATCTTTTACTACATAACTTTTCACCAAATTTCACAAACACTAAGAAAGTTTGTTTTCCGATTCAAAACAAGATTTTAACGCTTTGAGGAGTTCAAATAACGTGTTTTTAGATCATTTGTATCGTATCTTTTACTACATAACTTTTCACAAAATTTCACAAACACTAAGAAATTTTGTTTTTGCGATTCAAAACAAGATTTTAACGCTTTGAAGAGTTCAAATAACGTGTTTTTACATCATTTGTATCGTATCTTTTACTACAAAACTTTTCATCAAATTTCACAAACACTAAGAAAGTTTGTTTTTCGATTCAAAATCAGATTTTAACGCTTTGAGGAGTTCAAATAACGTGTTTTAAGATCATATGTATCGTATCTTTTACTACATATCTTTTCACCAAATTTTACAAACACTAAGAAAGTTTGTTTTTCGATTCAAAACACACTTTTAACGCTTTGAGGAATTCGAATAACGTGTTTTTAGATCATTTGTATCGTATCTTTTACTACATAACTTTTCACCAAATTTCACAAACACTAAGAAAGTTTGTTTTTCGATTCAAAACAAGATTTTAACGCTTTGAGGAGTTCAGATAACGTGTTTTTAGATCATTTGTATCGTATCTTTTACGACATAACTTTTCACCAAATTTCACAAACACTAATAATGTTTTTTTTCAATTCAAAACATGATTTTCATGCTTTGAGGAGCTCAAATAACGTGTTTGTAGATCGTTTGTACCGTATATTTTACTACATAACTTTTCACCAAATTTCACAAACACTAAGAAATTTTGTTTTTCGATTCAAAACAAGATTTTGATGCTTTGAAGAGTTCAAATAACGTGTTTTTAGATCATTTGTATCGTATCTTTTACTACATAACTTTTCACCGAATTTCACAAACACTAAGAAAGTTTGTTTTTCGATTCAAAGCAAGATTTTAACGCTTTGAGGAGTTCAAATAACGTGTTTTTAGATCATTTGTATCTTATCTTTTGCTACATAACTTTTCACCAAATTTCACAAACACTAAGAAAGTTTGTTTTTCGATTCAAAACAAGATTTTAACGCTTTGAGGAGTTCAAATAACCTGTTTTTTGATCATTTGTATCGTATCTTTTACTACATAACTTTTCACCAAATTTCACAAAGACCAAGAAAGTTTGTTTTTCGATTCAAAACAAGCTTTTAACGCTTTGAGGAGCTCAAATAACGTGTTTTTAGATCATTTGTATCGTATCTTTTACTACATAACTTTTCACCAAATTTCACATACACTAAGAAAGTTTGTTTTTCGATTCAAAACAAGCTTTTAACGCTTTGAGGAGCTCAGATAACGTGTTTTTAGATCATTTGTATCGTATCTTTTACTACATAACTTTTCACCAAATTTTACAAACACTAAGAAAGTTTGTTTTTCGATTCAAAACAAGATTTTAACGCTTTGAGGAGTTCAACTAACGTGTTTTTAGATCATTTGTATCGTGTCTTTTACTACATAACTTTTCACCGAATTTCACAAACACTAAGAAAGTTTGTTTTTCGATTCAAAACAAGATTTTAACGCTTTGAGGAGTTCAAATAACGTGTTTTTAGATCATTTGTATCGTATCTTTTACTACATAACTTTTCACCAAATTTCACAAACACTAAGAAAGTTTGTTTTTCGATTCAAAACTAGATTTTAACGCTTTGAGGAGTTCAAATAACGTGATTTTAGAACATTTGTTTCGTATCTTTTACTACATAACTTTTCACCAAATTTCATAAACACTAATAATATTTGTTTTTCAGTTCAAAACAGGATTTTAACGCTTTGAGGAGCTCAAATAACGTGTTTGTAGATCATTTGTATCGTATCTTTTACTACATAACTTTTCACCGAATTTCACAAACACTAAGAAAGTTTGTTTTTCGATTCAGAACAAGATTTTAACGCTTTGAGGAGTTCAAATAACGTGTTTTTAGATCATTTGTATCGTATATTTTACTACATAAATTTTCACCAAATTTCACAAACACTAACAAAGTTTGTTTTTCGATTCAAAACAAGATTTTAACGCTTTTAGGAGTTCAAATAACGTGTTTTTAGATCATTTGTATCGTATCTAGTACACAACTTTTCACCAAATTTCACAAACACTAAGAAAGTTTTTTTTCGATTCAAAACAAGATTATAACGCTTTGAAGAGTTCAAATAACGTGTTTTTAGATCATTTGTATCGTATCTTTTACTACATAAATTTTCACCAAATTTCACAAATACTAAGAAATTTTGTTTTTCGATTCAAAACAGGCTTTTAACGCTTTGAGGAGTTCAAATAACGTGTTTTTAGATCATTTGTATAGTATCTTTTACTACATAACTTTTCACCAAATTTCACAAACACTAAGAAAGTTTGTTTTTCGATTCAAAACAAGCTTTTAACGCTTTTAGGAGCTCAAATAACGTGTTTTTAGATCATTTGTATCGTATCTTTTACTACATAACTTTTCACCAAATTTCACAAACACTAACAAAGTTTGTTTTTCGATTCAAAATAAGATTATAACGTTTTGAGGAGTTCAAATAACCTGTTTTTAGATCATTTGTATCGTATCTTTTAGTACATAACTTTTCACCAAATTTCAGAAACACTAAGAAAGTTTTTTTTTCGATTCAAAACAGGCTTTTAACGCTTTGAGGAGTTCAAATAACGTGTTTTTAGATCATTTGTATCGTATCTTTTAGTACACAATTTTTCACCAAATTTCACAAACACTAAGAAAGTTTGTTTTTCGATTCAAAACAAGATTTTTAACGCTTTGAAGAGTTCAAATAACGTGTTTTTAGATCATTTATATCGTATCTTTTACTACATAACTTTTCGACAAATTTCACAAACACTAAGAAAGTTTGTTTTTCGATTGAAAACAAGATTTTAACGCTTTGAGGAGTTCAAATAACCTGTTATTAGATCATTGGTATCGTATCTTTTACTACATAACTTTTCACCAAATTTCACAAACACCAAGAAAGTTTGTTTTTCGATTCAAAACAGGCTTTTAACGCTTTGAGGAGTTCAAATAACGTGTTTTTAGATCATTTGTATCGTATCTTTTAGTACATAATTTTTCACCAAATTTCATAAACACTAAGAAAGTTTGTTTTTCGATTCAAAACAAGATTTTTAACGCTTTGAAGAGTTCAAATAACGTGTTTTTAGATCATTTGTATCGTATCTTTTACTACACAACTTTTCACCAAATTTTACAAACACTAAGAAAGTTTGTTTTTCGATTCAAAACAAGATTTTAACGCTTTGAGGAGTTCAACTAACGTGTTTTTAGATCATTTGTATCGTATCTTTAACTACATTACTTTTCACCAAATTTCACAAACACTAAGAAAGTTTGTTTTTCGATTCAAAACAACATTTTAACTCTTTCAGGAGTTCAAATAACGTATTTTTAGATCATTTGTATCGTATCTTTTACTACATAACTTTTCACCAAATTTCACAAACACCAAGAAAGTTTGTTTTTCGATTCAAAACAGGCTTTTAACGCTTTGAGGAGTTCAAATAACGTGTTTTTAGATCATTTGTATCGTATCTTTTAGTACACAACTTTTCACCAAATTTCACAAACACTAAGCAAGTTTGTTTTTCGATTGAAAACAAGATTTTTAACGCTTTGAAGAGTTCAAATAACGTGTTTTTAGATCATTTGTATCGTATCTTTTACGACATAACTTTTCACCAAATTTCACAAACACTAAGAAAGTTTGTTTTTCGATTGAAAACAAGATTGTAACGCTTTGAGGAGTTCAAATAACCTGTTTTTAGATCATTGGTATCGTATCTTTTACTACATAACTTTTCACCAAATATCACATACACCAAGAAAGTTTGTTTTTCTATTCAAAACAGGCTTTTAACGCTTTGCGGAGTTCAAATAACGTGTTTTTAGATCATTTGTATCGTATCTTTTAGTACATAATTTTTCACCAAATTTCACAAACACTAAGAAAGTTTGTTTTTCGATTCAAAACTAGATTTTTAACGCTTTGAAGAGTTCAAATAACGTGTTTTTAGATCATTTGTATCGTATCTTTTACTACATAACTTTTCACCAAATTTCACAAACACTAAGAAACTTTGTTTTTCGATTCAAAACAAGATTTTAACGCTTTGAGGAGTTCAAATAACCTGTTTTTTGATCATTTGTATCGTATCTTTTACTACATAACTTTTCACCAAATTTCACAAACACCAAGAAAGTTTGTTTTTCGATTCAAAACAAGCTTTTAACGCTTTGAGGAGCTCAAATAACGTGTTTTTAGATCATTTGTATCGTATCTTTTACTACATAACTTTTCACCAAATTTCACATACACTAAGAAAGTTTGTTTTTCGATTCAAAACAAGCTTTTAACGCTTTGAGGAGCTCAGATAACGTGTTTTTAGATCATTTGTATCGTATCTTTTACTACATAACTTTTCACCAAATTTTACAAACACTAAGAAAGTTTGTTTTTCGATTCAAAACAAGATTTTAACGCTTTGAGGAGTTCAACTAACGTGTTTTTAGATCATTTGTATCGTGTCTTTTACTACATAACTTTTCACCGAATTTCACAAACACTAAGAAAGTTTGTTTTTCAATTCAAAACAACATTTTAACGCTTTGAGGAGTTCAAATAACGTGTTTTTAGATCATTTGTATCGTATCTTTTACTACATAACTTTTCACCAAATTTCACAAACACTAAGAAAGTATGTTTTTCGATTCAAAACTAGATTTTAACGCTTTGAGGAGTTCAAATAACGTGATTTTAGAACATTTGTTTCGTATCTTTTACTACATAACTTTTCACCAAATTTCATAAACACTAATAATATTTGTTTTTCAGTTCAAAACAAGATTTTAACGCTTTGAGGAGCTCAAATAACGTGTTTGTAGATCATTTGTATCGTATCTTTTACTACATAACTTTTCACCGAATTTCACAAACACTAAGAAAGTTTGTTTTTCGATTCAGAACAAGATTTTAACGCTTTGAGGAGTTCAAATAACGTGTTTTTAGATCATTTGTATCGTATATTTTACTACATAAATTTTCACCAAATTTCACAAACACTAACAAAGTTTGTTTTTCGATTCAAAACAAGATTTTAACGCTTTTAGGAGTTCAAATAACGTGTTTTTAGATCATTTGTATCGTATCTAGTACACAACTTTTCACCAAATTTCACAAACACTAAGAAAGTTTTTTTTCGATTCAAAACAAGATTATAACGCTTTGAAGAGTTCAAATAACGTGTTTTTAGATCATTTGTATCGTATCTTTTACTACATAAATTTTCACCAAATTTCACAAATACTAAGAAATTTTGTTTTTCGATTCAAAACAGGCTTTTAACGCTTTGAGGAGTTCAAATAACGTGTTTTTAGATCATTTGTATAGTATCTTTTACTACATAACTTTTCACCAAATTTCACAAACACTAAGAAAGTTTGTTTTTCGATTCAAAACAAGCTTTTAACGCTTTTAGGAGCTCAAATAACGTGTTTTTAGATCATTTGTATCGTATCTTTTACTACATAACTTTTCACCAAATTTCACAAACACTAACAAAGTTTGTTTTTCGATTCAAAATAAGATTATAACGTTTTGAGGAGTTCAAATAACCTGTTTTTAGATCATTTGTATCGTATCTTTTAGTACATAACTTTTCACCAAATTTCAGAAACACTAAGAAAGTTTGTTTTTCGATTCAAAACAGGCTTTTAACGCTTTGAGGAGTTCAAATAACGTGTTTTTAGATCATTTGTATCGTATCTTTTAGTACACAATTTTTCACCAAATTTCACAAACACTAAGAAAGTTTGTTTTTCGATTCAAAACAAGATTTTTAACGCTTTGAAGAGTTCAAATAACGTGTTTTTAGATCATTTATATCGTATCTTTTACTACATAACTTTTCGACAAATTTCACAAACACTAAGAAAGTTTGTTTTTCGATTGAAAACAAGATTTTAACGCTTTGAGGAGTTCAAATAACCTGTTTTTAGATCATTGGCATCGTATCTTTTACTACATAACTTTTCACCAAATTTCACAAACACCAAGAAAGTTTGTTTTTCGATTCAAAACAGGCTTTTAACGCTTTGAGGAGTTCAAATAACGTGTTTTTAGATCATTTGTATCGTATCTTTTAGTACATAATTTTTCACCAAATTTCATAAACACTAAGAAAGTTTGTTTTTCGATTCAAAACAAGATTTTTAACGCTTTGAAGAGTTCAAATAACGTGTTTTTAGATCATTTGTATCGTATCTTTTACTACACAACTTTTCACCAAATTTTACAAACACTAAGAAAGTTTGTTTTTCGATTCAAAACAAGATTTTAACGCTTTGAGGAGTTCAACTAACGTGTTTTTAGATCATTTGTATCGTATCTTTAACTACATTACTTTTCACCAAATTTCACAAACACTAAGAAAGTTTGTTTTTCGATTCAAAACAACATTTTAACTCTTTCAGGAGTTCAAATAACGTGTTTTTAGATCATTCGTATCGTATCTTTTACTACATAACTTTTCACCAAATTTCACAAACACTAAGAAAGTTTGTTTTTCGATTCAAAACAAGATTTTAACGCTTTGAGGAGCTCAAATAACGTTTTTTTAAATCATTTGTATCGTATCTTTTACTACGTAACTTTTCACCAGATTTCACAAACACTAAGAAAGTTTGTTTTTCGATTCAAAACAAGATTTTAACGCTTTGAGGAGTTCAAATAACGTTTTTAGATCATTTGTATCGTATCTTTTATTACATAACTTTTCACCAAATTTCACAAACACTAAGAAAGTTTGTTTTTCGATTCAAAACAAGATTTTAACGCTTTGAGGAGTTCAAATAACGTGTTTTTAGATCATTTGTATCGTATCTTTTACTACATAACTTTTCGACAAATTTCACAAACACTAAGAAAGTTTGTTTTCCGATTCAAAACAAGATTTTAACGCTTTGAGGAGTTCAAATAACGTGTTTTTAGATCATTTGTATCGTATCTTTTACTAAATTACTTTTCGACAAATTTCACAAACACTAAGAAAGTTTGTTTTCCGATTCAAAACAAGATTTTAACGCTTTGAGGTGTTCAACTAACGTGTTTTTAGATCATTTGTATCGTATCTTTTACTACATAACTTTTCACCAAATTTCACAAACACTAAGAAAGTTTGTTTTCCGATTCAAAACAAGATTTTAACGCTTTGAAGAGTTCAAATAACGTGTTATTAGATCATTTGTATCGTATCTTTTACTACATAACTTTTCACCAAATTTTACAAACACTAAGAAGGTTTGTTTTTCGATTCAAAACAAGATTTTAACGCTTTGAGGAGTTCAAATAACGTGTTTTTAGATCATTTGCATCATATCTTTTAGTACATAACTTTTCGCCAAATTTCACAAACACTTAGAAAGTTTGTTTTTCGATTCAAAACAAAATTTTAACGCTTTGAGGAGTTCAAATGACGTGTTTTTAGATCATTTGTATCGTATCTTTTACTACAAAACTTTTCCTCAAATTTCACAAACACTAAGAAAGTTTGTTTTTCGATTCAAAACAAGACTTTAACGCGTTGAGGAGTTCAAATAACGTGTTTTTAGATCATTTGTATCGTATCTTTTACTACATAACTTTTCACCAAATTTCACAAACACTAAGAAAGTTTGTTTTTCGATTCAAAACAAGCTTTTAACGCTTTTAGGAGCTCAAATAACGTGTTTTTAGATCATTTGTATCGTATCTTTTACTACATAACTTTTCACCAAATTTCACAAACACTAACAAAGTTTGTTTTTCGATTCAAAATAAGATTATAACGTTTTGAGGAGTTCAAATAACCTGTTTTTAGATCATTTGTATCGTATCTTTTAGTACATAACTTTTCACCAAATTTCAGAAACACTAAGAAAGTTTGTTTTTCGATTCAAAACAGGCTTTTAACGCTTTGAGGAGTTCAAATAACGTGTTTTTAGATCATTTGTATCGTATCTTTTAGTACACAATTTTTCACCAAATTTCACAAACACTAAGAAAGTTTGTTTTTCGATTCAAAACAAGATTTTTAACGCTTTGAAGAGTTCAAATAACGTGTTTTTAGATCATTTATATCGTATCTTTTACTACATAACTTTTCGACAAATTTCACAAACACTAACAAAGTTTGTTTTTCGATTGAAAACAAGATTTTAACGCTTTGAGGAGTTCAAATAACCTGTTTTTAGATCATTGGCATCGTATCTTTTACTACATAACTTTTCACCAAATTTCACAAACACCAAGAAAGTTTGTTTTTCGATTCAAAACAGGCTTTTAACGCTTTGAGGAGTTCAAATAACGTGTTTTTAGATCATTTGTATCGTATCTTTTAGTACATAATTTTTCACCAAATTTCATAAACACTAAGAAAGTTTGTTTTTCGATTCAAAACAAGATTTTTAACGCTTTGAAGAGTTCAAATAACGTGTTTTTAGATCATTTGTATCGTATCTTTTACTACACAACTTTTCACCAAATTTTACAAACACTAAGAAAGTTTGTTTTTCGATTCAAAACAAGATTTTAACGCTTTGAGGAGTTCAACTAACGTGTTTTTAGATCATTTGTATCGTATCTTTAACTACATTACTTTTCACCAAATTTCACAAACACTAAGAAAGTTTGTTTTTCGATTCAAAACAACATTTTAACTCTTTCAGGAGTTCAAATAACGTGTTTTTAGATCATTCGTATCGTATCTTTTACTACATAACTTTTCACCAAATTTCACAAACACTAAGAAAGTTTGTTTTTCGATTCAAAACAAGATTTTAACGCTTTGAGGAGCTCAAATAACGTTTTTTTAAATCATTTGTATCGTATCTTTTACTACGTAACTTTTCACCAGATTTCACAAACACTAAGAAAGTTTGTTTTTCGATTCAAAACAAGATTTTAACGCTTTGAGGAGTTCAAATAACGTTTTTAGATCATTTGTATCGTATCTTTTATTACATAACTTTTCACCAAATTTCACAAACACTAAGAAAGTTTGTTTTTCGATTCAAAACAAGATTTTAACGCTTTGAGGAGTTCAAATAACGTGTTTTTAGATCATTTGTATCGTATCTTTTACTACATAACTTTTCGACAAATTTCACAAACACTAAGAAAGTTTGTTTTCCGATTCAAAACAAGATTTTAACGCTTTGAGGAGTTCAAATAACGTGTTTTTAGATCATTTGTATCGTATCTTTTACTAAATTACTTTTCGACAAATTTCACAAACACTAAGAAAGTTTGTTTTCCGATTCAAAACAAGATTTTAACGCTTTGAGGTGTTCAACTAACGTGTTTTTAGATCATTTGTATCGTATCTTTTACTACATAACTTTTCACCAAATTTCACAAACACTAAGAAAGTTTGTTTTCCGATTCAAAACAAGATTTTAACGCTTTGAAGAGTTCAAATAACGTGTTATTAGATCATTTGTATCGTATCTTTTACTACATAACTTTTCACCAAATTTTACAAACACTAAGAAGGTTTGTTTTTCGATTCAAAACAAGATTTTAACGCTTTGAGGAGTTCAAATAACGTGTTTTTAGATCATTTGCATCATATCTTTTAGTACATAACTTTTCGCCAAATTTCACAAACACTTAGAAAGTTTGTTTTTCGATTCAAAACAAAATTTTAACGCTTTGAGGAGTTCAAATGACGTGTTTTTAGATCATTTGTATCGTATCTTTTACTACAAAACTTTTCCTCAAATTTCACAAACACTAAGAAAGTTTGTTTTTCGATTCAAAACAAGACTTTAACGCGTTGAGGAGTTCAAATAACGTGTTTTTAGATCATTTGTATCGTATCTTTTACTACATAACTTTTCGATAAATTTCACAAACACTAAGAAAGTTTGTTTTCCGATTCAAAACAAGATTTTAACGCTTTGAGGAGTTCAAATAACGTGTTTTTAGATAATTTGTATCGTATCTTTTACTACATAACTTTTCACCAAATTTCACAAAGACTAAGAAAGTTTGTTTTTCTATTCAAAACAAACTTTTAACGCTTTGAGGACCTCAAATAACATGTTTTTAGATCATTTGTATCGTATCTTTTACTACATAACTTTTCACCAAATTTCACAAACACTAAGAAAGTTTGTTTTCCGATTCAAAACAAGATTTTAACGCTTTGAGGAGTTCAAATAACGTGTTTTTAGATCATTTGTATCGTATCTTTTACTACATAACTTTTCTCAAAATTTCACAAACACTAAGAAATTTTGTTTTTGCGATTCAAAACAAGATTTTAACGCTTTGAAGAGTTCAAATATCGTGTTTTTACATCATTTGTATCGTATCTTTTACTACAAAACTTTTCATCAAATTTCACAAACACTAAGAAAGTTTGTTTTTCGATTCAAAATCAGATTTTAACGCTTTGAGGAGTTCAAATAACGTGTTTTAAGATCATATGTATCGTATCTTTTACTACATATCTTTTCACCAAATTTTACAAACACTAAGAAAGTTTGTTTTTCGATTCAAAACACACTTTTAACGCTTTGAGGAATTCGAATAACGTGTTTTTAGATCATTTGTATCGTATCTTTTACTACATAACTTTTCACCAAATTTCACAAACACTAAGAAAGTTTGTTTTTCGATTCAAAACAAGATTTTAACGCTTTGAGGAGTTCAGATAATGTGTTTTTAGATCATTTGTATCGTATCTTTTACGACATAACTTTTCACCAAATTTCACAAACACTAATAATGTTTTTTTTCAATTCAAAACATGATTTTCATGCTTTGAGGAGCTCAAATAACGTGTTTGTAGATCGTTTGTACCGTATCTTTTACTACATAACTTTTCACCAAATTTCACAAACACTAAGAAAGTTTGTTTTTCGATTCAAAACAAGATTTTGATGCTTTGAAGAGTTCAAATAACGTGTTTTTAGATCATTTGTATCGTATCTTTTACTACATAACTTTTCACCGAATTTCACAAACACTAAGAAAGTTTGTTTTTCGATTCAAAGCAAGATTTTAACGCTTTGAGGAGTTCAAATAACGTGTTTTTAGATCATTTGTATCTTATCTTTTGCTACATAACTTTTCACCAAATTTCACAAACACTAAGAAAGTTTGTTTTTCGATTCAAAACAAGATTTTAACGCTTTGAGGAGTTCAAATAACCTGTTTTTTGATCATTTGTATCGTATCTTTTACTACATAACTTTTCACCAAATTTCACAAACACCAAGAAAGTTTGTTTTTCGATTCAAAACAAGCTTTTAACGCTTTGAGGAGCTCAAATAACGTGTTTTTAGATCATTTGTATCGTATCTTTTACTACATAACTTTTCACCAAATTTCACATACACTAAGAAAGTTTGTTTTTCGATTCAAAACAAGCTTTTAACGCTTTGAGGAGCTCAGATAACGTGTTTTTAGATCATTTGTATCGTATCTTTTACTACATAACTTTTCACCAAATTTTACAAACACTAAGAAAGTTTGTTTTTCGATTCAAAACAAGATTTTAACGCTTTGAGGAGTTCAACTAACGTGTTTTTAGATCATTTGTATCGTGCCTTTTACTACATAACTTTTCACCGAATTTCACAAACACTAAGAAAGTTTGTTTTTCGATTCAAAACAAGATTTTAACGCTTTGAGGAGTTCAAATAACGTGTTTTTAGATCATTTGTATCGTATCTTTTACTACATAACTTTTCACCAAATTTCACAAACACTAAGAAAGTTTGTTTTTCGATTCAAAACTAGATTTTAACGCTTTGAGGAGTTCAAATAACGTGATTTTAGAACATTTGTTCGTATCTTTTACTACATAACTTTTCACCAAATTTCATAAACACTAATAATATTTGTTTTTCAGTTCAAAACAAGATTTTAACGCTTTGAGGAGCTCAAATAACGTGTTTGTAGATCATTTGTATCGTATCTTTTACTACATAACTTTTCACCGAATTTCACAAACACTAAGAAAGTTTGTTTTTCGATTCAGAACAAGATTTTAACGCTTTGAGGAGTTCAAATAACGTGTTTTTAGATCATTTGTATCGTATATTTTACTACATAAATTTTCACCAAATTTCACAAACACTAACAAAGTTTGTTTTTCGATTCAAAACAAGATTTTAACGCTTTTAGGAGTTCAAATAACGTGTTTTTAGATCATTTGTATCGTATCTAGTACACAACTTTTCACCAAATTTCACAAACACTAAGAAAGTTTTTTTTCGATTCAAAACAAGATTATAACGCTTTGAAGAGTTCAAATAACGTGTTTTTAGATCATTTGTATCGTATCTTTTACTACATAAATTTTCACCAAATTTCACAAATACTAAGAAATTTTGTTTTTCGATTCAAAACAGGCTTTTAACGCTTTGAGGAGTTCAAATAACGTGTTTTTAGATCATTTGTATAGTATCTTTTACTACATAACTTTTCACCAAATTTCACAAACACTAAGAAAGTTTGTTTTTCGATTCAAAACAAGCTTTTAACGCTTTTAGGACCTCAAATAACGTGTTTTTAGATCATTTGTATCGTATCTTTTACTACATAACTTTTCACCAAATTTCACAAACACTAACAAAGTTTGTTTTTCGATTCAAAATAAGATTATAACGTTTTGAGGAGTTCAAATAACCTGTTTTTAGATCATTTGTATCGTATCTTTTAGTACATAACTTTTCACCAAATTTCAGAAACACTAAGAAAGTTTGTTTTTCGATTCAAAACAGGCTTTTAACGCTTTGAGGAGTTCAAATAACGTGTTTTTAGATCATTTGTATCGTATCTTTTAGTACACAATTTTTCACCAAATTTCACAAACACTAAGAAAGTTTGTTTTTCGATTCAAAACAAGATTTTTAACGCTTTGAAGAGTTCAAATAACGTGTTTTTAGATCATTTATATCGTATCTTTTACTACATAACTTTTCGACAAATTTCACAAACACTAAGAAAGTTTGTTTTTCGATTGAAAACAAGATTTTAACGCTTTGAGGAGTTCAAATAACCTGTTTTTAGATCATTGGTATCGTATCTTTTACTACATAACTTTTCACCAAATTTCACAAACACCAAGAAAGTTTGTTTTTCGATTCAAAACAGGCTTTTAACGCTTTGAGGAGTTCAAATAACGTGTTTTTAGATCATTTGTATCGTATCTTTTAGTACATAATTTTTCACCAAATTTCATAAACACTAAGAAAGTTTGTTTTTCGATTCAAAACAAGATTTTTAACGCTTTGAAGAGTTCAAATAACGTGTTTTTAGATCATTTGTATCGTATCTTTTACTACACAACTTTTCACCAAATTTTACAAACACTAAGAAAGTTTGTTTTTCGATTCAAAACAAGATTTTAACGCTTTGAGGAGTTCAACTAACGTGTTTTTAGATCATTTGTATCGTATCTTTAACTACATTACTTTTCACCAAATTTCACAAACACTAAGAAAGTTTGTTTTTCGATTCAAAACAACATTTTAACTCTTTCAGGAGTTCAAATAACGTGTTTTTAGATCATTTCTATCGTATCTTTTACTACATAACTTTTCACCAAATTTCACAAACACTAAGAAAGTTTGTTTTTCGATTCAAAACAAGATTTTAACGCTTTGAGGAGCTCAAATAACGTTTTTTTAAATCATTTGTATCGTATCTTTTACTACGTAACTTTTCACCAAATTTCACAAACACTAAGAAAGTTTGTTTTTCGATTCAAAACAAGATTTTAACGCTTTGAGGAGTTCAAATAACGTTTTTAGATCATTTGTATCGTATCTTTTATTACATAACTTTTCACCAAATTTCACAAACACTAAGAAAGTTTGTTTTTCGATTCAAAACAAGATTTTAACGCTTTGAGGAGTTCAAATAACGTGTTTTTAGATCATTTGTATCGTATCTTTTACTACATAACTTTTCGACAAATTTCACAAACACTAAGAAAGTTTGTTTTCCGATTCAAAACAAGATTTTAACGCTTTGAGGAGTTCAAATAACGTGTTTTTAGATCATTTGTATCGTATCTTTTACTAAATTACTTTTCGACAAATTTCACAAACACTAAGAAAGTTTGTTTTCCGATTCAAAACAAGATTTTAACGCTTTGAGGTGTTCAACTAACGTGTTTTTAGATCATTTGTATCGTATCTTTTACTACATAACTTTTCACCAAATTTCACAAACACTAAGAAAGTTTGTTTTCCGATTCAAAACAAGATTTTAACGCTTTGAAGAGTTCAAATAACGTGTTATTAGATCATTTGTATCGTATCTTTTACTACATAACTTTTCACCAAATTTTACAAACACTAAGAAGGTTTGTTTTTCGATTCAAAACAAGATTTTAACGCTTTGAGGAGTTCAAATAACGTGTTTTTAGATCATTTGCATCATATCTTTTAGTACATAACTTTTCGCCAAATTTCACAAACACTTAGAAAGTTTGTTTTTCGATTCAAAACAAAATTTTAACGCTTTGAGGAGTTCAAATGACGTGTTTTTAGATCATTTGTATCGTATCTTTTACTACAAAACTTTTCCTCAAATTTCACAAACACTAAGAAAGTTTGTTTTTCGATTCAAAACAAGACTTTAACGCGTTGAGGAGTTCAAATAACGTGTTTTTAGATCATTTGTATCGTATCTTTTACTACATAACTTTTCGATAAATTTCACAAACACTAAGAAAGTTTGTTTTCCGATTCAAAACAAGATTTTAACGCTTTGAGGAGTTCAAATAACGTGTTTTTAGATAATTTGTATCGTATCTTTTACTACATAACTTTTCACCAAATTTCACAAAGACTAAGAAAGTTTGTTTTTCTATTCAAAACAAACTTTTAACGCTTTGAGGACCTCAAATAACATGTTTTTAGATCATTTGTATCGTATCTTTTACTACATAACTTTTCACCAAATTTCACAAACACTAAGAAAGTTTGTTTTCCGATTCAAAACAAGATTTTAACGCTTTGAGGAGTTCAAATAACGTGTTTTTAGATCATTTGTATCGTATCTTTTACTACATAACTTTTCACAAAATTTCACAAACACTAAGAAATTTTGTTTTTGCGATTCAAAACAAGATTTTAACGCTTTGAAGAGTTCAAATAACGTGTTTTTACATCATTTGTATCGTATCTTTTACTACAAAACTTTTCATCAAATTTCACAAACACTAAGAAAGTTTGTTTTTCGATTCAAAATCAGATTTTAACGCTTTGAGGAGTTCAAATAACGTGTTTTAAGATCATATGTATCGTATCTTTTACTACATATCTTTTCACCAAATTTTACAAACACTAAGAAAGTTTGTTTTTCGATTCAAAACACACTTTTAACGCTTTGAGGAATTCGAATAACGTGTTTTTAGATCATTTGTATCGTATCTTTTACTACATAACTTTTCACCAAATTTCACAAACACTAAGAAAGTTTGTTTTTCGATTCAAAACAAGATTTTAACGCTTTGAGGAGTTCAGATAACGTGTTTTTAGATCATTTGTATCGTATCTTTTACGACATAACTTTTCACCAAATTTCACAAACACTAATAATGTTTTTTTTCAATTCAAAACATGATTTTCATGCTTTGAGGAGCTCAAATAACGTGTTTGTAGATCGTTTGTACCGTATCTTTTACTACATAACTTTTCACCAAATTTCACAAACACTAAGAAAGTTTGTTTTTCGATTCAAAACAAGATTTTGATGCTTTGAAGAGTTCAAATAACGTGTTTTTAGATCATTTGTATCGTATCTTTTACTACATAACTTTTCACCGAATTTCACAAACACTAAGAAAGTTTGTTTTTCGATTCAAAGCAAGATTTTAACGCTTTGAGGAGTTCAAATAACGTGTTTTTAGATCATTTGTATCTTATCTTTTGCTACATAACTTTTCACCAAATTTCACAAATACTAAGAAAGTTTGTTTTTCGATTCAAAACAAGATTTTAACGCTTTGAGGAGTTAAAATAACGTGTTTTTAGATCATTTGTATCGTATCTTTTACTACATAACTTTTCACCAAATTTCACAAACACTAAGAAAGTTTGTTTTTCGATTCAAAACTAGATTTTAACGCTTTGAGGAGTTCAAATAACGTGTTTTTAGATCATTTGTATCTTATCTTTTGCTACATAACTTTTCACCAAATTTCACAAACACTAAGAAAGTTTGTTTTTCGATTGAAAACAAGATTTTAACGCTTTGAGGAGTTCAAATAACCTGTTTTTTGATCATTTGTATCGTATCTTTTACTACATAACTTTTCACCAAATTTCACAAACACCAAGAAAGTTTGTTTTTCGATTCAAAACAAGCTTTTAACGCTTTGAGGAGCTCAAATAACGTGTTTTTAGATCATTTGTATCGTATCTTTTACTACATAACTTTTCACCAAATTTCACATACACTAAGAAAGTTTGTTTTTCGATTCAAAACAAGCTTTTAACGCTTTGAGGAGCTCAGATAACGTGTTTTTAGATCATTTGTATCGTATCTTTTACTACATAACTTTTCACCAAATTTTACAAACACTAAGAAAGTTTGTTTTTCGATTCAAAACAAGATTTTAACGCTTTGAGGAGTTCAACTAACGTGTTTTTAGATCATTTGTATCGTGACTTTTACTACATAACTTTTCACCGAATTTCACAAACACTAAGAAAGTTTGTTTTTCGATTCAAAACAAGATTTTAACGCTTTGAGGAGTTCAAATAACGTGTTTTTAGATCATTTGTATCGTATCTTTTACTACATAACTTTTCACCAAATTTCACAAACACTAAGAAAGTTTGTTTTTCGATTCAAAACTAGATTTTAACGCTTTGAGGAGTTCAAATAACGTGATTTTAGAATATTTGTTTCGTATCTTTTACTACATAACTTTTCACCAAATTTCACAAACACTAAGAAAGTTTGTTTTTCGATTCAAAACAAGATTTTAACGCTTTGAGGAGTTCAAATAACGTATTTTTAGATCATTTGTATCGTATCTTTTACTACATAACTTTTCACCAAATTTCACAAACACGTAGAAAGTTTGTTTTCAGATTCAAAACTAGATTTTAACGCTTTGAGGAGTTCAGATAACGTGTTTTTAGATCATTTGTATCGTATCTTTTACAACATAACTTTTCACCAAATTTTACAAACACTAAGAAAGTTTGTTTTTCGATTCAAAACAAGATTTTAACGCTTTTAGGAGCTCAAATAACGTGTTTTTAGATCATTTGTATCGTATCTTTTACTACATAACTTTTCACCAAATTTCACAAACACTAAGAAAGTTTGTTTTTCGATTCAAAACAAGATTTTAACGCTTTGAGGAGTTCAAATAACGTATTTTTAGATCATTTGTATCGTATCTTTTACTACATAACTTTTCACCAAATTTCACAAACACGTAGAAAGTTTGTTTTCAGATTCAAAACTAGATTTTAACGCTTTGAGGAGTTCAAATAATGTGTTTTTAGATCATTTGTATCGTATCTTTTACTACATAACTTTTCACCAAATTTCACAAACACTAATAATGTTTTTTTTCAATTCAAAACATGATTTTCATGCTTTGAGGAGCTCAAATAACGTGTTTGTAGATCGTTTGTACCGTATCTTTTACTACATAACTTTTCACCAAATTTCACAAACACTAAGAAAGTTTGTTTTTCGATTCAAAACAAGATTTTGATGCTTTGAAGAGTTCAAATAACGTGTTTTTAGATCATTTGTATCGTATCTTTTACTACATAACTTTTCACCGAATTTCACAAACACTAAGAAAGTTTGTTTTTCGATTCAAAGCAAGATTTTAACGCTTTGAGGAGTTCAAATAACGTGTTTTTAGATCATTTGTATCTTATCTTTTGCTACATAACTTTTCACCAAATTTCACAAACACTAAGAAAGTTTGTTTTTCGATTGAAAACAAGATTTTAACGCTTTGAGGAGTTCAAATAACCTGTTTTTTGATCATTTGTATCGTATCTTTTACTACATAACTTTTCACCAAATTTCACAAACACCAAGAAAGTTTGTTTTTCGATTCAAAACAAGCTTTTAACGCTTTGAGGAGCTCAAATAACGTGTTTTTAGATCATTTGTATCGTATCTTTTACTACATAACTTTTCACCAAATTTCACATACACTAAGAAAGTTTGTTTTTCGATTCAAAACAAGCTTTTAACGCTTTGAGGAGCTCAGATAACGTGTTTTTAGATCATTTGTATCGTATCTTTTACTACATAACTTTTCACCAAATTTTACAAACACTAAGAAAGTTTGTTTTTCGATTCAAAACAAGATTTTAACGCTTTGAGGAGTTCAACTAACGTGTTTTTAGATCATTTGTATCGTGTCTTTTACTACATAACTTTTCACCGAATTTCACAAACACTAAGAAAGTTTGTTTTTCGATTCAAAACAAGATTTTAACGCTTTGAGGAGTTCAAATAACGTGTTTTTAGATCATTTGTATCGTATCTTTTACTACATAACTTTTCACCAAATTTCACAAACACTAAGAAAGTTTGTTTTTCGATTCAAAACTAGATTTTAACGCTTTGAGGAGTTCAAATAACGTGATTTTAGAACATTTGTTTCGTATCTTTTACTACATAACTTTTCACCAAATTTCATAAACACTAATAATATTTGTTTTTCAGTTCAAAACAAGATTTTAACGCTTTGAGGAGCTCAAATAACGTGTTTGTAGATCATTTGTATCGTATCTTTTACTACATAACTTTTCACCGAATTTCACAAACACTAAGAAAGTTTGTTTTTCGATTCAAAACAAGATTTTAACGCTTTGAGGAGTTCAAATAACGTGTTTTTAGATCATTTGTATCGTATATTTTACTACATAAATTTTCACCAAATTTCACAAACACTAACAAAGTTTGTTTTTCGATTCAAAACAAGATTTTAACGCTTTTAGGAGTTCAAATAACGTGTTTTTAGATCATTTGTATCGTATCTAGTACACAACTTTTCACCAAATTTCACAAACACTAAGAAAGTTTTTTTTCGATTCAAAACAAGATTATAACGCTTTGAAGAGTTCAAATAACGTGTTTTTAGATCATTTGTATCGTATCTTTTACTACATAAATTTTCACCAAATTTCACAAATACTAAGAAATTTTGTTTTTCGATTCAAAACAGGCTTTTAACGCTTTGAGGAGTTCAAATAACGTGTTTTTAGATCATTTGTATAGTATCTTTTACTACATAACTTTTCACCAAATTTCACAAACACTAAGAAAGTTTGTTTTTCGATTCAAAACAAGCTTTTAACGCTTTTAGGAGCTCAAATAACCTGTTTTTAGATCATTTGTATCGTATCTTTTACTACATAACTTTTCACCAAATTTCACAAACACTAACAAAGTTTGTTTTTCGATTCAAAATAAGATTATAACGTTTTGAGGAGTTCAAATAACCTGTTTTTAGATCATTTGTATCGTATCTTTTAGTACATAACTTTTCACCAAATTTCAGAAACACTAAGAAAGTTTGTTTTTCGATTCAAAACAGGCTTTTAACGCTTTGAGGAGTTCAAATAACGTGTTTTTAGATCATTTGTATCGTATCTTTTAGTACACAATTTTTCACCAAATTTCACAAACACTAAGAAAGTTTGTTTTTCGATTCAAAACAAGATTTTTAACGCTTTGAAGAGTTCAAATAACGTGTTTTTAGATCATTTATATCGTATCTTTTATTACATAACTTTTCGACAAATTTCACAAACACTAAGAAAGTTTGTTTTTCGATTGAAAACAAGATTTTAACGCTTTGAGGAGTTCAAATAACCTGTTTTTAGATCATTGGTATCGTATCTTTTACTACATAAGTTTTCACCAAATTTCACAAACACCAAGAAAGTTTGTTTTTCGATTCAAAACAGGCTTTTAACGCTTTGAGGAGTTCAAATAACGTGTTTTTAGATCATTTGTATCGTATCTTTTAGTACATAATTTTTCACCAAATTTCATAAACACTAAGAAAGTTTGTTTTTCGATTCAAACCAAGATTTTTAACGCTTTGAAGAGTTCAAATAACGTGTTTTTAGATCATTTGTATCGTATCTTTTACTACACAACTTTTCACCAAATTTTACAAACACTAAGAAAGTTTGTTTTTCGATTCAAAACAAGATTTTAACGCTTTGAGGAGTTCAACTAACGTGTTTTTAGATCATTTGTATCGTATCTTTAACTACATTACTTTTCACCAAATTTCACAAACACTAAGAAAGTTTGTTTTTCGATTCAAAACAACATTTTAACTCTTTCAGGAGTTCAAATAACGTGTTTTTAGATCATTTGTATCGTATCTTTTACTACATAACGTTTCACCAAATTTCACAAACACTAAGAAAGTTTGTTTTTCGATTCAAAACAAGATTTTAACGCTTTGAGGAGCTCAAATAACGTTTTTTTAAATCATTTGTATCGTATCTTTTACTACGTAACTTTTCACCAAATTTCACAAACACTAAGAAAGTTTGTTTTTCGATTCAAAACAAGATTTTAACGCTTTGAGGAGTTCAAATAACGTTTTTAGATCATTTGTATCGTATCTTTTATTACATAACTTTTCACCAAATTTCACAAACACTAAGAAAGTTTGTTTTTCGATTCAAAACAAGATTTTAACGCTTTGAGGAGTTCAAATAACGTGTTTTTAGATCATTTGTATCGTATCTTTTACTACATAACTTTTCGACAAATTTCACAAACACTAAGAAAGTTTGTTTTCCGATTCAAAACAAGATTTTAACGCTTTGAGGAGTTCAAATAACGTGTTTTTAGATCATTTGTATCGTATCTTTTACTAAATTACTTTTCGACAAATTTCACAAACACTAAGAAAGTTTGTTTTCCGATTCAAAACAAGATTTTAACGCTTTGAGGTGTTCAACTAACGTGTTTTTAGATCATTTGTATCGTATCTTTTACTACATAACTTTTCACCAAATTTCACAAACACTAAGAAAGTTTGTTTTCCGATTCAAAACAAGATTTTAACGCTTTGAAGAGTTCAAATAACGTGTTATTAGATCATTTGTATCGTATCTTTTACTACATAACTTTTCACCAAATTTTACAAACACTAAGAAGGTTTGTTTTTCGATTCAAAACAAGATTTTAACGCTTTGAGGAGTTCAAATAACGTGTTTTTAGATCATTTGCATCATATCTTTTAGTACATAACTTTTCGCCAAATTTCACAAACACTTAGAAAGTTTGTTTTTCGATTCAAAACAAAATTTTAACGCTTTGAGGAGTTCAAATGACGTGTTTTTAGATCATTTGTATCGTATCTTTTACTACAAAACTTTTCCTCAAATTTCACAAACACTAAGAAAGTTTGTTTTTCGATTCAAAACAAGACTTTAACGCGTTGAGGAGTTCAAATAACGTGTTTTTAGATCATTTGTATCGTATCTTTTACTACATAACTTTTCGATAAATTTCACAAACACTAAGAAAGTTTGTTTTCCGATTCAAAACAAGATTTTAACGCTTTGAGGAGTTCAAATAACGTGTTTTTAGATAATTTGTATCGTATCTTTTACTACATAACTTTTCACCAAATTTCACAAAGACTAAGAAAGTTTGTTTTTCTATTCAAAACAAACTTTTAACGCTTTGAGGACCTCAAATAACATGTTTTTAGATCATTTGTATCGTATCTTTTACTACATAACTTTTCACCAAATTTCACAAACACTAATAATGTTTTTTTTCAATTCAAAACATGATTTTCATGCTTTGAGGAGCTCAAATAACGTGTTTGTAGATCGTTTGTACCGTATCTTTTACTACATAACTTTTCACCAAATTTCACAAACACTAAGAAAGTTTGTTTTTCGATTCAAAACAAGATTTTGATGCTTTGAAGAGTTCAAATAACGTGTTTTTAGATCATTTGTATCGTATCTTTTACTACATAACTTTTCACCGAATTTCACAAACACTAAGAAAGTTTGTTTTTCGATTCAAAGCAAGATTTTAACGCTTTGAGGAGTTCAAATAACGTATTTTTAGATCATTTGTATCTTATCTTTTGCTACATAACTTTTCACCAAATTTCACAAACACTAAGAAAGTTTGTTTTTCGATTGAAAACAAGATTTTAACGCTTTGAGGAGTTCAAATAACCTGTTTTTTGATCATTTGTATCGTATCTTTTACTACATAACTTTTCACCAAATTTCACAAACACCAAGAAAGTTTGTTTTTCGATTCAAAACAAGCTTTTAACGCTTTGAGGAGCTCAAATAACGTGTTTTTAGATCATTTGTATCGTATCTTTTACTACATAACTTTTCACCAAATTTCACATACACTAAGAAAGTTTGTTTTTCGATTCAAAACAAGCTTTTAACGCTTTGAGGAGCTCAGATAACGTGTTTTTAGATCATTTGTATCGTATCTTTTACTACATAACTTTTCACCAAATTTTACAAACACTAAGAAAGTTTGTTTTTCGATTCAAAACAAGATTTTAACGCTTTGAGGAGTTCAACTAACGTGTTTTTAGATCATTTGTATCGTGTCTTTTACTACATAACTTTTCACCGAATTTCACAAACACTAAGAAAGTTTGTTTTTCGATTCAAAACAAGATTTTAACGCTTTGAGGAGTTCAAATAACGTGTTTTTAGATCATTTGTATCGTATCTTTTACTACATAACTTTTCACCAAATTTCACAAACACTAAGAAAGTTTGTTTTTCGATTCAAAACTAGATTTTAACGCTTTGAGGAGTTCAAATAACGTGATTTTAGAACATTTGTTTCGTATCTTTTACTACATAACTTTTCACCAAATTTCATAAACACTAATAATATTTGTTTTTCAGTTCAAAACAAGATTTTAACGCTTTGAGGAGCTCAAATAACGTGTTTGTAGATCATTTGTATCGTATCTTTTACTACATAACTTTTCACCGAATTTCACAAACACTAAGAAAGTTTGTTTTTCGATTCAGAACAAGATTTTAACGCTTTGAGGAGTTCAAATAACGTGTTTTTAGATCATTTGTATCGTATATTTTACTACATAAATTTTCACCAAATTTCACAAACACTAACAAAGTTTGTTTTTCGATTCAAAACAAGATTTTAACGCTTTTAGGAGTTCAAATAACGTGTTTTTAGATCATTTGTATCGTATCTAGTACACAACTTTTCACCAAATTTCACAAACACTAAGAAAGTTTTTTTTCGATTCAAAACAAGATTATAACGCTTTGAAGAGTTCAAATAACGTGTTTTTAGATCATTTGTATCGTATCTTTTACTACATAAATTTTCACCAAATTTCACAAATACTAAGAAATTTTGTTTTTCGATTCAAAACAGGCTTTTAACGCTTTGAGGAGTTCAAATAACGTGTTTTTAGATCATTTGTATAGTATCTTTTACTACATAACTTTTCGACAAATTTCACAAACACTAAGAAAGTTTGTTTTCCGATTCAAAACAAGATTTTAACGCTTTGAGGAGTTCAAATAACGTGTTTTTAGATCATTTGTATCGTATCTTTTACTAAATTACTTTTCGACAAATTTCACAAACACTAAGAAAGTTTGTTTTCCGATTCAAAACAAGATTTTAACGCTTTGAGGTGTTCAACTAACGTGTTTTTAGATCATTTGTATCGTATCTTTTACTACATAACTTTTCACCAAATTTCACAAACACTAAGAAAGTTTGTTTTCCGATTCAAAACAAGATTTTAACGCTTTGAAGAGTTCAAATAACGTGTTATTAGATCATTTGTATCGTATCTTTTACTACATAACTTTTCACCAAATTTTACAAACACTAAGAAGGTTTGTTTTTCGATTCAAAACAAGATTTTAACGCTTTGAGGAGTTCAAATAACGTGTTTTTAGATCATTTGCATCATATCTTTTAGTACATAACTTTTCGCCAAATTTCACAAACACTTAGAAAGTTTGTTTTTCGATTCAAAACAAAATTTTAACGCTTTGAGGAGTTCAAATGACGTGTTTTTAGATCATTTGTATCGTATCTTTTACTACAAAACTTTTCCTCAAATTTCACAAACACTAAGAAAGTTTGTTTTTCGATTCAAAACAAGACTTTAACGCGTTGAGGAGTTCAAATAACGTGTTTTTAGATCATTTGTATCGTATCTTTTACTACATAACTTTTCGATAAATTTCACAAACACTAAGAAAGTTTGTTTTCCGATTCAAAACAAGATTTTAACGCTTTGAGGAGTTCAAATAACGTGTTTTTAGATAATTTGTATCGTATCTTTTACTACATAACTTTTCACCAAATTTCACAAAGACTAAGAAAGTTTGTTTTTCTATTCAAAACAAACTTTTAACGCTTTGAGGACCTCAAATAACATGTTTTTAGATCATTTGTATCGTATCTTTTACTACATAACTTTTCACCAAATTTCACAAACACTAATAATGTTTTTTTTCAATTCAAAACATGATTTTCATGCTTTGAGGAGCTCAAATAACGTGTTTGTAGATCGTTTGTACCGTATCTTTTACTACATAACTTTTCACCAAATTTCACAAACACTAAGAAAGTTTGTTTTTCGATTCAAAACAAGATTTTGATGCTTTGAAGAGTTCAAATAACGTGTTTTTAGATCATTTGTATCGTATCTTTTACTACATAACTTTTCACCGAATTTCACAAACACTAAGAAAGTTTGTTTTTCGATTCAAAGCAAGATTTTAACGCTTTGAGGAGTTCAAATAACGTGTTTTTAGATCATTTGTATCTTATCTTTTGCTACATAACTTTTCACCAAATTTCACAAACACTAAGAAAGTTTGTTTTTCGATTGAAAACAAGATTTTAACGCTTTGAGGAGTTCAAATAACCTGTTTTTTGATCATTTGTATCGTATCTTTTACTACATAACTTTTCACCAAATTTCACAAACACCAAGAAAGTTTGTTTTTCGATTCAAAACAAGCTTTTAACGCTTTGAGGAGCTCAAATAACGTGTTTTTAGATCATTTGTATCGTATCTTTTACTACATAACTTTTCACCAAATTTCACATACACTAAGAAAGTTTGTTTTTCGATTCAAAACAAGCTTTTAACGCTTTGAGGAGCTCAGATAACGTGTTTTTAGATCATTTGTATCGTATCTTTTACTACATAACTTTTCACCAAATTTTACAAACACTAAGAAAGTTTGTTTTTCGATTCAAAACAAGATTTTAACGCTTTGAGGAGTTCAACTAACGTGTTTTTAGATCATTTGTATCGTGTCTTTTACTACATAACTTTTCACCGAATTTCACAAACACTAAGAAAGTTTGTTTTTCGATTCAAATCAAGATTTTAACGCTTTGAGGAGTTCAAATAACGTGTTTTTAGATCATTTGTATCGTATCTTTTACTACATAACTTTTCACCAAATTTCACAAACACTAAGAAAGTTTGTTTTTCGATTCAAAACTAGATTTTAACGCTTTGAGGAGTTCAAATAACGTGATTTTAGAACATTTGTTTCGTATCTTTTACTACATAACTTTTCACCAAATTTCATAAACACTAATAATATTTGTTTTTCAGTTCAAAACAAGATTTTAACGCTTTGAGGAGCTCAAATAACGTGTTTGTAGATCATTTGTATCGTATCTTTTACTACATAACTTTTCACCGAATTTCACAAACACTAAGAAAGTTTGTTTTTCGATTCAGAACAAGATTTTAACGCTTTGAGGAGTTCAAATAACGTGTTTTTAGATCATTTGTATCGTATATTTTACTACATAAATTTTCACCAAATTTCACAAACACTAACAAAGTTTGTTTTTCGATTCAAAACAAGATTTTAACGCTTTTAGGAGTTCAAATAACGTGTTTTTAGATCATTTGTATCGTATCTAGTACACAACTTTTCACCAAATTTCACAAACACTAAGAAAGTTTTTTTTCGATTCAAAACAAGATTATAACGCTTTGAAGAGTTCAAATAACGTGTTTTTAGATCATTTGTATCGTATCTTTTACTACATAAATTTTCACCAAATTTCACAAATACTAAGAAATTTTGTTTTTCGATTCAAAACAGGCTTTTAACGATTTGAGGAGTTCAAATAACGTGTTTTTAGATCATTTGTATAGTATCTTTTACTACATAACTTTTCACCAAATTTCACAAACACTAAGAAAGTTTGTTTTTCGATTCAAAACAAGCTTTTAACGCTTTTAGGAGCTCAAATAACGTGTTTTTAGATCATTTGTATCGTATCTTTTACTACATAGCTTTTCACCAAATTTCACAAACACTAACAAAGTTTGTTTTTCGATTCAAAATAAGATTATAACGTTTTGAGGAGTTCAAATAACCTGTTTTTAGATCATTTGTATCGTATCTTTTAGTACATAACTTTTCACCAAATTTCAGAAACACTAAGAAAGTTTGTTTTTCGATTCAAAACAGGCTTTTAACGCTTTGAGGAGTTCAAATAACGTGTTTTTAGATCATTTGTATCGTATCTTTTAGTACACAATTTTTCACCAAATTTCACAAACACTAAGAAAGTTTGTTTTTCGATTCAAAACAAGATTTTTAACGCTTTGAAGAGTTCAAATAACGTGTTTTTAGATCATTTATATCGTATCTTTTATTACATAACTTTTCGACAAATTTCACAAACACTAAGAAAGTTTGTTTTTCGATTGAAAACAAGATTTTAACGCTTTGAGGAGTTCAAATAACCTGTTTTTAGATCATTGGTATCGTATCTTTTACTACATAACTTTTCACCAAATTTCACAAACACCAAGAAAGTTTGTTTTTCGATTCAAAACAGGCTTTTAACGCTTTGAGGAGTTCAAATAACGTGTTTTTAGATCATTTGTATCGTATCTTTTAGTACATAATTTTTCACCAAATTTCATAAACACTAAGAAAGTTTGTTTTTCGATTCAAAACAAGATTTTTAACGCTTTGAAGAGTTCAAATAACGTGTTTTTAGATCATTTGTATCGTATCTTTTACTACACAACTTTTCACCAAATTTTACAAACACTAAGAAAGTTTGTTTTTCGATTCAAAACAAGATTTTAACGCTTTGAGGAGTTCAACTAACGTGTTTTTAGATCATTTGTATCGTATCTTTAACTACATTACTTTTCACCAAATTTCACAAACACTAAGAAAGTTTGTTTTTCGATTCAAAACAACATTTTAACTCTTTCAGGAGTTCAAATAACGTGTTTTTAGATCATTTGTATCGTATCTTTTACTACATAACTTTTCACCAAATTTCACAAACACTAAGAAAGTTTGTTTTTCGATTCAAAACAAGATTTTAACGCTTTGAGGAGCTCAAATAACGTTTTTTTAAATCATTTGTATCGTATCTTTTACTACGTAACTTTTCACCAAATTTCACAAACACTAAGAAAGTTTGTTTTTCGATTCAAAACAAGATTTTAACGCTTTGAGGAGTTCAAATAACGTTTTTAGATCATTTGTATCGTATCTTTTATTACATAACTTTTCACCAAATTTCACAAACACTAAGAAAGTTTGTTTTTCGATTCAAAACAAGATTTTAACGCTTTGAGGAGTTCAAATAACGTGTTTTTAGATCATTTGTATCGTATCTTTTACTACATAACTTTTCGACAAATTTCACAAACACTAAGAAAGTTTGTTTTCCGATTCAAAACAAGATTTTAACGCTTTGAGGAGTTCAAATAACGTGTTTTTAGATCATTTGTATCGTATCTTTTACTAAATTACTTTTCGACAAATTTCACAAACACTAAGAAAGTTTGTTTTCCGATTCAAAACAAGATTTTAACGCTTTGAGGTGTTCAACTAACGTGTTTTTAGATCATTTGTATCGTATCTTTTACTACATAACTTTTCACCAAATTTCACAAACACTAAGAAAGTTTGTTTTCCGATTCAAAACAAGATTTTAACGCTTTGAAGAGTTCAAATAACGTGTTATTAGATCATTTGTATCGTATCTTTTACTACATAACTTTTCACCAAATTTTACAAACACTAAGAAGGTTTGTTTTTCGATTCAAAACAAGATTTTAACGCTTTGAGGAGTTCAAATAACGTGTTTTTAGATCATTTGCATCATATCTTTTAGTACATAACTTTTCGCCAAATTTCACAAACACTTAGAAAGTTTGTTTTTCGATTCAAAACAAAATTTTAACGCTTTGAGGAGTTCAAATGACGTGTTTTTAGATCATTTGTATCGTATCTTTTACTACAAAACTTTTCCTCAAATTTCACAAACACTAAGAAAGTTTGTTTTTCGATTCAAAACAAGACTTTAACGCGTTGAGGAGTTCAAATAACGTGTTTTTAGATCATTTGTATCGTATCTTTTACTACATAACTTTTCGATAAATTTCACAAACACTAAGAAAGTTTGTTTTCCGATTCAAAACAAGATTTTAACGCTTTGAGGAGTTCAAATAACGTGTTTTTAGATAATTTGTATCGTATCTTTTACTACATAACTTTTCACCAAATTTCACAAAGACTAAGAAAGTTTGTTTTTCTATTCAAAACAAACTTTTAACGCTTTGAGGACCTCAAATAACATGTTTTTAGATCATTTGTATCGTATCTTTTACTACATAACTTTTCACCAAATTTCACAAACACTAAGAAAGTTTGTTTTCCGATTCAAAACAAGATTTTAACGCTTTGAGGAGTTCAAATAACGTGTTTTTAGATCATTTGTATCGTATCTTTTACTACATAACTTTTCACAAAATTTCACAAACACTAAGAAATTTTGTTTTTGCGATTCAAAACAAGATTTTAACGCTTTGAAGAGTTCAAATAACGTGTTTTTACATCATTTGTATCGTATCTTTTACTACAAAACTTTTCATCAAATTTCACAAACACTAAGAAAGTTTGTTTTTCGATTCAAAATCAGATTTTAACGCTTTGAGGAGTTCAAATAACGTGTTTTAAGATCATATGTATCGTATCTTTTACTACATATCTTTTCACCAAATTTTACAAACACTAAGAAAGTTTGTTTTTCGATTCAAAACACACTTTTAACGCTTTGAGGAATTCGAATAACGTGTTTTTAGATCATTTGTATCGTATCTTTTACTACATAACTTTTCACCAAATTTCACAAACACTAAGAAAGTTTGTTTTTCGATTCAAAACAAGATTTTAACGCTTTGAGGAGTTCAGATAACGTGTTTTTAGATCATTTGTATCGTATCTTTTACGACATAACTTTTCACCAAATTTCACAAACACTAATAATGTTTTTTTTCAATTCAAAACATGATTTTCATGCTTTGAGGAGCTCAAATAACGTGTTTGTAGATCGTTTGTACCGTATCTTTTACTACATAACTTTTCACCAAATTTCACTAACACTAAGAAAGTTTGTTTTTCGATTCAAAACAAGATTTTGATGCTTTGAAGAGTTCAAATAACGTGTTTTTAGATCATTTGTATCGTATCTTTTACTACATAACTTTTCACCGAATTTCACAAACACTAAGAAAGTTTGTTTTTCGATTCAAAGCAAGATTTTAACGCTTTGAGGAGTTCAAATAACGTGTTTTTAGATCATTTGTATCTTATCTTTTGCTACATAACTTTTCACCAAATTTCACAAATACTAAGAAAGTTTGTTTTTCGATTCAAAACAAGATTTTAACGCTTTGAGGAGTTAAAATAACATGTTTTTAGATCATTTGTATCGTATCTTTTACTACATAACTTTTCACCAAATTTCACAAACACTTAGAAAGTTTGTTTTTCGATTCAAAACAAGATTTTAACGCTATGAGGAGTTCAAATAACGTGTTTCTAGATCATTTGTATCGTATCTTTTACTACATAACTCTTCACCAAATTTCACAAACACTAAGAAAGTTTGTTTTTCGATTGAAAACAAGATTATAATGCTATGAGGAGTTCAAATAACCTGTTTTTAGATTATTTGTATCGTAATGTTTACTACATAACTTTTCACCAATTTTCACAAACACCAACAAAGTTTGTTTTTCGATTCAAAACAGGCTTTTAACGCTTTGAGAAGTTCAAATAACGTGTTTTTAGATCATTTGTATCGTATCTTTCAGTACACAACTTTTCACCAAATTTCACAAACACTAAGAAAGTTTGTTTTTCGATTCAAAACAAGATTTTAACGCTTTTAGGAGCTCAAATAACGTGTTTTGTATCGTATCTTTTACAACATAACTTTTCACCAAATTTCACAAACACTAAGAAAGTTTGTTTTTCGATTCAAAACAAGATTTTAACGCTTTGAGGAGTTCAGATAACGTGTTTTTAGATCATTTGTATCGTATCTTTTACAACATAACTTTTCACCAAATTTTACAAACACTAAGAAAGTTTGTTTTTCGATTCAAAACAAGATTTTAACCCTTTTAGGAGCTCAAATAACGTGTTTTTAGATCATTTGTATCGTATCTTTTACTACATAACTTTTCACCAAATTTCACAAACACTAAGAAAGTTTGTTTTTCGATTCAAAACAAGATTTTAACGCTTTGAGGAGTTCAAATAACGTATTTTTAGATCATTTGTATCGTATCTTTTACTACATAACTTTTCACCAAATTTCACAAACACGTAGAAAGTTTGTTTTCAGATTCAAAACTAGATTTTAACGCTTTGAGGAGTTCAAATAATGTGTTTTTAGATCATTTGTATCGTATCTTTTACTACATAACTTTTCACCAAATTTCACAAACACTAAGAAAGTTTGTTTTTCGATTCAAAACAAGATTTTAACTCTTCGAAGAGTTCAAATAACGTGTTATTAGATCATTTGTATCGTATCTTTTACTACATAACTTTTCACCAAATTTCACAAACACTAAGATATATTGTTTTTCGATTCAAAACAAGATTTTAACGCTTTGAGGAGTTCAAATAACGTGTTTTTAGAGCATTTGCATCGTATCTTTTACAACATAACTTTTCACCAAATTTCACAAACACTAATAATGTTTGTTTTTCAATTCAAAACAAGATTTTAACGCTTTGAGGACCTCAAATAACGTGTTTGTAGATCATTTGTATCGTATCTTTTACTACATAACTTTTCACCAAATTTCACAAACACTAAGAAAGTTTGTTTTTCGATTCAAGACAAGAATTTAACGCTTTGAGGAGTTCAAATAACGTGTTTTTAGATCATTTGTATCGTATCTTTTACTACATAACTTTTCACCGAATTTCACAAACACTAAGAAAGTTTGTTTTTCGATTCAAAACAAGATTTTAACGCTTTTAGGAGCTCAAATAACGTGTTTTTAGATCATTTGTATCGTATCTTTTAATACATAACTTTTCACCAAATTTCACAAACACCAAGAAAGTTTGTTTTTCGATTCAAAACAGGCTTTTAACGCTTTGAGGAGTTCAAATAACGTGTTTTTAGATCATTTGTATCGTATCTTTTAGTACACAACTTTTCACCAAATTTCACAAACACTAAGAAAGTTTGTTTTTCGATTCAAAACAAGATTTTTAACGCTTTGAAGAGTTCAAATAACGTGTTTTTAGGTCATTTGTATCGTATCTTTTACGACATAAATTTTCACCAAATTTCACAAACACTAAGAAAGTTTGTTTTTCGATTCAAAACAAGATTTTAACGCTTTGAGGAGTTCAAATAACCTGTTTTTAGATCATTTGTATCGTATCTTTTACTACATAACTTTTCACCAAATTTCACAAACACCAAGAAAGTTTGTTTTTCGATTCAAAACAAGCTTTTAACGCTTTGAGGAGCTCAAATAACGTGTTTTTAGATCATTTGTATCGTATCTTTTACTACATAACTTTTCACCAAATTTCACATACACTAAGAAAGTTTGTTTTTCGATTCAAAATAACAATTTAACGCTTTGAGGTGCTCAGATAACGTGATTTTAGATCATTTGTATCGTATCTTTTACTACATAACTTTTCCCCAAATTTTACAAACACAAAGAAAGTTTGTTTTTCGATTCAAAACATGATTTTAACGATTTGAGGAGTTCAAATAACGTGTTTTTAGATCATTTGTATCGTATCTTTGACTACATAACTTTTCACCAAATTTCACAAACACTTAGAAAGTTTGTTTTTCGATTCAAAACTAGATTTTAACGCTTTGAGGAGTTCAAATAATGTGTTTTTAGATCATTTGTATCGTATCTTTTACTACATAACTTTTCGACAAATTTCACAAACACTAAGAAAGTTTGTTTTCCGATTCAAAACAAAATTTTAACGCTTTGAGGTGTTCAAATAACGTATTTTTAGATCAATTGTATGGTATCTTTTACTACATAACTTTTCACCAAATTTCACAAACACAAAGAAAGTTTGTCTTTCGATTCAAAACAAGATTTTAACGCTTTCAAGAGTTCAAATAACGTGTTATTAGATCATTTGTATCGTATCTTTTACTACATAACTTTTCACCAAATTTCACAAACACTAAGAAAGATTGTTTTTCGATACAAAACAAGATTTTAACGCTGTGAGGAGTTCAAATAACGTGTTTTTAGATCATTTGTATCGTATCTTTTACTACATAACTTTTCACCAAATTTCACAAACACTAAGAAAGTTTGTTTTTCGATTGAAAACAAGATTGTAACGCTTTGAGGAGTTCAAATAACCTGTTTTTAGATCATTGGTATCGTATCTTTTACTACATAACTTTTCACCAAATATCACAAACACCAAGAAAGTTTGTTTTTCTATTCAAAACAGGCTTTTAACGCTTTGAGGAGTTCAAATAACGTGTTTTTAGATCATTTGTATCGTATCTTTTAGTACATAATTTTTCACCAAATTTCACAAACACTAAGAAAGTTTGTTTTTCGATTCAAAACAAGATTTTTAACGCTTTGAAGAGTTCAAATAACGTGTTTGTAGATCATTTGTATCGTATCTTTTACTACATAACTTTTCACCAAATTTCACAAACACTAAGAAAGTTTGTTTTCCGATTCAAAACAAGATTTTAACGCTTTGAAGAGTTCAAATAACGTGTTATTAGATCATTTGTATCGTATCTTTTACTACATAACTTTTCACCAAATTTTACAAACACTAAGAAGGTTTGTTTTTCGATTCAAAACAAGATTTTAACGCTTTGAGGAGTTCAAATAACGTGTTTTTAGATCATTTGCATCATATCTTTTAGTACATAACTTTTCGCCAAATTTCACAAACACTTAGAAAGTTTGTTTTTCGATTCAAAACAAAATTTTAACGCTTTGAGGAGTTCAAATGACGTGTTTTTAGATCATTTGTATCGTATCTTTTACTACAAAACTTTTCCTCAAATTTCACAAACACTAAGAAAGTTTGTTTTTCGATTCAAAACAAGACTTTAACGCGTTGAGGAGTTCAAATAACGTGTTTTTAGATCATTTGTATCGTATCTTTTACTACATAACTTTTCGATAAATTTCACAAACACTAAGAAAGTTTGTTTTCCGATTCAAAACAAGATTTTAACGCTTTGAGGAGTTCAAATAACGTGTTTTTAGATAATTTGTATCGTATCTTTTACTACATAACTTTTCACCAAATTTCACAAAGACTAAGAAAGTTTGTTTTTCTATTCAAAACAAACTTTTAACGCTTTGAGGACCTCAAATAACATGTTTTTAGATCATTTGTATCGTATCTTTTACTACATAACTTTTCACCAAATTTCACAAACACTAATAATGTTTTTTTTCAATTCAAAACATGATTTTCATGCTTTGAGGAGCTCAAATAACGTGTTTGTAGATCGTTTGTACCGTATCTTTTACTACATAACTTTTCACCAAATTTCACAAACACTAAGAAAGTTTGTTTTTCGATTCAAAACAAGATTTTGATGCTTTGAAGAGTTCAAATAACGTGTTTTTAGATCATTTGTATCGTATCTTTTACTACATAACTTTTCACCGAATTTCACAAACACTAAGAAAGTTTGTTTTTCGATTCAAAGCAAGATTTTAACGCTTTGAGGAGTTCAACTAACGTGTTTTTAGATCATTTGTATCTTATCTTTTGCTACATAACTTTTCACCAAATTTCACAAACACTAAGAAAGATTGTTTTTCGATTGAAAACAAGATTTTAACGCTTTGAGGAGTTCAAATAACCTGTTTTTTGATCATTTGTATCGTATCTTTTACTACATAACTTTTCACCAAATTTCACAAACACCAAGAAAGTTTGTTTTTCGATTCAAAACAAGCTTTTAACGCTTTGAGGAGCTCAAATAACGTGTTTTTAGATCATTTGTATCGTATCTTTTACTACATAACTTTTCACCAAATTTTACAAACACTAAGAAAGTTTGTTTTTCGATTCAAAACAAGATTTTAACGCTTTGAGGAGTTCAACTAACGTGTTTTTAGATCATTTGTATCGTGTCTTTTACTACATAACTTTTCACCGAATTTCACAAACACTAAGAAAGTTTGTTTTTCGATTCAAAACAAGATTTTAACGCTTTGAGGAGTTCAAATAACGTGTTTTTAGATCATTTGTATCGTATCTTTTACTACATAACTTTTCACCAAATTTCACAAACACTAAGAAAGTTTGTTTTTCGATTCAAAACTAGATTTTAACGCTTTGAGGAGTTCAAATAACGTGATTTTAGAACATTTGTTTCGTATCTTTTACTACATAACTTTTCACCAAATTTCATAAACACTAATAATATTTGTTTTTTAGTTCAAAACAAGATTTTAACGCTTTGAGGAGCTCAAATAACGTGTTTGTAGATCATTTGTATCGTATCTTTTACTACATAACTTTTCACCGAATTTCACAAACACTAAGAAAGTTTGTTTTTCGATTCAGAACAAGATTTTAACGCTTTGAGGAGTTCAAATAACGTGTTTTTAGATCATTTGTATCGTATATTTTACTACATAAATTTTCACCAAATTTCACAAACACTAACAAAGTTTGTTTTTCGATTCAAAAACAAGATTTTAACGCTTTTAGGAGTTCAAATAACGTGTTTTTAGATCATTTGTATCGTATCTAGTACACAACTTTTCACCAAATTTCACAAACACTAAGAAAGTTTTTTTTCGATTCAAAACAAGATTATAACGCTTTGAAGAGTTCAAATAACGTGTTTTTAGATCATTTGTATCGTATCTTTTACTACATAAATTTTCACCAAATTTCACAAATACTAAGAAATTTTGTTTTTCGATTCAAAACAGGCTTTTAACGATTTGAGGAGTTCAAATAACGTGTTTTTAGATCATTTGTATAGTATCTTTTACTACATAACTTTTCACCAAATTTCACAAACACTAAGAAAGTTTGTTTTTCGATTCAAAACAAGCTTTTAACACTTTTAGGAGCTCAAATAACGTGTTTTTAGATCATTTGTATCGTATCTTTTACTACATAGCTTTTCACCAAATTTCACAAACACTAACAAAGTTTGTTTTTCGATTCAAAATAAGATTATAACGTTTTGAGGAGTTCAAATAACCTGTTTTTAGATCATTTGTATCGTACCTTTTAGTACATAACTTTTCACCAAATTTCAGAAACACTAAGAAAGTTTGTTTTTCGATTCAAAACAGGCTTTTAACGCTTTGAGGAGTTCAAATAACGTGTTTTTAGATCATTTGTATCGTATCTTTTAGTACACAATTTTTCACCAAATTTCACAAACACTAAGAAAGTTTGTTTTTCGATTCAAAACAAGATTTTTAACGCTTTGAAGAGTTCAAATAACGTGTTTTTAGATCATTTATATCGTATCTTTTATTACATAACTTTTCGACAAATTTCACAAACACTAAGAAAGTTTGTTTTTCGATTGAAAACAAGATTTTAACGCTTTGAGGAGTTCAAATAACCTGTTTTTAGATCATTGGTATCGTATCTTTTACTACATAACTTTTCACCAAATTTCACAAACACCAAGAAAGTTTGTTTTTCGATTCAAAACAGGCTTTTAACGCTTTGAGGAGTTCAAATAACGTGTTTTTAGATCATTTGTATCGTATCTTTTAGTACATAATTTTTCACCAAATTTCATAAACACTAAGAAAGTTTGTTTTTCGATTCAAAACAAGATTTTTAACGCTTTGAAGAGTTCAAATAACGTGTTTTTAGATCATTTGTATCGTATCTTTTACTACACAACTTTTCACCAAATTTTACAAACACTAAGAAAGTTTGTTTTTCGATTCAAAACAAGATTTTAACGCTTTGAGGAGTTCAACTAACGTGTTTTTAGATCATTTGTATCGTATCTTTAACTACATTACTTTTCACCAAATTTCACAAACACTAAGAAAGTTTGTTTTTCGATTCAAAACAACATTTTAACTCTTTCAGGAGTTCAAATAACGTGTTTTTAGATCATTTGTATCGTATCTTTTACTACATAACTTTTCACCAAATTTCACAAACACTAAGAAAGTTTGTTTTTCGATTCAAAACAAGATTTTAACGCTTTGAGGAGCTCAAATAACGTTTTTTTAAATCATTTGTATCGTATCTTTTACTACGTAACTTTTCACCAAATTTCACAAACACTAAGAAAGTTTGTTTTTCGATTCAAAACAAGATTTTAACGCTTTGAGGAGTTCAAATAACGTTTTTAGATCATTTGTATCGTATCTTTTATTACATAACTTTTCACCAAATTTCACAAACACTAAGAAAGTTTGTTTTTCGATTCAAAACAAGATTTTAACGCTTTGAGGAGTTCAAATAACGTGTTTTTAGATCATTTGTATCGTATCTTTTACTACATAACTTTTCGACAAATTTCACAAACACTAAGAAAGTTTGTTTTCCGATTCAAAACAAGATTTTAACGCTTTGAGGAGTTCAAATAACGTGTTTTTAGATCATTTGTATCGTATCTTTTACTAAATTACTTTTCGACAAATTTCACAAACACTAAGAAAGTTTGTTTTCCGATTCAAAACAAGATTTTAACGCTTTGAGGTGTTCAACTAACGTGTTTTTAGATCATTTGTATCGTATCTTTTACTACATAACTTTTCACCAAATTTCACAAACACTAAGAAAGTTTGTTTTCCGATTCAAAACAAGATTTTAACGCTTTGAAGAGTTCAAATAACGTGTTATTAGATCATTTGTATCGTATCTTTTACTACATAACTTTTCACCAAATTTTACAAACACTAAGAAGGTTTGTTTTTCGATTCAAAACAAGATTTTAACGCTTTGAGGAGTTCAAATAACGTGTTTTTAGATCATTTGCATCATATCTTTTAGTACATAACTTTTCGCCAAATTTCACAAACACTTAGAAAGTTTGTTTTTCGATTCAAAACAAAATTTTAACGCTTTGAGGAGTTCAAATGACGTGTTTTTAGATCATTTGTATCGTATCTTTTACTACAAAACTTTTCCTCAAATTTCACAAACACTAAGAAAGTTTGTTTTTCGATTCAAAACAAGACTTTAACGCGTTGAGGAGTTCAAATAACGTGTTTTTAGATCATTTGTATCGTATCTTTTACTACATAACTTTTCGATAAATTTCACAAACACTAAGAAAGTTTGTTTTCCGATTCAAAACAAGATTTTAACGCTTTGAGGAGTTCAAATAACGTGTTTTTAGATAATTTGTATCGTATCTTTTACTACATAACTTTTCACCAAATTTCACAAAGACTAAGAAAGTTTGTTTTTCTATTCAAAACAAACTTTTAACGCTTTGAGGACCTCAAATAACATGTTTTTAGATCATTTGTATCGTATCTTTTACTACATAACTTTTCACCAAATTTCACAAACACTAAGAAAGTTTGTTTTCCGATTCAAAACAAGATTTTAACGCTTTGAGGAGTTCAAATAACGTGTTTTTAGATCATTTGTATCGTATCTTTTACTACATAACTTTTCACAAAATTTCACAAACACTAAGAAATTTTGTTTTTGCGATTCAAAACAAGATTTTAACGCTTTGAAGAGTTCAAATAATGATAAGAGGAAAATAAAGCACCTTTTTGATATCTAATTTGGAGATTTTAGCCCTTTTGAATCACAACTTTATATATATAATTGTTCATATTTAAGATTGCAAGAATATTTCTTCACTAAGTGTGTTTTATTGATAATTTCAGGTTTTTTGACGAAAGTTTTCGACATTCCAACAGTGTAGTTGTCTTCCTCTCCTCGCGCCGATAAAATCGATATATTATACTGCCCATTTCGGTACACGTATGAAGAAGGAGGCAAGTAATCTACCACACAAAAGTCTACACCAAATTCTATACGAAAACCACTCACACTTTAACCACCATTCAGCCCACCTTCCTCACCTACAATTACCAAACTACCCTCAATCCTCTCAACCATCTCTTGACCAATGAGAAGGCTCCAAATGCACTATAAATAGACCCCAAAGGCCCTTGGGCAGGATTTGCTTCTCTCTCCCCCTCCCCCGCTCTTCGGAGCATCTTCTCTCTCTCTCTCTCTCTAAGCACTTCCAAGAACTTTCAAGAACGTCAAGAACCATTCAAGGATTACTCGAATTCTCGAGTGATTGTTTGGCGGACTCGAAGCTTTCTTCATCCGGTGAATCGATCTAATCGAAGCAAGTCGTAGAAGATACACGTCACAACCGGACTCGGAGCTTTCTTCAACCGGGAAGGACGTTTCTTCAAGACGAGAAAACAGCTCAATCATCTAGCTTCCTAGCGATTCGAGCATCAATCGTCCACGATCACAATGAAGGAGTACCTCTAATCACGTTGAAGCTTCCTTCTCGTTTTAGGTGTAATCTTTTCTTTTCTCGAATTTGATGTGTGTAAATATAACTTGTTTGATTCTAAAATTCTTGTTCTTGAATTTTTCTTGATCTTTTCTTTTCTTGTTCTTTTTCTCTTTATTTTTCATTTGCTGTATATGCTAGATCTGTTAAAATTTTCATTACGTAGATCTTGATTTCTAGTTTCGTAAACTTTTTGAATCGTAGAATTTCATGAAATATTCTAATTGATATGAATTTTTGAAAACTGTAAGTTAAACTGAAAACCTGCTGTTTCCAGGGGACTGTTTTTCAGAGACCTGATTGTAATTCGTTAATAACTTTTTATTCCGTTGTCCAAATTGTTTGAAATTTTAGGATAAATTTGATAATATGCAGACCTATCTCTACACAAAATTTCATTAATTTTGGAAACTTCGAAATAATTATTTTAAAGATCTGAAGTTAGAAAAAGTTTCTGCCCTTAATTCTCTTTTTGGAAAAGTTTCTGCCTTTTGGCTCGTTTTGATTCATTATTTGACGCATATACTCCTCGTGGAATGAACTTGCATATTACTACTATACACATTAAATTCCAAACTTGTTGATTGAATTGGTTTTCACATACAACGATATATCAATTTAAAAGTGATCGAAAACCCGCTCATCAAATGGCGCCGCTGCCGGGGAGTAATGTTTAAGTCAAATTTAGAATCAAACTTGCAATCTCGAGTGATATTTTTAATAGATTTGATACATTTGAACTTGATATTTCACTAATTTCGAAAATTTTCTATTCTTGCAAGGTACACGGAGTAGAGAAAGATGGATAATCAAGAAAGACCAAGAACCTTTGGAGAATTGCTAACTCAAGAACAACCTCCAAGAAGATATCCAAAACACATGACGCTTAAAGAAATGATCGATCAAGATATCGAAGAATGGGAAGAAAGAAAAGAAAACGAAGCTCGAAGAAGGCTCGGTTGGCTCTCATGTTCCACCTCAAACCAATCACACACCGAGACCCTTTGTCAATATCCCGTCTATGAAGCTCGCCAATACGAAAACGAATTCCCATGGGGTTATGAGACGCAATCTTATGCCGAAACCGCTAACAACTACTCAAACCCCATGTACTCATACCCCATATACGAACCTTCTCAAAACGAACTCGAATCTCAACATGAATTTGATTACCAAGATCCACAATTTCAATCCCAAAACGAAGATCAAGACCAAGAATTAAAAAGAATGATGGTTGAAATGACGGCGATGATGATGTCCCTTAAGCAAAAATATGAAGCCTATGAACAAAAATGTGAAGAAGTGAAACAAGAGATTAAAACCACCTCTCGACGACTCGGAAATATTCAATCCACCGTAAACGATCTAGACGAAAGAGTGACTAACCTCGAGTTAGAGTATTCAAACGAGGAGATCATGGAGATTGAAAGCGATAAGAGTTCAAGTATGGGGGGATTCGATGAAAGCGTTGGAACGAGAACGACCATTGAAGAAGAAAATGTGTCATTGGATTCGACTCTCCAAAAGACGGTTCAGCTCACTCCAATCGATGAAAACGAGCAATTATCAAACGAGCAAGAAGAAAAATCTACCATTCTCCAAGGTGAATTCTTTCCATATATCATCAATTTTAATTCATTTAAGAACTATGATGCTTCTCATGATAGAAATTCACCTTGTGTAGATTTATCAAGGAAGTCAAATACATTCGAGACACTCACGCCTCTCACAACTCCTCTCCAACAAAGGCCTTTAGAAGAAAAGCTTGGAAAAATCCAAGATGAAATAAAGAAACTCTTCACGCCAAGTTCAACTTACGCTAAACGAAAAATAATCATGGCAATCGCTCAAGTCTCCAATCTCTTAATGAGACTGCTCAAAGGCGGTCGTAAAGCCGCTAAAAGCATAAGCGCCTCATATAATCTCGAAATAGGCTAACTTTGGGTGTCTAGCCCAAAGACGTAAAAGAAAGGGCGCTAGTTGGGAGGCAACCCACGCACCAAAAAAATTCAGGTTTTATCTATCCATCTTTTTTCTATTTTAGTCGACATTTTTTTTTTTTCGTATCTTTTCGCTTGAGGACAAGCTTGGAAATAAGTGTGGGGGGGATAATATTTGGATTTCCTTTGTATATATTCGTTCTTATTTTTCTTTTATGCTTTTATTTTGCTTTTATGAAAATTGAAAATTTTAAAAATTTTAAAAAATTAAAAAATTCTACCACCATTGTATATATCATATTTTAAATCAATTTTTCGTGATCGTCCTCGATTTTTAAGCACTTAAATACTTGTTAAAGAAACGGTTTTTCTCCACGATCAAGTCTAAACAATCACACATCTTCTTAAAAAGAATTTTCACCATCCACTTAAAGAATATTCTTTTTCTCAAATGAATATTAAAGAAAACAATAAACGGTCTTTTATGAGACTAATTTGGGATTCAATCCCGTCTATAATAAGATTTGCTTAAAGAAGTATTTATTTTAAATGATTTTTATTATGATTAATGTGGCACACCATTTTTGAATAAGAACCCATTCTTAATTTAGAAATTCTAAAAAGTTTTATTCAACCATTTTTGGTAGTTTTTGCATTAGTTTAAAAATTTGACAACTTACACTTAAGGATCCTAACCGTTCATGGCGACTTATGTTCCAACCAAACGGAATTTTATTGCGCTCGCGATTTTTTCAAAAAGAATTCGCAATGGAGTAAGCCGGGCATGAGCGAACCGTACTCATGATCGGTTCGAAACATTGTGAATTAATATTTTATATAAAACTATTTCAATGAAAGAAGAAAGAAAAAAGAAAAAAGAAAAAAAAAAAGAAAGAAAAAAAAAGAAACAAGAAAAAAAAAAGAAAAAAAGAAAAGAAAAAGAAAATAGAAAAAAGCAAAAGAAAAAAAAAAGAGAAAAGAAAAAAGAAAAAGAAAAAAAAAGAAAAAATATAAAATAATATTTTGAGCAAAATTTAAGGAAATTTGGTTGGATTTAAGGAGGACCCAAGTACTTACGTACCGAGCGGTTATAAAAGTGAATTACTTACATTTAAGGTCAACTTTTGCAAAAATGAAAAAATTGGTTTTATTAATACTTTTAAAAGATTTTTCCTCTTTAATTATGTGGTGTTACGTTCATTATGTGGTGTTTAACTATCTTTTTCGAGTGAAAATCATTTCTTAATAAATATCTTAAAAATTGGCAAAATCCTCATTATAGAAGTTTGATATTTTGTTCCTCTTGAAATAACATATGATTAAGAGAGTTTAAATATTTCTTGTGAAATTCAAATTTATGAGATAGTGTGATTACAATTTCAACAAAACCTAACTTGTATTTTTTGTGCTTAAAATATATTTTATTACGTTTTATTTTGTCGAGGACGACAAAAGCTAAGTGTGGGGGTATTTGATAAGAGGAAAATAAAGCACCTTTTTGATATCTAATTTGGGGATTTTAGCCCTTTTGAATCACAACTTTATATATATAATTGTTCATATTTAAGATTGCAAGAATATTTCTTCACTAAGTGTGTTTTATTGATAATTTCAGGTTTTTTGACGAAAGTTTTCGACATTCCAACAGTGTAGTTGTCTTCCTCTCCTCGCGCCGATAAAATCGATATATTATACTGCCCATTTCGGTACACGTATGAAGAAGGAGGCAAGTAATCTACCACACAAAAGTCTACACCAAATTCTATACGAAAACCACTCACACTTTAACCACCATTCAGCCCACCTTCCTCACCTACAATTACCAAACTACCCTCAATCCTCTCAACCATCTCTTGACCAATGAGAAGGCTCCAAATGCACTATAAATAGACCCCAAAGGCCCTTGGGCAGGATTTGCTTCTCTCTCCCCCTCCCCCGCTCTTCGGAGCATCTTCTCTCTCTCTCTCTCTCTAAGCACTTCCAAGAACTTTCAAGAACGTCAAGAACCATTCAAGGATTACTCGAATTCTCGAGTGATTGTTTGGCGGACTCGAAGCTTTCTTCATCCGGTGAATCGATCTAATCGAAGCAAGTCGTAGAAGATACACGTCACAACCGGACTCGGAGCTTTCTTCAACCGGGAAGGACGTTTCTTCAAGACGAGAAAACAGCTCAATCATCTAGCTTCCTAGCGATTCGAGCATCAATCGTCCACGATCACAATGAAGGAGTACCTCTAATCACGTTGAAGCTTCCTTCTCGTTTTAGGTGTAATCTTTTCTTTTCTCGAATTTGATGTGTGTAAATATAACTTGTTTGATTCTAAAATTCTTGTTCTTGAATTTTTCTTGATCTTTTCTTTTCTTGTTCTTTTTCTCTTTATTTTTCATTTGCTGTATATGCTAGATCTGTTAAAATTTTCATTACGTAGATCTTGATTTCTAGTTTCGTAAACTTTTTGAATCGTAGAATTTCATGAAATATTCTAATTGATATGAATTTTTGAAAACTGTAAGTTAAACTGAAAACCTGCTGTTTCCAGGGGACTGTTTTTCAGAGACCTGATTGTAATTCGTTAATAACTTTTTATTCCGTTGTCCAAATTGTTTGAAATTTTAGGATAAATTTGATAATATGCAGACCTATCTCTACACAAAATTTCATTAATTTTGGAAACTTCGAAATAATTATTTTAAAGATCTGAAGTTAGAAAAAGTTTCTGCCCTTAATTCTCTTTTTGGAAAAGTTTCTGCCTTTTGGCTCGTTTTGATTCATTATTTGACGCATATACTCCTCGTGGAACGAACTTGCATATTACTACTATACACATTAAATTCCAAACTTGTTGATTGAATTGGTTTTCACATACAACGATATATCAATTTAAAAGTGATCGAAAACCCGCTCATCAAATAACGTGTTTTTACATCATTTGTATCGTATCTTTTACTACAAAACTTTTCATCAAATTTCACAAACACTAAGAAAGTTTGTTTTTCGATTCAAAATCAGATTTTAACGCTTTGAGGAGTTCAAATAACGTGTTTTAAGATCATATGTATCGTATCTTTTACTACATATCTTTTCACCAAATTTTACAAACACTAAGAAAGTTTGTTTTTCGATTCAAAACACACTTTTAACGCTTTGAGGAATTCGAATAACGTGTTTTTAGATCATTTGTATCGTATCTTTTACTACATAACTTTTCACCAAATTTCACAAACACTAAGAAAGTTTGTTTTTCGATTCAAAACAAGATTTTAACGCTTTGAGGAGTTCAGATAACGTGTTTTTAGATCATTTGTATCGTATCTTTTACGACATAACTTTTCACCAAATTTCACAAACACTAATAATGTTTTTTTTCAATTCAAAACATGATTTTCATGCTTTGAGGAGCTCAAATAACGTGTTTGTAGATCGTTTGTACCGTATCTTTTACTACATAACTTTTCACCAAATTTCACAAACACTAAGAAAGTTTGTTTTTCGATTCAAAACAAGATTTTGATGCTTTGAAGAGTTCAAATAACGTGTTTTTAGATCATTTGTATCGTATCTTTTACTACATAACTTTTCACCGAATTTCACAAACACTAAGAAAGTTTGTTTTTCGATTCAAAGCAAGATTTTAACGCTTTGAGGAGTTCAAATAACGTGTTTTTAGATCATTTGTATCTTATCTTTTGCTACATAACTTTTCACCAAATTTCACAAATACTAAGAAAGTTTGTTTTTCGATTCAAAACAAGATTTTAACGCTTTGAGGAGTTAAAATAACGTGTTTTTAGATCATTTGTATCGTATCTTTTACTACATAACTTTTCACCAAATTTCACAAACACTTAGAAAGTTTGTTTTTCGATTCAAAACAAGATTTTAACGCTATGAGGAGTTCAAATAACGTGTTTCTAGATCATTTGTATCGTATCTTTTACTACATAACTCTTCACCAAATTTCACAAACACTAAGAAAGTTTGTTTTTCGATTGAAAACAAGATTATAATGCTATGAGGAGTTCAAATAACCTGTTTTTAGATTATTTGTATCGTAATGTTTACTACATAACTTTTCACCAATTTTCACAAACACCAACAAAGTTTGTTTTTCGATTCAAAACAGGCTTTTAACGCTTTGAGAAGTTCAAATAACGTGTTTTTAGATCATTTGTATCGTATCTTTCAGTACACAACTTTTCACCAAATTTCACAAACACTAAGAAAGTTTGTTTTTCGATTCAAAACAAGATTTTAACGCTTTTAGGAGCTCAAATAACGTGTTTTGTATCGTATCTTTTACAACATAACTTTTCACCAAATTTCACAAACACTAAGAAAGTTTGTTTTTCGATTCAAAACAAGATTTTAACGCTTTGAGGAGTTCAGATAACGTGTTTTTAGATCATTTGTATCGTATCTTTTACAACATAACTTTTCACCAAATTTTACAAACACTAAGAAAGTTTGTTTTTCGATTCAAAACAAGATTTTAACGCTTTTAGGAGCTCAAATAACGTGTTTTTAGATCATTTGTATCGTATCTTTTACTACATAACTTTTCACCAAATTTCACAAACACTAAGAAAGTTTGTTTTTCGATTCAAAACAAGATTTTAACGCTTTGAGGAGTTCAAATAACGTATTTTTAGATCATTTGTATCGTATCTTTTACTACATAACTTTTCACCAAATTTCACAAACACGTAGAAAGTTTGTTTTCAGATTCAAAACTAGATTTTAACGCTTTGAGGAGTTCAAATAATGTGTTTTTAGATCATTTGTATCGTATCTTTTACTACATAACTTTTCACCAAATTTCACAAACACTAAGAAAGTTTGTTTTTCGATTCAAAACAAGATTTTAACTCTTCGAAGAGTTCAAATAACGTGTTATTAGATCATTTGTATCGTATCTTTTACTACATAACTTTTCACCAAATTTCACAAACACTAAGATATATTGTTTTTCGATTCAAAACAAGATTTTAACGCTTTGAGGAGTTCAAATAACGTATTTTTAGAGCATTTGCATCGTATCTTTTACAACATAACTTTTCACCAAATTTCACAAACACTAATAATGTTTGTTTTTCAATTCAAAACAAGATTTTAACGCTTTGAGGACCTCAAATAACGTGTTTGTAGATCATTTGTATCGTATCTTTTACTACATAACTTTTCACCAAATTTCACAAACACTAAGAAAGTTTGTTTTTCGATTCAAGACAAGAATTTAACGCTTTGAGGAGTTCAAATAACGTGTTTTTAGATCATTTGTATCGTATCTTTTACTACATAACTTTTCACCGAATTTCACAAACACTAAGAAAGTTTGTTTTTCGATTCAAAACAAGATTTTAACGCTTTTAGGAGCTCAAATAACGTGTTTTTAGATCATTTGTATCGTATCTTTTAATACATAACTTTTCACCAAATTTCACAAACACCAAGAAAGTTTGTTTTTCGATTCAAAACAGGCTTTTAACGCTTTGAGGAGTTCAAATAACGTGTTTTTAGATCATTTGTATCGTATCTTTTAGTACACAACTTTTCACCAAATTTCACAAACACTAAGAAAGTTTGTTTTTCGATTCAAAACAAGATTTTTAACGCTTTGAAGAGTTCAAATAACGTGTTTTTAGGTCATTTGTATCGTATCTTTTACGACATAAATTTTCACCAAATTTCACAAACACTAAGAAAGTTTGTTTTTCGATTCAAAACAAGATTTTAACGCTTTGAGGAGTTCAAATAACCTGTTTTTAGATCATTTGTATCGTATCTTTTACTACATAACTTTTCACCAAATTTCACAAACACCAAGAAAGTTTGTTTTTCGATTCAAAACAAGCTTTTAACGCTTTGAGGAGCTCAAATAACGTGTTTTTAGATCATTTGTATCGTATCTTTTACTACATAACTTTTCACCAAATTTCACATACACTAAGAAAGTTTGTTTTTCGATTCAAAATAACAATTTAACGCTTTGAGGTGCTCAGATAACGTGATTTTAGATCATTTGTATCGTATCTTTTACTACATAACTTTTCCCCAAATTTTACAAACACAAAGAAAGTTTGTTTTTCGATTCAAAACAAGATTTTAACGATTTGAGGAGTTCAAATAACGTGTTTTTAGATCATTTGTATCGTATCTTTGACTACATAACTTTTCACCAAATTTCACAAACACTTAGAAAGTTTGTTTTTCGATTCAAAACTAGATTTTAACGCTTTGAGGAGTTCAAATAATGTGTTTTTAGATCATTTGTATCGTATCTTTTACTACATAACTTTTCGACAAATTTCACAAACACTAAGAAAGTTTGTTTTCCAATTCAAAACAAAATTTTAACGCTTTGAGGTGTTCAAATAACGTATTTTTAGATCAATTGTATGGTATCTTTTACTACATAACTTTTCACCAAATTTCACAAACACAAAGAAAGTTTGTCTTTCGATTCAAAACAAGATTTTAACGCTTTCAAGAGTTCAAATAACGTGTTATTAGATCATTTGTATCGTATCTTTTACTACATAACTTTTCACCAAATTTCACAAACACTAAGAAAGATTGTTTTTCGATTCAAAACAAGATTTTAACGCTGTGAGGAGTTCAAATAACGTGTTTTTAGATCATTTGTATCGTATCTTTTACTACATAACTTTTCACCAAATTTCACAAACACTAAGAAAGTTTGTTTTTCGATTGAAAACAAGATTGTAACGCTTTGAGGAGTTCAAATAACCTGTTTTTAGATCATTGGTATCGTATCTTTTACTACATAACTTTTCACCAAATATCACAAACACCAAGAAAGTTTGTTTTTCTATTCAAAACAGGCTTTTAACGCTTTGAGGAGTTCAAATAACGTGTTTTTAGATCATTTGTATCGTATCTTTTAGTACATAATTTTTCACCAAATTTCACAAACACTAAGAAAGTTTGTTTTTCGATTCAAAACAAGATTTTTAACGCTTTGAAGAGTTCAAATAACGTGTTTGTAGATCATTTGTATCGTATCTTTTACTACATAACTTTTCACCAAATTTCACAAACACTAAGAAAGTTTGTTTTTCGATTCAAAACAAGATTTTAACGCTTTGAGGAGTTCAAATAAGCTGTTTTTTGATCATTTGTATCGTATCTTTTACTACATAACTTTTCACCAAATTTCACAAACACCAAGAAAGTTTGTTTTTCGATTCAAAACAAGCTTTGAACGCTTTGAGGAGCTCAAATAACGTGTTTTTAGATCATTTGTATCGTATCTTTTACTACATAACTTTTCACCAAATTTCACATACACTAAGAAAGTTTGTTTTTCGATTCAAAACAAGCTTTTAACGCTTTGAGGAGCTCAGATAACGTGTTTTTAGATCATTTGTATCGTATCTTTTACTACATAACTTTTCACCAAATTTTACAAACACTAAGAAAGTTTGTTTTTCGATTCAAAACAAGATTTTAACGCTTTGAGGAGTTCAACTAACGTGTTTTTAGATCATTTGTATCGTGTCTTTTACTACATAACTTTTCACCGAATTTCACAAACACTAAGAAAGTTTGTTTTTCGATTCAAAACAAGATTTTAACGCTTTGAGGAGTTCAAATAACGTGTTTTTAGATCATTTGTATCGTATCTTTTACTACATAACTTTTCACCAAATTTCACAAACACTAAGAAAGTTTGTTTTTCGATTCAAAACTAGATTTTAACGCTTTGAGGAGTTCAAATAACGTGATTTTAGAACATTTGTTTCGTATCTTTTACTACATAACTTTTCACCAAATTTCATAAACACTAATAATATTTGTTTTTCAGTTCAAAACAAGATTTTAACGCTTTGAGGAGCTCAAATAACGTGTTTGTAGATCATTTGTATCGTATCTTTTACTACATAACTTTTCACCGAATTTCACAAACACTAAGAAAGTTTGTTTTTCGATTCAGAACAAGATTTTAACGCTTTGAGGAGTTCAAATAACGTGTTTTTAGATCATTTGTATCGTATATTTTACTACATAAATTTTCACCAAATTTCACAAACACTAACAAAGTTTGTTTTTCGATTCAAAACAAGATTTTAACGCTTTTAGGAGTTCAAATAACGTGTTTTTAGATCATTTGTATCGTATCTAGTACACAACTTTTCACCAAATTTCACAAACACTAAGAAAGTTTTTTTTCGATTCAAAACAAGATTATAACGCTTTGAAGAGTTCAAATAACGTGTTTTTAGATCATTTGTATCGTATCTTTTACTACATAAATTTTCACCAAATTTCACAAATACTAAGAAATTTTGTTTTTCGATTCAAAACAGGCTTTTAACGCTTTGAGGAGTTCAAATAACGTGTTTTTAGATCATTTGTATAGTATCTTTTACTACATAACTTTTCACCAAATTTCACAAACACTAAGAAAGTTTGTTTTTCGATTCAAAACAAGCTTTTAACGCTTTTAGGAGCTCAAATAACGTGTTTTTAGATCATTTGTATCGTATCTTTTACTACATAACTTTTCACCAAATTTCACAAACACTAACAAAGTTTGTTTTTCGATTCAAAATAAGATTATAACGTTTTGAGGAGTTCAAATAACCTGTTTTTAGATCATTTGTATCGTATCTTTTAGTACATAACTTTTCACCAAATTTCACAAACACTAAGAAAGTTTGTTTTTCGATTCAAAACAGGCTTTTAACGCTTTGAGGAGTTCAAATAACGTGTTTTTAGATCATTTGTATCGTATCTTTTAGTACACAATTTTTCACCAAATTTCACAAACACTAAGAAAGTTTGTTTTTCGATTCAAAACAAGATTTTTAACGCTTTGAAGAGTTCAAATAACGTGTTTTTAGATCATTTCTATCGTATCTTTTACTACATAACTTTTCGACAAATTTCACAAACACTAAGAAAGTTTGTTTTTCGATTGAAAACAAGATTTTAACGCTTTGAGGAGTTCAAATAACCTGTTTTTAGATCATTGGTATCGTATCTTTTACTACATAACTTTTCACCAAATTTCACAAACACCAAGAAAGTTTATTTTTCGATTGAAAACAAGATTTTAACGCTTTGAGGAGTTCAAATAACCTGTTTTTAGATCATTGGTATCGTATCTTTTACTACATAACTTTTCACCAAATTTCACAAACACCAAGAAAGTTTGTTTTTCGATTCAAAACAGGCTTTTAACGCTTTGAGGAGTTCAAATAACGTGTTTTTAGATCATTTGTATCGTATCTTTTAGTACATAATTTTTCACCAAATTTCATAAACACTAAGAAAGTTTGTTTTTCGATTCAAAACAAGATTTTTAACGCTTTGAAGAGTTCAAATAACGTGTTTTTAGATCATTTGTATCGTATCTTTTACTACACAACTTTTCACCAAATTTTACAAACACTAAGAAAGTTTGTTTTTCGATTCAAAACAAGATTTTAACGCTTTGAGGAGTTCAACTAACGTGTTTTTAGATCATTTGTATCGTATCTTTAACTACATTACTTTTCACCAAATTTCACAAACACTAAGAAAGTTTGTTTTTCGATTCAAAACAACATTTTAACTCTTTCAGGAGTTCAAATAACGTGTTTTTAGATCATTTGTATCGTATCTTTTACTACATAACTTTTCACCAAATTTCACAAACACTAAGAAAGTTTGTTTTTCGATTCAAAACAAGATTTTAACGCTTTGAGGAGCTCAAATAACGTTTTTTTAAATCATTTGTATCGTATCTTTTACTACGTAACTTTTCACCAAATTTCACAAACACTAAGAAAGTTTGTTTTTCGATTCAAAACAAGATTTTAACGCTTTGAGGAGTTCAAATAACGTTTTTAGATCATTTGTATCGTATCTTTTATTACATAACTTTTCACCAAATTTCACAAACACTAAGAAAGTTTGTTTTTCGATTCAAAACAAGATTTTAACGCTTTGAGGAGTTCAAATAACGTGTTTTTAGATCATTTGTATCGTATCTTTTACTACATAACTATTCGACAAATTTCACAAACACTAAGAAAGTTTGTTTTCCGATTCAAAACAAGATTTTAACGCTTTGAGGAGTTCAAATAACGTGTTTTTAGATCATTTGTATCGTATCTTTTACTAAATTACTTTTCGACAAATTTCACAAACACTAAGAAAGTTTGTTTTCCGATTCAAAACAAGATTTTAACGCTTTGAGGTGTTCAACTAACGTGTTTTTAGATCATTTGTATCGTATCTTTTACTACATAACTTTTCACCAAATTTCACAAACACTAAGAAAGTTTGTTTTCCGATTCAAAACAAGATTTTAACGCTTTGAAGAGTTCAAATAACGTGTTATTAGATCATTTGTATCGTATCTTTTACTACATAACTTTTCACCAAATTTTACAAACACTAAGAAGGTTTGTTTTTCGATTCAAAACAAGATTTTAACGCTTTGAGGAGTTCAAATAACGTGTTTTTAGATCATTTGCATCATATCTTTTAGTACATAACTTTTCGCCAAATTTCACAAACACTTAGAAAGTTTGTTTTTCGATTCAAAACAAAATTTTAACGCTTTGAGGAGTTCAAATGACGTGTTTTTAGATCATTTGTATCGTATCTTTTACTACAAAACTTTTCCTCAAATTTCACAAACACTAAGAAAGTTTGTTTTTCGATTCAAAACAAGACTTTAACGCGTTGAGGAGTTCAAATAACGTGTTTTTAGATCATTTGTATCGTATCTTTTACTACATAACTTTTCGATAAATTTCACAAACACTAAGAAAGTTTGTTTTCCGATTCAAAACAAGATTTTAACGCTTTGAGGAGTTCAAATAACGTGTTTTTAGATAATTTGTATCGTATCTTTTACTACATAACTTTTCACCAAATTTCACAAAGACTAAGAAAGTTTGTTTTTCTATTCAAAACAAACTTTTAACGCTTTGAGGACCTCAAATAACATGTTTTTAGATCATTTGTATCGTATCTTTTACTACATAACTTTTCACCAAATTTCACAAACACTAAGAAAGTTTGTTTTCCGATTCAAAACAAGATTTTAACGCTTTGAGGAGTTCAAATAACGTGTTTTTAGATCATTTGTATCGTATCTTTTACTACATAACTTTTCACAAAATTTCACAAACACTAAGAAATTTTGTTTTTGCGATTCAAAACAAGATTTTAACGCTTTGAAGAGTTCAAATAACGTGTTTTTACATCATTTGTATCGTATCTTTTACTACAAAACTTTTCATCAAATTTCACAAACACTAAGAAAGTTTGTTTTTCGATTCAAAATCAGATTTTAACGCTTTGAGGAGTTCAAATAACGTGTTTTAAGATCATATGTATCGTATCTTTTACTACATATCTTTTCACCAAATTTTACAAACACTAAGAAAGTTTGTTTTTCGATTCAAAACACACTTTTAACGCTTTGAGGAATTCGAATAACGTGTTTTTAGATCATTTGTATCGTATCTTTTACTACATAACTTTTCACCAAATTTCACAAACACTAAGAAAGTTTGTTTTTCGATTCAAAACAAGATTTTAACGCTTTGAGGAGTTCAGATAACGTGTTTTTAGATCATTTGTATCGTATCTTTTACGACATAACTTTTCACCAAATTTCACAAACACTAATAATGTTTTTTTTTTATTCAAAACATGATTTTCATGCTTTGAGGAGCTCAAATAACGTGTTTGTAGATCGTTTGTACCGTATCTTTTACTACATAACTTTTCACCAAATTTCACAAACACTAAGAAAGTTTGTTTTTCGATTCAAAACAAGATTTTGATGCTTTGAAGAGTTCAAATAACGTGTTTTTAGATCATTTGTATCGTATCTTTTACTACATAACTTTTCACCGAATTTCACAAACACTAAGAAAGTTTGTTTTTCGATTCAAAACAAGATTTTAACGCTTTGAGGAGTTCAAATAACGTGTTTTTAGATCATTTGTATCTTATCTTTTGCTACATAACTTTTCACCAAATTTCACAAATACTAAGAAAGTTTGTTTTTCGATTCAAAACAAGATTTTAACGCTTTGAGGAGTTAAAATAACGTGTTTTTAGATCATTTGTATCGTATCTTTTACTACATAACTTTTCACCAAATTTCACAAACACTTAGAAAGTTTGTTTTTCGATTCAAAACAAGATTTTAACGCTATGAGGAGTTCAAATAACGTGTTTCTAGATCATTTGTATCGTATCTTTTACTACATAACTCTTCACCAAATTTCACAAACACTAAGAAAGTTTGTTTTTCGATTGAAAACAAGATTATAACGCTATGAGGAGTTCAAATAACCTGTTTTTAGATTATTTGTATCGTAATGTTTACTACATAACTTTTCACCAATTTTCACAAACACCAACAAAGTTTGTTTTTCGATTCAAAACAGGCTTTTAACGCTTTGAGAAGTTCAAATAACGTGTTTTTAGATCATTTGTATCGTATCTTTCAGTACACAACTTTTCACCAAATTTCACAAACACTAAGAAAGTTTGTTTTTCGATTCAAAACAAGATTTTAACGCTTTTAGGAGCTCAAATAACGTGTTTTTAGATCATTTGTATCGTATCTTTTACAACATAACTTTTCACCAAATTTCACAAACACTAAGAAAGTTTGTTTTTCGATTCAAAACAAGATTTTAACGCTTTGAGGAGTTCAGATAACGTGTTTTTAGATCATTTGTATCGTATCTTTTACTACATAACTTTTCACCAAATTTCACAAACACTAAGAAAGTTTGTTTTTCGATTCAAAACAAGATTTTAACGCTTTGAGGAGTTCAAATAACGTATTTTTAGATCATTTGTATCGTATCTTTTACTACATAACTTTTCACCAAATTTCACAAACACGTAGAAAGTTTGTTTTCAGATTCAAAACTAGATTTTAACGCTTTGAGGAGTTCAAATAATGTGTTTTTAGATCATTTGTATCGTATCTTTTACTACATAACTTTTCACCAAATTTCACAAACACTAAGAAAGTTTGTTTTTCGATTCAAAACAAGATTTTAACTCTTCGAAGAGTTCAAATAACGTGTTATTAGATCATTTGTATCGTATCTTTTACTACATAACTTTTCACCAAATTTCACAAACACTAAGATATATTGTTTTTCGATTCAAAACAAGATTTTAACGCTTTGAGGAGTTCAAATAACGTGTTTTTAGAGCATTTGTATCGTATCTTTTACAACAAAACTTTTCACCAAATTTCACAAACACTAATAATGTTTGTTTTTCAATTCAAAACAAGATTTTAACGCTTTGAGGACCTCAAATAACGTGTTTGTAGATCATTTGTATCGTATCTTTTACTACATAACTTTTCACCAAATTTCACAAACACTAAGAAAGTTTGTTTTTCGATTCAAAACAACATTTTAACTCTTTCAGGAGTTCAAATAACGTGTTTTTAGATCATTTGTATCGTATCTTTTACTACATAACTTTTCACCAAATTTCACAAACACTAAGAAAGTTTGTTTTTCGATTCAAAACAAGATTTTAACGCTTTGAGGAGCTCAAATAACGTTTTTTTAAATCATTTGTATCGTATCTTTTACTACGTAACTTTTCACCAAATTTCACAAACACTAAGAAAGTTTGTTTTTCGATTCAAAACAAGATTTTAACGCTTTGAGGAGTTCAAATAACGTTTTTAGATCATTTGTATCGTATCTTTTATTACATAACTTTTCACCAAATTTCACAAACACTAAGAAAGTTTGTTTTTCGATTCAAAACAAGATTTTAACGCTTTGAGGAGTTCAAATAACGTGTTTTTAGATCATTTGTATCGTATCTTTTACTACATAACTATTCGACAAATTTCACAAACACTAAGAAAGTTTGTTTTCCGATTCAAAACAAGATTTTAACGCTTTGAGGAGTTCAAATAACGTGTTTTTAGATCATTTGTATCGTATCTTTTACTAAATTACTTTTCGACAAATTTCACAAACACTAAGAAAGTTTGTTTTCCGATTCAAAACAAGATTTTAACGCTTTGAGGTGTTCAACTAACGTGTTTTTAGATCATTTGTATCGTATCTTTTACTACATAACTTTTCACCAAATTTCACAAACACTAAGAAAGTTTGTTTTCCGATTCAAAACAAGATTTTAACGCTTTGAAGAGTTCAAATAACGTGTTATTAGATCATTTGTATCGTATCTTTTACTACATAACTTTTCACCAAATTTTACAAACACTAAGAAGGTTTGTTTTTCGATTCAAAACAAGATTTTAACGCTTTGAGGAGTTCAAATAACGTGTTTTTAGATCATTTGCATCATATCTTTTAGTACATAACTTTTCGCCAAATTTCACAAACACTTAGAAAGTTTGTTTTTCGATTCAAAACAAAATTTTAACGCTTTGAGGAGTTCAAATGACGTGTTTTTAGATCATTTGTATCGTATCTTTTACTACAAAACTTTTCCTCAAATTTCACAAACACTAAGAAAGTTTGTTTTTCGATTCAAAACAAGACTTTAACGCGTTGAGGAGTTCAAATAACGTGTTTTTAGATCATTTGTATCGTATCTTTTACTACATAACTTTTCGATAAATTTCACAAACACTAAGAAAGTTTGTTTTCCGATTCAAAACAAGATTTTAACGCTTTGAGGAGTTCAAATAACGTGTTTTTAGATAATTTGTATCGTATCTTTTACTACATAACTTTTCACCAAATTTCACAAAGACTAAGAAAGTTTGTTTTTCTATTCAAAACAAACTTTTAACGCTTTGAGGACCTCAAATAACATGTTTTTAGATCATTTGTATCGTATCTTTTACTACATAACTTTTCACCAAATTTCACAAACACTAAGAAAGTTTGTTTTCCGATTCAAAACAAGATTTTAACGCTTTGAGGAGTTCAAATAACGTGTTTTTAGATCATTTGTATCGTATCTTTTACTACATAACTTTTCACAAAATTTCACAAAAACTAAGAAATTTTGTTTTTGCGATTCAAAACAAGATTTTAACGCTTTGAAGAGTTCAAATAACGTGTTTTTACATCATTTGTATCGTATCTTTTACTACAAAACTTTTCATCAAATTTCACAAACACTAAGAAAGTTTGTTTTTCGATTCAAAATCAGATTTTAACGCTTTGGGGAGTTCAAATAACGTGTTTTAAGATCATATGTATCGTATCTTTTACTACATATCTTTTCACCAAATTTTACAAACACTAAGAAAGTTTGTTTTTCGATTCAAAACACACTTTTAACGCTTTGAGGAATTCGAATAACGTGTTTTTAGATCATTTGTATCGTATCTTTTACTACATAACTTTTCACCAAATTTCACAAACACTAAGAAAGTTTGTTTTTCGATTCAAAACAAGATTTTAACGCTTTGAGGAGTTCAGATAACGTGTTTTTAGATCATTTGTATCGTATCTTTTACGACATAACTTTTCACCAAATTTCACAAACACTAATAATGTTTTTTTTTTATTCAAAACATGATTTTCATGCTTTGAGGAGCTCAAATAACGTGTTTGTAGATCGTTTGTACCGTATCTTTTACTACATAACTTTTCACCAAATTTCACAAACACTAAGAAAGTTTGTTTTTCGATTCAAAACAAGATTTTGATGCTTTGAAGAGTTCAAATAACGTGTTTTTAGATCATTTGTATCGTATCTTTTACTACATAACTTTTCACCGAATTTCACAAACACTAAGAAAGTTTGTTTTTCGATTCAAAACAAGATTTTAACGCTTTGAGGAGTTCAAATAACGTGTTTTTAGATCATTTGTATCTTATCTTTTGCTACATAACTTTTCACCAAATTTCACAAATACTAAGAAAGTTTGTTTTTCGATTCAAAACAAGATTTTAACGCTTTGAGGAGTTAAAATAACCTGTTTTTAGATCATTTGTATCGTATCTTTTACTACATAACTTTTCACCAAATTTCACAAACACTTAGAAAGTTTGTTTTTCGATTCAAAACAAGATTTTAACGCTATGAGGAGTTCAAATAACGTGTTTCTAGATCATTTGTATCGTATCTTTTACTACATAACTCTTCACCAAATTTCACAAACACTAAGAAAGTTTGTTTTTCGATTGAAAACAAGATTATAACGCTATGAGGAGTTCAAATAACCTGTTTTTAGATTATTTGTATCGTAATGTTTACTACATAACTTTTCACCAATTTTCACAAACACCAACAAAGTTTGTTTTTCGATTCAAAACAGGCTTTTAACGCTTTGAGAAGTTCAAATAACGTGTTTTTAGATCATTTGTATCGTATCTTTCAGTACACAACTTTTCACCAAATTTCACAAACACTAAGAAAGTTTGTTTTTCGATTCAAAACAAGATTTTAACGCTTTTAGGAGCTCAAATAACGTGTTTTTAGATCATTTGTATCGTATCTTTTACAACATAACTTTTCACCAAATTTCACAAACACTAAGAAAGTTTGTTTTTCGATTCAAAACAAGATTTTAACGCTTTGAGGAGTTCAGATAACGTGTTTTTAGATCATTTGTATCGTATCTTTTACTACATAACTTTTCACCAAATTTCACAAACACTAAGAAAGTTTGTTTTTCGATTCAAAACAAGATTTTAACGCTTTGAGGAGTTCAAATAACGTATTTTTAGATCATTTGTATCGTATCTTTTACTACATAACTTTTCACCAAATTTCACAAACACGTAGAAAGTTTGTTTTCAGATTCAAAACTAGATTTTAACGCTTTGAGGAGTTCAAATAATGTGTTTTTAGATCATTTGTATCGTATCTTTTACTACATAACTTTTCACCAAATTTCACAAACACTAAGAAAGTTTGTTTTTCGATTCAAAACAAGATTTTAACTCTTCGAAGAGTTCAAATAACGTGTTATTAGATCATTTGTATCGTATCTTTTACTACATAACTTTTCACCAAATTTCACAAACACTAAGATATATTGTTTTTCGATTCAAAACAAGATTTTAACGCTTTGAGGAGTTCAAATAACGTGTTTTTAGAGCATTTGTATCGTATCTTTTACAACATAACTTTTCACCAAATTTCACAAACACTAATAATGTTTGTTTTTCAATTCAAAACAAGATTTTAACGCTTTGAGGACCTCAAATAACGTGTTTGTAGATCATTTGTATCGTATCTTTTACTACATAACTTTTCACCAAATTTCACAAACACTAAGAAAGTTTGTTTTTCGATTCAAGACAAGAATTTAACGCTTTGAGGAGTTCAAATAACGTGTTTTTAGATCATTTGTATCGTATCTTTTACTACATAACTTTTCACCGAATTTCACAAACACTAAGAAAGTTTGTTTTTCGATTCAAAACAAGATTTTAACGCTTTTAGGAGCTCAAATAACGTGTTTTTAGATCATTTGTATCGTATCCTTTAATACATAACTTTTCACCAAATTTCACAAACACCAAGAAAGTTTGTTTTTCGATTCAAAACAGGCTTTTAACGCTTTTAGGAGTTCAAATAACGTGTTTTTAGATCATTTGTATCGTATCTTTTAGTACACAACTTTTCACCAAATTTCACAAACACTAAGAAAGTTTGTTTTTCGATTCAAAACAAGATTTTTAACGCTTTGAAGAGTTCAAATAACGTGTTTTTAGGTCATTTGTATCGTATCTTTTACGACATAAATTTTCACCAAATTTCACAAACACTAAGAAAGTTTGTTTTTCGATTCAAAACAAGATTTTAACGCTTTGAGGAGTTCAAATAACCTGTTTTTAGATCATTTGTATCGTATCTTTTACTACATAACTTTTCACCAAATTTCACAAACACCAAGAAATTTGTTTTTCGATTCAAAACAAGCTTTTAACGCTTTGAGGAGCTCAAATAACGTGTTTTTAGATCATTTGTATCGTATCTTTTACTACACAACTTTTCACCAAATTTCACAAACACTAAGAAAGTTTGTTTTTCGATTCAAAACAAGATTTTTAACGCTTTGAAGAGTTCAAATAACGTGTTTTTAGGTCATTTGTATCGTATCTTTTACGACATAAATTTTCACCAAATTTCACAAACACTAAGAAAGTTTGTTTTTCAATTCAAAACAAGATTTTAACGCTTTGAGGAGTTCAAATAACCTGTTTTTAGATCATTTGTATCGTATCTTTTACTACATAACTTTTCACCAAATTTCACAAACACCAAGAAAGTTTGTTTTTGGATTCAAAACAAGCTTTTAACGCTTTGAGGAGCTCAAATAACGTGTTTTTAGATCATTTGTATCGTATCTTTTACTACATAACTTTTCACCAAATTTCACATACACTAAGAAAGTTTGTTTTTCGATTCAAAATAACAATTTAACGCTTTGAGGTGCTCAGATAACGTTATTTTAGATCATTTGTATCGTATCTTTTACTACATAACTTTTCCCCAAATTTTACAAACACAAAGAAAGTTTGTTTTTCGATTCAAAACAAGATTTTAACGATTTGAGGAGTTCAAATAACGTGTTTTTAGATCATTTGTATCGTATCTTTGACTACATAACTTTTCACCAAATTTCACAAACACTTAGAAAGTTTGTTTTTCGATTCAAAACTAGATTTTAACGCTTTGAGGAGTTCAAATAATGTGTTTTTAGATCATTTGTATCGTATCTTTTACTACATAACTTTTCGACAAATTTCACAAACACTAAGAAAGTTTGTTTTCCGATTCAAAACAAAATTTTAACGCTTTGAGGTGTTCAAATAACGTATTTTTAGATCAATTGTATGGTATCTTTTACTACATAACTTTTCACCAAATTTCACAAACACAAAGAAAGTTTGTCTTTCGATTCAAAACAAGATTTTAACGCTTTCAAGAGTTCAAATAACGTGTTATTAGATCATTTGTATCGTATCTTTTACTACATAACTTTTCACCAAATTTCACAAACACTAAGAAAGATTGTTTTTCGATTCAAAACAAGATTTTAACGCTGTGAGGAGTTCAAATAACGTGTTTTTAGATCATTTGTATCGTATCTTTTACTACATAACTTTTCACCAAATTTCACAAACACTAAGAAAGTTTGTTTTTCGATTGAAAACAAGATTGTAACGCTTTGAGGAGTTCAAATAACCTGTTTTTAGATCATTGGTATCGTATCTTTTACTACATAACTTTTCACCAAATATCACAAACACCAAGAAAGTTTGTTTTTCTATTCAAAACAGGCTTTTAACGCTTTGAGGAGTTCAAATAACGTGTTTTTAGATCATTTGTATCGTATCTTTTAGTACATAATTTTTCACCAAATTTCACAAACAGTAAGAAAGTTTGTTTTTCGATTCAAAACAAGATTTTTAACGCTTTGAAGAGTTCAAATAACGTGTTTTTAGATCATTTGTATCGTATCTTTTACTACATAACTTTTCACCAAATTTCACAAACACTAAGAAAGTTTGTTTTTCGATTCAAAACAAGATTTTAACGCTTTGAGGAGTTCAAATAACCAGTTTTTTGATCATTTGTATCGTATCTTTTACAACATAACTTTTCACCAAATTTCACAAACACCAAGAAAGTTTGTTTTTCGATTCAAAACAAGCTTTTAACGCTTTGAGGAGCTCAAATAACGTGTTTTTAGATCATTTGTATCGTATCTTTTACTACATAACTTTTCACCAAATTTCACATACACTAAGAAAGTTTGTTTTTCGATTCAAAACAAGCTTTTAACGCTTTGAGGAGCTCAGATAACGTGTTTTTAGATCATTTGTATCGTATCTTTTACTACATAACTTTTCACCAAATTTTACAAACACTAAGAAAGTTTGTTTTTCGATTCAAAACAAGATTTTAACGCTTTGAGGAGTTCAACTAACGTGTTTTTAGATCATTTGTATCGTGTCTTTTACTACATAACTTTTCACCGAATTTCACAAACACTAAGAAAGTTTGTTTTTCGATTCAAAACAAGATTTTAACGATTTGAGGAGTTCAAATAACGTGTTTTTAGATCATTTGTATCGTATCTTTTACTACATAACTTTTCACCAAATTTCACAAACACTAAGAAAGTTTGTTTTTCGATTCAAAACTAGATTTTAACGCTTTGAGGAGTTCAAATAACGTGATTTTAGAACATTTGTTTCGTATCTTTTACTACATAACTTTTCACCAAATTTCATAAATACTAATAATATTTGTTTTTCAGTTCAAAACAAGATTTTAACGCTTTGAGGAGCTCAAATAACGTGTTTGTAGATCATTTGTATCGTATCTTTTACTACATAACTTTTCACCGAATTTCACAAACACTAAGAAAGTTTGTTTTTCGATTCAGAACAAGATTTTAACGCTTTGAGGAGTTCAAATAACGTGTTTTTAGATCATTTGTATCGTATATTTTACTACATAAATTTTCACCAAATTTCACAAACACTAACAAAGTTTGTTTTTCGATTCAAAACAAGATTTTAACGCTTTTAGGAGTTCAAATAACGTGTTTTTAGATCATTTGTATCGTATCTAGTACACAACTTTTCACCAAATTTCACAAACACTAAGAAAGTTTTTTTTCGATTCAAAACAAGATTATAACGCTTTGAAGAGTTCAAATAACGTGTTTTTAGATCATTTGTATCGTATCTTTTACTACATAAATTTTCACCAAATTTCACAAATACTAAGAAATTTTGTTTTTCGATTCAAAACAGGCTTTTAACGCTTTGAGGAGTTCAAATAACGTGTTTTTAGATCATTTGTATAGTATCTTTTACTACATAACTTTTCACCAAATTTCACAAACACTAAGAAAGTTTGTTTTTCGATTCAAAACAAGCTTTTAACGCTTTGAGGAGTTCAAATAACGTGTTTTTAGATCATTTGTATCGTATCTTTTAGTACACAATTTTTCACCAAATTTCACAAACACTAAGAAAGTTTGTTTTTCGATTCAAAATAAGATTATAACGTTTTGAGGAGTTCAAATAACCTGTTTTTAGATCATTTGTATCGTATCTTTTAGTACATAACTTTTCACCAAATTTCACAAACACTAAGAAAGTTTGTTTTTCGATTCAAAACTAGATTTTAACGCTTTGAGGAGTTCAAATAACGTGATTTTAGAACATTTGTTTCGTATCTTTTACTACATAACTTTTCACCAAATTTCATAAACACTAATAATATTTGTTTTTCAGTTCAAAACAAGATTTTAACGCTTTGAGGAGCTCAAATAACGTGTTTGTAGATCATTTGTATCGTATCTTTTACTACATAACTTTTCACCGAATTTCACAAACACTAAGAAAGTTTGTTTTTCGATTCAGAACAAGATTTTAACGCTTTGAGGAGTTCAAATAACGTGTTTTTAGATCATTTGTATCGTATATTTTACTACATAAATTTTCACCAAATTTCACAAACACTAACAAAGTTTGTTTTTCGATTCAAAACAAGATTTTAACGCTTTTAGGAGTTCAAATAACGTGTTTTTAGATCATTTGTATCGTATCTAGTACACAACTTTTCACCAAATTTCACAAACACTAAGAAAGTTTTTTTTCGATTCAAAACAAGATTATAACGCTTTGAAGAGTTCAAATAACGTGTTTTTAGATCATTTGTATCGTATCTTTTACTACATAAATTTTCACCAAATTTCACAAATACTAAGAAATTTTGTTTTTCGATTCAAAACAGGCTTTTAACGCTTTGAGGAGTTCAAATAACGTGTTTTTAGATCATTTGTATAGTATCTTTTACTACATAACTTTTCACCAAATTTCACAAACACTAAGAAAGTTTGTTTTTCGATTCAAAACAAGCTTTTAACGCTTTGAGGAGTTCAAATAACGTGTTTTTAGATCATTTGTATCGTATCTTTTAGTACACAATTTTTCACCAAATTTCACAAACACTAAGAAAGTTTGTTTTTCGATTCAAAATAAGATTATAACGTTTTGAGGAGTTCAAATAACCTGTTTTTAGATCATTTGTATCGTATCTTTTAGTACATAACTTTTCACCAAATTTCACAAACACTAAGAAAGTTTGTTTTTCGATTCAAAACAGGCTTTTAACGCTTTGAGGAGTTCAAATAACGTGTTTTTAGATCATTTGTATCGTATCTTTTAGTACACAATTTTTCACCAAATTTCACAAACACTAAGAAAGTTTGTTTTTCGATTCAAAACAAGATTTTTAACGCTTTGAAGAGTTCAAATAACGTGTTTTTAGATCATTTATATCGTATCTTTTACTACATAACTTTTCGACAAATTTCACAAACACTAAGAAAGTTTGTTTTTCGATTGAAAACAAGATTTTAACGCTTTTAGGAGTTCAAATAACCTATTTTTAGATCATTGGTATCGTATCTTTTACTACATAACTTTTCACCAAATTTCACAAACACCAAGAAAGTTTGTTTTTCGATTCAAAACAGGCTTTTAACGCTTTGAGGAGTTCAAATAACGTGTTTTTAGATCATTTGTATCGTATCTTTTAGTACATAATTTTTCACCAAATTTCATAAACACTAAGAAAGTTTGTTTTTCGATTCAAAACAAGATTTTTAACGCTTTGAAGAGTTCAAGTAACGTGTTTTTAGATCATTTGTATCGTATCTTTTACTACACAACTTTTCACCAAATTTTACAAACACTAAGAAAGTTTGTTTTTCGATTCAAAACAAGATTTTAACGCTTTGAGGAGTTCAACTAACGTGTTTTTCGATCATTTGTATCGTATCTTTAACTACATTACTTTTCACCAAATTTCACAAACACTAAGAAAGTTTGTTTTTCGATTCAAAACAACATTTTAACTCTTTCAGGAGTTCAAATAACGTGTTTTTAGATCATTTGTATCGTATCTTTTACTACATAACTTTTCACCAAATTTCACAAACACTAAGAAAGTTTGTTTTTCGATTCAAAACAAGATTTTAACGCTTTGAGGAGCTCAAATAACGTTTTTTTAAATCATTTGTATCGTATCTTTTACTACGTAACTTTTCACCAAATTTCACAAACACTAAGAAAGTTTGTTTTTCGATTCAAAACAAGATTTTTAACGCTTTGAGGAGTTCAAATAACGTTTTTAGATCATTTGTATCGTATCTTTTATTACATAACTTTTCACCAAATTTCACAAACACTAAGAAAGTTTGTTTTTCGATTCAAAACAATATTTTAACGCTTTGAGGAGTTCAAATAACGTGTTTTTAGATCATTTGTATCGTATCTTTTACTACATAACTTTTCGACAAATTTCACAAACACTAAGAAAGTTTGTTTTCCGATTCAAAACAAGATTTTAACGCTTTGAGGAGTTCAAATAACGTGTTTTTAGATCATTTGTATCGTATCTTTTACTAAATTACTTTTCGACAAATTTCACAAACACTAAGAAAGTTTGTTTTCCGATTCAAAACAAGATTTTAACGCTTTGAGGTGTTCAACTAACGTGTTTTTAGATCATTTGTATCGTATCTTTTACTACATAACTTTTCACCGAATTTCACAAACACTAAGAAAGTTTGTTTTTCGATTCAGAACAAGATTTTAACGCTTTGAGGAGTTCAAATAACGTGTTTTTAGATCATTTGTATCGTATATTTTACTACATAAATTTTCACCAAATTTCACAAACACTAACAAAGTTTGTTTTTCGATTCAAAACAAGATTTTAACGCTTTTAGGAGTTCAAATAACGTGTTTTTAGATCATTTGTATCGTATCTAGTACACAACTTTTCACCAAATTTCACAAACACTAAGAAAGTTTTTTTTCGATTCAAAACAAGATTATAACGCTTTGAAGAGTTCAAATAACGTGTTTTTAGATCATTTGTATCGTATCTTTTACTACATAAATTTTCACCAAATTTCACAAATACTAAGAAATTTTGTTTTTCGATTCAAAACAGGCTTTTAACGCTTTGAGGAGTTCAAATAACGTGTTTTTAGATCATTTGTATAGTATCTTTTACTACATAACTTTTCACCAAATTTCACAAACACTAAGAAAGTTTGTTTTTCGATTCAAAACAAGCTTTTAACGCTTTGAGGAGTTCAAATAACGTGTTTTTAGATAATTTGTATCGTATCTTTTAGTACACAATTTTTCACCAAATTTCACAAACACTAAGAAAGTTTGTTTTTCGATTCAAAATAAGATTATAACGTTTTGAGGAGTTCAAATAACCTGTTTTTAGATCATTTGTATCGTATCTTTTAGTACATAACTTTTCACCAAATTTCACAAACACTAAGAAAGTTTGTTTTTCGATTCAAAACAGGCTTTTAACGCTTTGAGGAGTTCAAATAACGTGTTTTTAGATCATTTGTATCGTATCTTTTAGTACACAATTTTTCACCAAATTTCACAAACACTAAGAAAGTTTGTTTTTCGATTCAAAACAAGATTTTTAACGCTTTGAAGAGTTCAAATAACGTGTTTTTAGATCATTTATATCGTATCTTTTACTACATAACTTTTCGACAAATTTCACAAACACTAAGAAAGTTTGTTTTTCGATTGAAAACAAGATTTTAACGCTTTTAGGAGTTCAAATAACCTATTTTTAGATCATTGGTATCGTATCTTTTACTACATAACTTTTCACCAAATTTCACAAACACCAAGAAAGTTTGTTTTTCGATTCAAAACAGGCTTTTAACGCTTTGAGGAGTTCAAATAACGTGTTTTTAGATTATTTGTATCGTATCTTTTAGTACATAATTTTTCACCAAATTTCATAAACACTAAGAAAGTTTGTTTTTCGATTCAAAACAAGATTTTTAACGCTTTGAAGAGTTCAAGTAACGTGTTTTTAGATCATTTGTATCGTATCTTTTACTACACAACTTTTCACCAAATTTTACAAACACTAAGAAAGTTTGTTTTTCGATTCAAAACAAGATTTTAACGCTTTGAGGAGTTCAACTAACGTGTTTTTCGATCATTTGTATCGTATCTTTAACTACATTACTTTTCACCAAATTTCACAAACACTAAGAAAGTTTGTTTTTCGATTCAAAACAACATTTTAACTCTTTCAGGAGTTCAAATAACGTGTTTTTAGATCATTTGTATCGTATCTTTTACTACATAACTTTTCACCAAATTTCACAAACACTAAGAAAGTTTGTTTTTCGATTCAAAACAAGATTTTAACGCTTTGAGGAGCTCAAATAACGTTTTTTTAAATCATTTGTATCGTATCTTTTACTACGTAACTTTTCACCAAATTTCACAAACACTAAGAAAGTTTGTTTTTCGATTCAAAACAAGATTTTTAACGCTTTGAGGAGTTCAAATAACGTTTTTAGATCATTTGTATCGTATCTTTTATTACATAACTTTTCACCAAATTTCACAAACACTAAGAAAGTTTGTTTTTCGATTCAAAACAATATTTTAACGCTTTGAGGAGTTCAAATAACGTGTTTTTAGATCATTTGTATCGTATCTTTTACTACATAACTTTTCGACAAATTTCACAAACACTAAGAAAGTTTGTTTTCCGATTCAAAACAAGATTTTAACGCTTTGAGGAGTTCAAATAACGTGTTTTTAGATCATTTGTATCGTATCTTTTACTAAATTACTTTTCGACAAATTTCACAAACACTAAGAAAGTTTGTTTTCCGATTCAAAACAAGATTTTAACGCTTTGAGGTGTTCAACTAACGTGTTTTTAGATCATTTGTATCGTATCTTTTACTACATAACTTTTCACCAAATTTCACAAACACTAAGAAAGTTTGTTTTCCGATTCAAAACAAGATTTTAACGCTTTGAAGAGTTCAAATAACGTGTTATTAGATCATTTGTATCGTATCTTTTACTACATAACTTTTCACCAAATTTTACAAACACTAAGAAGGTTTGTTTTTCGATTCAAAACAAGATTTTAACGCTTTGAGGAGTTCAAATAACGTGTTTTTAGATCATTTGCATCATATCTTTTAGTACATAACTTTTCGCCAAATTTCACAAACACTTAGAAAGTTTGTTTTTCGATTCAAAACAAAATTTTAACGCTTTGAGGAGTTCAAATGACGTGTTTTTAGATCATTTGTATCGTATCTTTTACTACAAAACTTTTCCTCAAATTTCACAAACACTAAGAAAGTTTGTTTTTCGATTCAAAACAAGACTTTAACGCGTTGAGGAGTTCAAATAACGTGTTTTTAGATCATTTGTATCGTATCTTTTACTACATAACTTTTCGATAAATTTCACAAACACTAAGAAAGTTTGTTTTCCGATTCAAAACAAGATTTTAACGCTTTGAGGAGTTCAAATAACGTGTTTTTAGATAATTTGTATCGTATCTTTTACTACATAACTTTTCACCAAATTTCACAAAGACTAAGAAAGTTTGTTTTTCTATTCAAAACAAACTTTTAACGCTTTGAGGACCTCAAATAACATGTTTTTAGATCATTTGTATCGTATCTTTTACTACATAACTTTTCACCAAATTTCACAAACACTAAGAAAGTTTGTTTTCCGATTCAAAACAAGATTTTAACGCTTTGAGGAGTTCAAATGACGTGTTTTTAGATCATTTGTATCGTATCTTTTACTACATAACTTTTCACAAAATTTCACAAACACTAAGAAATTTTGTTTTTGCGATTCAAAACAAGATTTTAACGCTTTGAAGAGTTCAAATAACGTGTTTTTACATCATTTGTATCGTATCTTTTACTACAAAACTTTTCATCAAATTTCACAAACACTAAGAAAGTTTGTTTTTCGATTCAAAATCAGATTTTAACGCTTTGAGGAGTTCAAATAACGTGTTTTAAGATCATATGTATCGTATCTTTTACTACATATCTTTTCACCAAATTTTACAAACACTAAGAAAGTTTGTTTTTCGATTCAAAACACACTTTTAACGCTTTGAGGAATTCGAATAACGTGTTTTTAGATCATTTGTATCGTATCTTTTACTACATAACTTTTCACCAAATTTCACAAACACTAAGAAAGTTTGTTTTTCGATTCAAAACAAGATTTTAACGCTTTGAGGAGTTCAGATAACGTGTTTTTAGATCATTTGTATCGTATCTTTTACGACATAACTTTTCACCAAATTTCACAAACACTAATAATGTTTTTTTTCAATTCAAAACATGATTTTCATGCTTTGAGGAGCTCAAATAACGTGTTTGTAGATCGTTTGTACCGTATCTTTTACTACATAACTTTTCACCAAATTTCACAAACACTAAGAAAGTTTGTTTTTCGATTCAAAACAAGATTTTGATGCTTTGAAGAGTTCAAATAACATGTTTTTAGATCATTTGTATCGTATCTTTTACTACATAACTTTTCACCGAATTTCACAAACACTAAGAAAGTTTGTTTTTCGATTCAAAACAAGATTTTAACGCTTTGAGGAGTTCAAATAACGTGTTTTTAGATCATTTGTATCTTATCTTTTGCTACATAACTTTTCACCAAATTTCACAAATACTAAGAAAGTTTGTTTTTCGATTCAAAACAAGATTTTAACGCTTTGAGGAGTTAAAATAACGTGTTTTTAGATCATTTGTATCGTATCTTTTACTACATAACTTTTCACCAAATTTCACAAACACTTAGAAAGTTTGTTTTTCGATTCAAAACAAGATTTTAACGCTATGAGGAGTTCAAATAACGTGTTTCTAGATCATTTGTATCGTATCTTTTACTACATAACTCTTCACCAAATTTCACAAACACTAAGAAAGTTTGTTTTTCGATTGAAAACAAGATTATAACGCTATGAGGAGTTCAAATAACCTGTTTTTAGATTATTTGTATCGTAATGTTTACTACATAACTTTTCACCAATTTTCACAAACACCAACAAAGTTTGTTTTTCGATTCAAAACAGGCTTTTAACGCTTTGAGAAGTTCAAATAACGTGTTTTTAGATCATTTGTATCGTATCTTTCAGTACACAACTTTTCACCAAATTTCACAAACACTAAGAAAGTTTGTTTTTCGATTCAAAACAAGATTTTAACGCTTTTAGGAGCTCAAATAACGTGTTTTGTATCGTATCTTTTACAACATAACTTTTCACCAAATTTCACAAACACTAAGAAAGTTTGTTTTTCGATTCAAAACAAGATTTTAACGCTTTGAGGAGTTCAGATAACGTGTTTTTAGATCATTTGTATCGTATCTTTTACAACATAACTTTTCACCAAATTTTACAAACACTAAGAAAGTTTGTTTTTCGATTCAAAACAAGATTTTAACGCTTTTAGGAGCTCAAATAACGTGTTTTTAGATCATTTGTATCGTATCTTTTACTACATAACTTTTCACCAAATTTCACAAACACTAAGAAAGTTTGTTTTTCGATTCAAAACAAGATTTTAACGCTTTGAGGAGTTCAAATAACGTATTTTTAGATCATTTGTATCGTATCTTTTACTACATAACTTTTCACCAAATTTCACAAACACGTAGAAAGTTTGTTTTCAGATTCAAAACTAGATTTTAACGCTTTGAGGAGTTCAAATAATGTGTTTTTAGATCATTTGTATCGTATCTTTTACTACATAACTTTTCACCAAATTTCACAAAACACTAAGAAAGTTTGTTTTTCGATTCAAAACAAGATTTTAACTCTTCGAAGAGTTCAAATAACGTGTTATTAGATCATTTGTATCGTATCTTTTACTACATAACTTTTCACCAAATTTCACAAACACTAAGATATATTGTTTTTCGATTCAAAACAAGATTTTAACGCTTTGAGGAGTTCAAATAACGTGTTTTTAGAGCATTTGTATCGTATCTTTTACAACATAACTTTTCACCAAATTTCACAAACACTAATAATGTTTGTTTTTCAATTCAAAACAAGATTTTAACGCTTTGAGGACCTCAAATAACGTGTTTGTAGATCATTTGTATCGTATCTTTTACTACATAACTTTTCACCAAATTTCACAAACACTAAGAAAGTTTGTTTTTCGATTCAAGACAAGAATTTAACGCTTTGAGGAGTTCAAATAACGTGTTTTTAGATCATTTGTATCGTATCTTTTACTACATAACTTTTCACCGAATTTCACAAACACTAAGAAAGTTTGTCTTTCGATTCAAAACAAGATTTTAACGCTTTCAAGAGTTCAAATAACGTGTTATTAGATCATTTGTATCGTATCTTTTACTACATAACTTTTCACCAAATTTCACAAACACTAAGAAAGATTGTTTTTCGATTCAAAACAAGATTTTAACGCTGTGAGGAGTTCAAATAACGTGTTTTTAGATCATTTGTATCGTATCTTTTACTACATAACTTTTCACCAAATTTCACTAACACTAATAATGTTTGTTTTCCAATTCAAAACAAGATTTTAAAGCTTTGAGGAGCTCAAATAACGTGTTTGTAGATCATTTGTATTGTATCTTTTACTACATAACTTTTCACCAAATTTCACAAACACTAAGAAAGTTTGTTTTTCGATTCAAAACAAGATTTTAAGGTTTTGAGGAGTTCAAATAACCTGTTTTTAGATCATTTGTATCGTATCTTTTACTACATAACTTTTCACCAAATTTCACAAACACCAACAAAGTTTGTTTTTCGATTCAAAACAAGCTTTTAACGTTTTGAGGAGCTCAAATAACGTGTTTTTAGATCATTTGTATCGTATCTTTTACTACATAACTTTTCACCAAATTTCACATACACTAAGAAAGTATGTTTTTCGATTCAAAACAACATTTTAACGCTTTGAGGTGCTCAGATAACGTGTTTTTAGATCATTTGTATCGTATCTTTTACTACATAACGTTTCACCAAATTTTACAAACGCTAAGAAAGTTTGTTTTTCGATCCAAAACAAGATTTTAACGCTTTGAGGAGTTCGAATAACGTGTTTTTAGATCATTTGTATCGTATCTTTTACTAAATAACTTTTCGCCAAATTTCACAAACACTAAGAAAGTTTGTTTTTCGATTCAAAACAAGATTTTAACGCTTTGAGGAGTTCAAACAATGTGTTTTTAGATCATTTGTATCGTATCTTTTACTACATAACTTTTCACCAAATTTCACAAACACTAATAGTGTTTGTTTTTCAATTCAAAACAAGATTTTAACGCTTTGAGGACCTCAAATAACGTGTTTGTAGATCATTTGTATCGTGTCTTTTACTACATAACTTTTCACCGAATTTCACAAACACTAAGAAAGTTTGTTTTTCGATTCAAAACAAGATTTTAACGCTTTGAGGAGTACAAATAACGTGTTTTTAGATCAATTGTATCGTATCTTTTACTACATAACTTTTCACCAAATTTCACAAACACTAAGAAAGTTTGTTTTTCGATTCAAAACAAGATTTTAACGCTTTTAGGAGCTCAAATAACGTGTTTTTAGATCATTTGTATCGTATCTTTTACTACATAACTTTTCACCAAATTTCATAAACACTAATAATGTTTGTTTTTCAGTTCAAAACAAGATTTTAACGCTTTGAGGAGCTCAAATAACGTGTTTGTAGATCATTTGTTTCGTATCTTTTACTACATAACTTTTCACCGAATTTCACAAACACTAAGAAAGTTTGTTTTTCGATTCAGAACAAGATTTTAACGCTTTGAGGAGTTCAAATAACGTGTTTTTAGATCATTTGTATCGTATATTTTACTACATAAATTTTCACCAAATTTCACAAACACTAAGAAAGTTTGTTTTTCGATTCAAAACAATATTTTAACGCTTTTAGGAGTTCAAATAACGTGTTTTTAGATCATTTGTATCGTATCTATACATAACTTTTCACCAAATTTCACAAACACTAACAAAGTTTGTTTTTCGATTCAAAACAAGATTATAACGTTTTGAGGAGTTCAAGTAACCTGTTTTTAGATCATTTGTATCGTATCTTTTACTACATAAATTTTCACCAAATTTCACAAACACCAAGAAAGTTTGTTTTTCGATTCAAAACAGGCTTTTAACGCTTTGAGGAGTTCAAATAACGTGTTTTTAGATCATTTGTATCGTATCTTTTAGTACACAACTTTTCACCAAATTTCACAAACACTAAGAAAGTTTCTTTTTCGATTCAAAACAAGATTTTTAACGCTTTGAAGAGTTCAAATAATGTGTTTTTAGATCATTTGTATCGTATCTTTTACGACATAACTTTTCACCAAATTTCACAAATACTAAGAAAGTTTGTTGTTCGATTCAAAACAAGATTTTAACGCTTTGAGGAGTTCAAATAACCTGTTTTTAGATTATTTGTATCGTATCTTTTACTACATAACTTTTCACCAAATTTCACAAACACCAAGAAAGTTTGTTTTTCGATTCAAAACAAGCTTTTAACGCTTTGAGGAGCTCAAATAACGTGTTTTTAGATCATTTCTATCGTATCTTTTACTACATAACTTTTCACCAAATTTCACATACACTAAGAAACTTTGTTTTTCGATTCAAAACAACATTTTAACGCTTTGAGGTGCTCAGATAACGTGTTTTTAGATCATTTGTATCCTATTTTTTACTACATAACTTTTCCCCAAATTTTACAAACACTAAGAAAGTTTGTTTTTCGATTCAAAACAAGATTTTAACGCTTTGAGGAGTTCAAATAACGTGTTTTTAGATCATTTGTATCGTATCTTTTACTACATAACTTTTCACCAAATTTCACAAACACTTAGAAAGTTTGTTTTTCGATTCAAAACAAGATTTTAACGCTTTGAGGAGTTCAAATAATGTGTTTTTAGATCATTTGTATCGTATACTACATAACTTTTCGACAAATTTCACAAACACTAAGAAAGTTTGTTTTCCGATTCAAAACAAGATTTTAACGCTTTGAGGTGTTCAAATAACGTATTTTTAGATCAATTGTATCGTATCTTTTACTACATAACTTTTCACCAAATTTCACAAACACAAAGAAAGTTTGTTTTTCGATTCAAAACAAGATTTTAACGCTTTCAAGAGTTCAAATAACGTGTTATTAGATCATTTGTATCGTATCTTTTACTACATAACTTTTCACTAAATTTCACAAACACTAAGAAAGATTGTTTTTCGATTCAAAACAAGATTTTAACGCTGTGAGGAGTTCAAATAACCTGTTTTTAGATCATTTGTATCGTATCATTTACTACATAACTTTTCACCAAATTTCACAAACACTAAGAATGTTTGTTTTTCAATTCAAAACAAGATTTTAACGCTTTGAGGAGCTCAAATAACGTGTTTGTAGATCATTTGTATCGTATCTTTTACTACATAAATTTCACCAAATTTCACAAACACTAAGAAAGTTCGTTTTTCGATTCAAAACAAGATTTTAACGCTTTGAGGAGTTCAAATAACGTGTTTTTAGATCATTTGAATCGTATCTTTTACTACATAACTTTTCACCAAATTTCACAAACACTAAGAAATGTTGTTTTTCGATTCAAAACAAGATTTTAGCGCTTTTAGGAGCTCAAATAACGTGTTTTTAGATCATTTGTATCGTATCTTTTACTACATAACTTTTCACCAAATTTCACAAACACTAATAATGTTTGTTTTTCAGTTCAAAACAAGATTTTAACGCTTTAAGGAGCTCAAATAACGTGTTTGAAGATCATTTGTATCGTATCTTTTACAACATAACTTTTCACCAAATTTTACAAACACTAAGAAAGTTTGTTTTTCGATTCAAAACAAGATTTTAACGCTTTTAGGAGCTCAAATAACGTGTTTTTAGATCATTTGTATCGTATCTTTTACTACATAACTTTTCACCAAATTTCACAAACACGTAGAAAGTTTGTTTTCCGATTCAAAACTAGATTTTAACGCTTTGAGGAGTTCAAATAATGTGTTTTTAGATCATTTGTATCGTATCTTTTACTACATTACTTTTCACCAAATTTCACAAACACTAAGAAAGTTTGTTTTTCGATTCAAAACAAGATTTTAACTCTTCGAAGAGTTGAAATAACGTGTTATTAGATCATTTGTATCGTATCTTTTACTACATAACTTTTCACCAAATTTCACAAACACTAAGATATATTGTTTTTCGATTCAAAACAAGATTTTAACGCTTTGAGGAGTTCAAATAACGTGTTTTTAGAGCATTTGTATCGTATCTTTTACAACATAACTTTTCACCAAATTTCACAAACACTAATAATGTTTGTTTTTCAATTCAAAACAAGATTTTAACGCTTTGAGGAGCTCAAATAACGTGTTTGTAGATCATTTGTATCGTATCTTTTACTACATAACTTTTCACCAAATTTCACAAACACTAAGAAAGTTTGTTTTTCGATTCAAGACAAGAATTTAACGCTTTGAGGAGTTCAAATAACGTGTTTTTAGATCATTTGTATCGTATCTTTTACTACATAACTTTTCACCGAATTTCACAAACACTAAGAAAGTTTGTTTTTCGACTCAAAACAAGATTTTAACGCTTTTAGGAGCTCAAATAACGTGTTTTTAGATCATTTGTATCGTATCTTTTAATACATAACTTTTCACCAAATTTCACAAACACCAAGAAAGTTTGTTTTTCGATTCAAAACAGGCTTTTAACGCTTTGAGGAGTTCAAATAACGTGTTTTTAGATCATTTGTATCGTATCTTTTCGTACACAACTTTTCACCAAATTTCACAAACACTAAGAAAGTTTCTTTTTCGATTCAAAACAAGATTTTTAACGCTTTGAAGAGTTCAAATAACGTGTTTTTAGGTCATTTGTATCGTATCTTTTACGACATAAATTTTCACCAAATTTCACAAACACTAAGAAAGTTTGTTTTTCGATTCAAAACAAGATTTTAACGCTTTGAGGAGTTCAAATAACCTGTTTTTAGATCATTTGTATCGTATCTTTTACTACATAACTTTTCACCAAATTTCACAAACACCAAGAAAGTTTGTTTTTCGATTCAAAACAAGCTTTTAACGCTTTGAGGAGCTCAAATAACGTGTTTTTAGATCATTTGTATCGTATCTTTTACTACATAACTTTTCACCAAATTTCACATACACTAAGAAAGTTTGTTTTTCGATTCAAAATAACATTTTAACGCTTTGAGGTGCCCAGATAACGTGATTTTAGATCATTTGTATCGTATCTTTTACTACATAACTTTTCACCAAATTTCACACACACCAAGAAAGTTTGTTTTTCGATTCAAAACAAGCTTTTAACGCTTTGAGGAGCTCAAATAACGTGTTTTTAGATCATTTGTATCGTATCTTTTACTACATAACTTTTCCCCAAATTTTACAAACACTAAGAAAGTTTGTTTTTCGATTCAAAACAAGATTTTAACGATTTGAGGAGTTCAAATAACTTGTTTTTAGATCATTTGTATCGTATCTTAGAAAGTTTGTTTTTCGATTCAAAACTAGATTTTAACGCTTTGAGGAGTTCAAATAATGTGTTTTCAGATCATTTGTATCGTATCTTTTACTACATAACTTTTCGACAAATTTCACAAACACTAAGAAAGTTTGTTTTCCGATTCAAAACAAGATTTTAACGCTTTGAGGTGTTCAAATAACGTATTTTTAGATCAATTGTATGGTATCTTTTACTACATAACTTTTCACCAAATTTCACAAACACAAAGAAAGTTTGTCTTTCGATTCAAAACAAGATTTAAACGCTTTCAAGAGTTCAAATAACGTGTTATTAGATCATTTGTATCGTATCTTTTACTACATAACTTTTCACCAAATTTCACAAAAACTAAGAAAGATTGTTTTTCGATTAAAAACAAGATTTTAACGCTGTGAGGAGTTCAAATAACGTGTTTTTAGATCATTTGTATCGTATCTTTTACTACATAACTTTTCACCAAATTTCACTAACACTAATAATGTTTGTTTTCCAATTCAAAACAAGATTTTAAAGCTTTGAGGAGCTCAAATAACGTGTTTGTAGATCATTTGTATTGTATCTTTTACTACATAACTTTTCACCAAATTTCACAAACACTAAGAAAGTTTGTTTTTCGATTCAAAACAAGATTTTAACGTTTTGAGGAGTTCAAATAACCTGTTTTTAGATCATTTGTATCGTATCTTTTACTACATAAGTTTTCACCAAATTTCACAAACACCAACAAAGTTTGTTTTTCGATTCAAAACAAGCTTTTAACGTTTTGAGGAGCTCAAATAACGTGTTTTTAGATCATTTGTATCGTATCTTTTAGTGCACAACTTTTCACTAAATTTCACAAACACTAAGAAAGTTTCTTTTTCGATTCAAAACAAGATTTTTAACGCTTTGAAGAGTTCAAATAACGTGTTTTTAGATCATTTGTATCGTATCTTTTACGACATAACTTTTCACCAAATTTCACAAATACTAAGAAAGTTTGTTGTTCGATTCAAAACAAGATTTTAACGCTTTGAGGAGTTCAAATAACCTGTTTTTAGATTATTTGTATCGTATCTTTTACTACATAACTTTTCACCAAATTTCACAAACACCAAGAAAGTTTGTTTTTCGATTCAAAACAGGCTTTTAACGCTTTGAGGAGTTCAAATAACGTGTTTGTAGATCATTTGTATCGTATCTTTTACTACATAAATTTTCACCAAATTTCACAAACACCAAGAAAGTTTGTTTTTCGATTCAAAACAGGCTTTTAACGCTTTGAGGAGTTCAAATAACGTGTTTTTAGATCATTTGTATCGTATCTTTTAGTACACAACTTTTCACCAAATTTCACAAACACTAAGAAAGTTTCTTTTTCGATTCAAAACAAGATTTTTAACGCTTTGAAGAGTTCAAATAATGTGTTTTTAGATCATTTGTATCGTATCTTTTACGACATAACTTTTCACCAAATTTCACAAATACTAAGAAAGTTTGTTGTTCGATTCAAAACAAGATTTCAACGCTTTGAGGAGTTCAAATAACCTGTTTTTAGATTATTTGTATCGTATCTTTTACTACATAACTTTTCACCAAATTTCACAAACACCAAGAAAGTTTGTTTTTCGATTCAAAACAAGCTTTTAACGCTTTGAGGAGCTCAAATAACGTGTTTTTAGATCATTTCTATCGTATCTTTTACTACAAAACTTTTCACCAAATTTCACATACACTAAGAAACTTTGTTTTTCGATTCAAAACAACATTTTAACGCTTTGAGGTGCTCAGATAACGTGTTTTTAGATCATTTGTATCCTATTTTTTACTACATAAATTTTCCCCAAATTTTACAAACACTAAGAAAGTTTGTTTTTCGATTCAAAACAAGATTTTAACGCTTTGAGGAGTTCAAATAACGTGTTTTTAGATCATTTGTATCGTATCTTTTACTACATAACTTTTCACCAAATTTCACAAACACTTAGAAAGTTTGTTTTTCGATTCAAAACAAGATTTTAACGCTTTGAGGAGTTCAAATAATGTGTTTTTAGATCATTTGTATCGTATACTACATAACTTTTCGACAAATTTCACAAACACTAAGAAAGTTTGTTTTCCGATTCAAAACAAGATTTTAACGCTTTGAGGTGTTTAAATAACGTATTTTTAGATCAATTGTATCGTATCTTTTACTACATAACTTTTCACCAAATTTCACAAACACAAAGAAAATTTGTTTTTCGATTCAAAACAATATTTTAACGCTTTCAAGAGTTCAAATAACGTGTTATTAGATCGTTTGTATCGTATCTTTTACTACATAACTTTTCACTAAATTTCACAAACACTAAGAAAGATTGTTTTTCGATTCAAAACAAGATTTTAACGCTGTGAGGAGTTCAAATAACCTGTTTTTAGATCATTTGTATCGTATCTTTTACTACATAACTTTTCACCAAATTTCACAAACACTAAGAAAGTTCGTTTTTCGATTCAAAACAAGATTTTAACGCTTTGAGGAGTTCAAATAACGTGTTTTTAGATCATTTGAATCGTATCTTTTACTACATAACTTTTCACCAAATTTCACAAACACTAAGAAATGTTGTTTTTCGATTCAAAACAAGATTTTAGCGCTTTTAGGAGCTCAAATAACGTGTTTTTAGATCATTTGTATCGTATCTTTTACTACATAACTTTTCACCAAATTTCACAAACACTAATAATGTTTGTTTTTCAGTTCAAAACAAGATTTTAACGCTTTAAGGAGCTCAAATAACGTGTTTGAAGATCATTTGTATCGTATCTTTTACAACATAACTTTTCACCAAATTTCACAAACACTAAGAAAGTTTGTTTTTCGATTCGAAACAAGATTTTAACGCTTTGAGGAGTTCAGATAACGTGTTTTTAGATCATTTGTATCGTATCTTTTACAACATAACTTTTCACCAAATTTTACAAACACTAAGAAAGTTTGTTTTTCGATTCAAAACAAGATTTTAACGCTTTTAGGAGCTCAAATAACGTGTTTTTAGATCATTTGTATCGTATCTTTTACTACATAACTTTTCACCAAATTTCACAAACACGTAGAAAGTTTGTTTTCCGATTCAAAACTAGATTTTAACGCTTTGAGGAGTTCAAATAATGTGTTTTTAGATCATTTGTATCGTATCTTTTACTACATAACTTTTCACCAAATTTCACAAACACTAAGAAAGTTTGTTTTTCGATTCAAAACAAGATTTTAACTCTTCGAAGAGTTGAAATAACGTGTTATTAGATCATTTGTATCGTATCTTTTACTACATAACTTTTCACCAAATTTCACAAACACTAAGATATATTGTTTTTCGATTCAAAACAAGATTTTAACGCTTTGAGGAGTTCAAATAACGTGTTTTTAGAGCATTTGTATCGTATCTTTTACAACATAACTTTTCACCAAATTTCACAAACACTAATAATGTTTGTTTTTCAATTCAAAACAAGATTTTAACGCTTTGAGGAGCTCAAATAACGTGTTTGTAGATCATTTGTATCGTATCTTTTACTACATAACTTTTCACCAAATTTCACAAACACTAAGAAAGTTTGTTTTTCGATTCAAGACAAGATTTTAACGCTTTTAGGAGCTCAAATAACGTGTTTTTAGATCATTTGTATCGTATCTTTTAATACATAACTTTTCACCAAATTTCACAAACACCAAGAAAGTTTGTTTTTCGATTCAAAACAGGCTTTTAACGCTTTGAGGAGTTCAAATAACGTGTTTTTAGATCATTTGTATCGTATCTTTTAGTACACAACTTTTCACCAAATTTCACAAACACTAAGAAAGTTTCTTTTTCGATTCAAAACAAGATTTTTAACGCTTTGAAGAGTTCAAATAACGTGTTTTTAGGTCATTTGTATCGTATCTTTTACGACATAAATTTTCACCAAATTTCACAAACACTAAGAAAGTTTGTTTTTCGATTCAAAACAAGATTTTAACGCTTTGAGGAGTTCAAATAACCTGTTTTTAGATCATTTGTATCGTATCTTTTACTACATAACTTTTCACCAAATTTCACAAACACCAAGAAAGTTTGTTTTTCGATTCAAAACAAGCTTTTAACGCTTTGAGGAGCTCAAATAACGTGTTTTTAGATCATTTGTATCGTATCTTTTACTACATAACTTTTCACCAAATTTCACACACACCAAGAAAGTTTGTTTTTCGATTCAAAACAAGCTTTTAACGCTTTGAGGAGCTCAAATAACGTGTTTTTAGATCATTTGTATCGTATCTTTTACTACATAACTTTTCCCCAAATTTTACAAACACTAAGAAAGTTTGTTTTTCGATTCAAAACAAGATTTTAACGATTTGAGGAGTTCAAATAACGTGTTTTTAGATCATTTGTATCGTATCTTAGAAAGTTTGTTTTTCGATTCAAAACTAGATTTTAACGCTTTGAGGAGTTCAAATAATGTGTTTTCAGATCATTTGTATCGTATCTTTTAGTACACAACTTTTCACCAAATTTCACAAACACTAAGAAAGTTTCTTTTTCGATTCAAAACAAGATTTTTAACGCTTTGAAGAGTTCAAATAACGTGTTTTTAGGTCATTTGTATCGTATCTTTTACGACATAAATTTTCACCAAATTTCACAAACACTAAGAAAGTTTGTTTTTCGATTCAAAACAAGATTTTAACGCTTTGAGGAGTTCAAATAACCTGTTTTTAGATCATTTGTATCGTATCTTTTACTACATAACTTTTCACCAAATTTCACAAACATCAAGAAAGTTTGTTTTCCGATTCAAAACAAGATTTTAACGCTTTGAGGTGTTCAAATAACGTATTTTTAGATCAATTGTATGGTATCTTTTATTACATAACTTTTCACCAAATTTCACAAACACAAAGAAAGTTTGTCTTTCGATTCAAAACAAGATTTAAACGCTTTCAAGAGTTCAAATAACGTGTTATTAGATCATTTGTATCGTATCTTTTACTACATAACTTTTCACCAAATTTCACAAAAACTAAGAAAGATTGTTTTTCGATTCAAAACAAGATTTTAACGCTGTGAGGAGTTCAAATAACGTGTTTTTAGATCATTTGTATCATATCTTTTACTACATAACTTTTCACCAAATTTCACTAACACTAATAATGTTTGTTTTCCAATTCAAAACAAGATTTTAAAGCTTTGAGGAGCTCAAATAACGTGTTTGTAGATCATTTGTATTGTATCTTTTACTACATAACTTTTCACCAAATTTCACAAACACTAAGAAAGTTTGTTTTTCGATTCAAAACAAGATTTTAACGTTTTGAGGAGTTCAAATAACCTGTTTTTAGATCATTTGTATCGTATCTTTTACTACATAACTTTTCACCAAATTTCACAAACACCAACAAAGTTTGTTTTTCGATTCAAAACAAGCTTTTAACGTTTTGAGGAGCTCAAATAACGTGTTTTTAGATCATTTGTATCGTATCTTTTACTACATAACTTTTCACCAAATTTCACATACACTAAGAAAGTATGTTTTTCGATTCAAAACAACATTTTAACGCTTTGAGGTGCTCAGATAACGTGTTTTTAGATCATTTGTATCGTATCTTTTACTACATAACGTTTCACCAAATTTTACAAACGCTAAGAAAGTTTGTTTTTCGATCCAAAACAAGATTTTAACGCTTTGAGGAGTTCGAATAACGTGTTTTTAGATCATTTGTATCGTATCTTTTACTAAATAACTTTTCGCCAAATTTCACAAACACTAAGAAAGTTTGTTTTTCGATTCAAAACAAGATTTTAACGCTTTGAGGAGTTCAAACAATGTGTTTTTTGATCATTTGTATCGTATCTTTTACTACATAACTTTTCACCAAATTTCACAAACACTGATAATGTTTGTTTTTCAGTTCAAAACAAGATTTTAACGCTTTGAGGAGCTCAAATAACGTGTTTGTAGATCATTTGTATCGTGTCTTTTACTACATAACTTTTCACCGAATTTCACAAACACTAAGAAAGTTTGTTTTTCGATTCAAATCAAGATTTTAACGCTTTGAGGAGTTCAAATAACGTGTTTTTAGATCAATTGTATCGTATCTTTTACTACATAACTTTTCACCAAATTTCACAAACACTAAGAAAGTTTGTTTTTCCATTCAAAACAAGATTTTAACGCTTTTAGGAGGTCAAATAACGTGTTTTTAGATCATTTGTATCGTATCTTTTACTACATAACTTTTCACCAAATTTCAGAAACACTAATAATGTTTGTTTTTCAGTTCAAAACAAGATTTTAACGCTTTGAGGAGCTCAAATAACGTGTTTGTAGATCATTTGTTTCGTATCTTTTACTACATAACTTTTCACCGAATTTCACAAACACTAAGAAAGTTTGTTTTTCGATTCAGAACAAGATTTTAACGCTTTGAGGAGTTCAAATAACGCGTTTTTAGATCATTTGTATCGTATATTTTACTACATAAATTTTCACCAAATTTCACAAACACTAAGAAAGTTTGTTTTTCGATTCAAAACAAGATTTTAACGCTTTTAGGAGTTCAAATAACGTGTTTTTAGATCATTTGTATCGTATCTATACATAACTTTTTACCAAATTTCACAAACACTAACAAAGTTTGTTTTTCGATTCAAAACAAGATAATAACGTTTTGAGGAGTTCAAATAACCTGTTTTTAGATCATTTGTATCGTATCTTTTACTACATAAAATTTCACCAAATTTCACAAACACCAAGAAAGTTTGTTTTTCGATTCAAAACAGGCTTTTAACGCTTTGAGGAGTTCAAATAACGTGTTTTTAGATCATTTGTATCGTATCTTTTAGTACACAACTTTTCACTAAATTTCACAAACACTAAGAAAGTTTCTTTTTCGATTCAAAACAAGATTTTTAACGCTTTGAAGAGTTCAAATAACGTGTTTTTAGATCATTTGTATCGTATCTTTTACGACATAACTTTTCACCAAATTTCACAAATACTAAGAAAGTTTGTTGTTCGATTCAAAACAAGATTTTAACGCTTTGAGGAGTTCAAATAACCTGTTTTTAGATTATTTGTATCGTATCTTTTACTACATAACTTTTCACCAAATTTCACAAACACCAAGAAAGTTTGTTTTTCGATTCAAAACAGGCTTTTAACGCTTTGAGGAGTTCAAATAACGTGTTTGTAGATCATTTGTATCGTATCTTTTACTACATAAATTTTCACCAAATTTCACAAACACCAAGAAAGTTTGTTTTTCGATTCAAAACAGGCTTTTAACGCTTTGAGGAGTTCAAATAACGTGTTTTTAGATCATTTGTATCGTATCTTTTAGTACACAACTTTTCACCAAATTTCACAAACACTAAGAAAGTTTCTTTTTCGATTCAAAACAAGATTTTTAACGCTTTGAAGAGTTCAAATAATGTGTTTTTAGATCATTTGTATCGTATCTTTTACGACATAACTTTTCACCAAATTTCACAAATACTAAGAAAGTTTGTTGTTCGATTCAAAACAAGATTTTAACGCTTTGAGGAGTTCAAATAACCTGTTTTTAGATTATTTGTATCGTATCTTTTACTACATAACTTTTCACCGAATTTCACAAGCACCAAGAAAGTTTGTTTTTCGATTCAAAACAAGCTTTTAACGCTTTGAGGAGCTCAAATAACGTGTTTTTAGATCATTTCTATCGTATCTTTTACTACATAACTTTTCACCAAATTTCACATACACTAAGAAACTTTGTTTTTCGATTCAAAACAACATTTTAACGCTTTGAGGTGCTCAGATAACGTGTTTTTAGATCATTTGTATCCTATTTTTTACTACATAAATTTTCCCCAAATTTTACAAACACTAAGAAAGTTTGTTTTTCGATTCAAAACAAGATTTTAACGCTTTGAGGAGTTCAAATAACGTGTTTTTAGATCATTTGTATCGTATCTTTTACTACATAACTTTTCACCAAATTTCACAAACACTTAGAAAGTTTGTTTTTCGATTCAAAACAAGATTTTAACGCTTTGAGGAGTTCAAATAATGTGTTTTTAGATCATTTGTATCGTATACTACATAACTTTTCGACAAATTTCACAAACACTAAGAAAGTTTGTTTTCCGATTCAAAAGAAGATTTTAACGCTTTGAGGTGTTCAAATAACGTATTTTTAGATCAATTGTATCGTATCTTTTACTACATAACTTTTCACCAAATTTCACAAACACAAAGAAAGTTTGTTTTTCGATTCAAAACAAGATTTTAACGCTTTCAAGAGTTCAAATAACGTGTTATTAGATCGTTTGTATCGTATCTTTTACTACATAACTTTTCACTAAATTTCACAAACACTAAGAAAGATTGTTTTTCGATTCAAAACAAGATTTTAACGCTGTGAGGATTTCAAATAACCTGTTTTTAGATCATTTGTATCGTATCTTTTACTACATAACTTTTCACCAAATTTCACAAACACTAATAATGTTTGTTTTTCAATTCAAAACAAGATTTTAACGCTTTGAGGAGCTCAAATAACGTGTTTGTAGATCATTTGTATCGTATCTTTTACTACATAACTTTTCACCAAATTTCACAAACACTAAGAAAGTTCGTTTTTCGATTCAAAACAAGATTTTAACGCTTTGAGGAGTTCAAATAACGTGTTTTTAGATCATTTGAATCGTATCTTTTACTACATAACTTTTCACCAAATTTCACAAACACTAAGAAATGTTGTTTTTCGATTCAAAACAATATTTTAGCGCTTTTAGGAGCTCAAATAACGTGTTTTTAGATCATTTGTATCGTATCTTTTACTACATAACTTTTCACCAAATTTCACAAACACTAATAATGTTTGTTTTTCAGTTCAAAACAAGATTTTAACGCTTTAAGGAGCTCAAATAACGTGTTTGAAGATCATTTGTATCGTATCTTTTACAACATAACTTTTCACCAAATTTCACAAACACTAAGAAAGTTTGTTTTTTGATTCAAAACAAGATTTTAACGCTTTGAGGAGTTCAGATAACGTGTTTTTAGATCATTTGTATCGTATCTTTTACAACATAACTTTTCACCAAATTTTACAAACACTAAGAAAGTTTGTTTTTCGATTCAAAACAAGATTTTAACGCTTTTAGGAGCTCAAATAACGTGTTTTTAGATCATTTGTATCGTATCTTTTACTACATAACTTTTCACCAAATTTCACAAACACGTAGAAAGTTTGTTTTCCGATTCAAAACTAGATTTTAACGCTTTGAGGAGTTCAAATAATGTGTTTTTAGATCATTTGTATCGTATCTTTTACTACATAACTTTTCACCAAATTTCACAAACACTAAGAAAGTTTGTTTTTCGATTCAAAACAAGATTTTAACTCTTCGAAGAGTTGAAATAACGTGTTATTAGATCATTTGTATCGTATCTTTTACTACATAACTTTTCACCAAATTTCACAAACACTAAGAAAGTTTGTTTTCCGATTCAAAACAAGATTTTAACGCTTTGAGGTGTTCAAATAACGTATTTTTAGATCAATTGTATGGTATCTTTTACTACATAACTTTTCACCAAATTTCACAAACACAAAGAAAGTTTGTCTTTCGATTCAAAACAAGATTTAAACGCTTTCAAGAGTTCAAATAACGTGTTATTAGATCATTTGTATCGTATCTTTTACTACATAACTTTTCACCAAATTTCACAAACACTAAGAAAGATTGTTTTTCGATTCAAAACAAGATTTTAACGCTGTGAGGAGTTCAAATAACGTGTTTTTAGATCATTTGTATCGTATCTTTTACTACATAACTTTTTACCAAATTTCACTAACACTAATAATGTTTGTTTTCCAATTCAAAACAAGATTTTAAAGCTTTGAGGAGCTCAAATAACGTGTTTGTAGATCATTTGTATTGTATCTTTTACTACATAACTTTTCACCAAATTTCACAAACACCAACAAAGTTTGTTTTTCGATTCAAAACAAGCTTTTAACGTTTTGAGGAGCTCAAATAACGTGTTTTTAGATCATTTGTATCGTATCTTTTACTACATAACTTTTCACCAAATTTCACATACACTAAGAAAGTATGTTTTTCGATTCAAAACAACATTTTAACGCTTTGAGGTGCTCAGATAACGTGTTTTTAGATCATTTGTATCGTATCTTTTACTACATAACGTTTCACCAAATTTTACAAACGCTAAGAAAGTTTGTTTTTCGATCCAAAACAAGATTTTAACGCTTTGAGGAGTTCGAATAACGTGTTTTTAGATTATTTGTATCGTATCTTTTACTAAATAACTTTTCGCCAAATTTCACAAACACTAAGAAAGTTTGTTTTTCGATTCAAAACAAGATTTTAACGCTTTGAGGAGTTCAAACAATGTGTTTTTAGATCATTTGTATCGTATCTTTTACTACATAACTTTTCACCAAATTTCACAAACACTAATAATGTTTGTTTTTCAGTTCAAAACAAGATTTTAACGCTTTGAGGAGCTCAAATAACGTGTTTGTAGATCATTTGTATCGTGTCTTTTACTTCATAACTTTTCACCGAATTTCACAAACACTAAGAAAGTTTGTTTTTCGATTCAAAACAAGATTTTAACGCTTTGAGGAGTTCAAATAACGTGTTTTTAGATCAATTGTATCGTATCTTTTACTACATAACTTTTCACCAAATTTCACAAACACTAAGAAAGTTTGTTTTTCGATTCAAAACAAGATTTTAACGCTTTTAGGAGGTCAAATAACGTGTTTTTAGATCATTTGTATCGTATCTTTTACTACATAACTTTTCACCAAATTTCAGAAACACTAATAATGTTTGTTTTTCAGTTCAAAACAAGATTTTAACGCTTTGAGGAGCTCAAATAACGTGTTTCTAGATCATTTGTTTCGTATCTTTTACTACATAACTTTTCACCGAATTTCACAAACACTAAGAAAGTTTGTTTTTCGATTCAGAACAAGATTTTAACGCTTTGAGGAGTTCAAATAACGTGTTTTTAGATCATTTGTATCGTATATTTTACTACATAAATTTTCACCAAATTTCACAAACACTAAGAAAGTTTGTTTTTCGATTCAAAACAAGATTTTAACGCTTTTAGGAGTTCAAATAACGTGTTTTTAGATCATTTGTATCGTATCTATACATAACTTTTCACCAAATTTCACAAACACTAACAAAGTTTGTTTTTCGATTCAAAACAAGATTATAACGTTTTGAGGAGTTCAAATAACCTGTTTTTAGATCATTTGTATCGTATCTTTTACTACATAAATTTTCACCAAATTTCACAAACACCAAGAAAGTTTGTTTTTCGATTCAAAACAGGCTTTTAACGCTTTGAGGAGTTCAAATAACGTGTTTTTAGATCATTTGTATCGTATCTTTTACTACATAACTTTTCACCAAATTTCACAAACACGTAGAAAGTTTGTTTTCCGATTCAAAACTAGATTTTAACGCTTTGAGGAGTTCAAATAATGTGTTTTTAGATCATTTGTATCGTATCTTTTACTACATAACTTTTCACCAAATTTCACAAACACTAAGAAAGTTTGTTTTTCGATTCAAAACAAGATTTTAACTCTTCGAAGAGTTGAAATAACGTGTTATTAGATCATTTGTATCGTATATTTTACTACATAACTTTTCACCAAATTTCACAAACACTAAGATATATTGTTTTTCGATTCAAAACAAGATTTTAACGCTTTGAGGAGCTCAAATAACGTGTTTGTAGATCATTTGTATCGTATCTTTTACTACATAACTTTTCACCAAATTTCACAAACACTAAGAAAGTTTGTTTTTCGATTCAAGAAAAGAATTTAACGCTTTGATGAGTTCAAATAACGTGTTTTTAGATCATTTGTATCGTATCTTTTACTACATAACTTTTCACCGAATTTCACAAACACTAAGAAAGTTTGTTTTTCGATTCAAAACAAGATTTTAACGCTTTTAGGAGCTCAAATAACATGTTTTTAGATCATTTGTATCGTATCTTTTAATACATAACTTTTCACCAAATTTCACAAACACCAAGAAAGTTTGTTTTTCGATTCAAAACAGGCTTTTAACGCTTTGAGGAGTTCAAATAACGTGTTTTTAGATCATTTGTATCGTATCTTTTAGTACACAACTTTTCACTAAATTTCACAAACACTAAGAAAGTTTCTTTTTCGATTCAAAACAAGATTTTTAACGCTTTGAAGAGTTCAAATAACGTGTTTTTAGGTCATTTGTATCGTATCTTTTACGACATAAATTTTCACCAAATTTCACAAACACTATGAAAGTTTGTTTTTCGATTCAAAACAAGATTTTAACGCTTTGAGGAGTTCAAATAACCTGTTTTTAGATCATTTGTATCGTATCTTTTACTACATAACTTTTCACCAAATTTCACAAACACCAAGAAAGTTTGTTTTTCGATTCAAAACAAGCTTTTAACGCTTTGAGGAGCTCAAATAACGTGTTTTTAGATCATTTGTATCGTATCTTTTACTACATAACTTTTCACCAAATTTCACATACACGAAGAAAGTTTGTTTTTCGATTCAAAATAACATTTTAACGCTTTGAGGTGCCCAGATAACGTGATTTTAGATCATTTGTATCGTATCTTTTACAACATAACTTTTCACCGAATTTCACACACACCAAGAAAGTTTGTTTTTCGATTCAAAACAAGCTTTTAACGCTTTGAGGAGCTCAAATAACGTGTTTTTAGATCATTTGTATCGTATCTTTTACTACATAACTTTTCCCCAAATTTTACAAACACAAAGAAAGTTTGTTTTTCGATTCAAAACAAGATTTTAACGCTTTTAGGAGCTCAAATAACGTGTTTTTAGATCATTTGTATCGTATCTTTTACTACATAACTTTTCACCAAATTTCACAAACACTAATAATGTTTGTTTTTCAGTTCAAAACAAGATTTTAACGCTTTAAGGAGCTCAAATAACGTGTTTGAAGATCATTTGTATCGTATCTTTTACAACATAACTTTTCACCAAATTTCACAAACACTAAGAAAGTTTGTTTTTCGATTCAAAACAAGATTTTAACGCTTTGAGGAGTTCAGATAACGTGTTTTTAGATCATTTGTATCGTATCTTTTACAACATAACTTTTCACCAAATTTTACAAACACTAAGAAAGTTTGTTTTTCGATTCAAAACAAGATTTTAACGCTTTTAGGAGCTCAAATAACGTGTTTTTAGATCATTTGTATCGTATCTTTTACTACATAACTTTTCACCAAATTTCACAAACACGTAGAAAGTTTGTTTTCCGATTCAAAACTAGATTTTAACGCTTTGAGGAGTTCAAATAATGTGTTTTTAGATCATTTGTATCGTATCTTTTACTACATAACTTTTCACCAAATTTCACAAACACTAAGAAAGTTTGTTTTTCGATTCAAAACAAGATTTTAACTCTTCGAAGAGTTGAAATAACGTGTTATTAGATCATTTGTATCGTATATTTTACTACATAACTTTTCACCAAATTTCACAAACACTAAGATATATTGTTTTTCGATTCAAAACAAGATTTTAACGCTTTGAGGAGCTCAAATAACGTGTTTGTAGATCATTTGTATCGTATCTTTTACTACATAACTTTTCACCAAATTTCACAAACACTAAGAAAGTTTGTTTTTCGATTCAAGAAAAGAATTTAACGCTTTGATGAGTTCAAATAACGTGTTTTTAGATCATTTGTATCGTATCTTTTACTACATAACTTTTCACCGAATTTCACAAACACTAAGAAAGTTTGTTTTTCGATTCAAAACAAGATTTTAACGCTTTTAGGAGCTCAAATAACATGTTTTTAGATCATTTGTATCGTATCTTTTAATACATAACTTTTCACCAAATTTCACAAACACCAAGAAAGTTTGTTTTTCGATTCAAAACAGGCTTTTAACGCTTTGAGGAGTTCAAATAACGTGTTTTTAGATCATTTGTATCGTATCTTTTAGTACACAACTTTTCACTAAATTTCACAAACACTAAGAAAGTTTCTTTTTCGATTCAAAACAAGATTTTTAACGCTTTGAAGAGTTCAAATAACGTGTTTTTAGGTCATTTGTATCGTATCTTTTACGACATAAATTTTCACCAAATTTCACAAACACTATGAAAGTTTGTTTTTCGATTCAAAACAAGATTTTAACGCTTTGAGGAGTTCAAATAACCTGTTTTTAGATCATTTGTATCGTATCTTTTACTACATAACTTTTCACCAAATTTCACAAACACCAAGAAAGTTTGTTTTTCGATTCAAAACAAGCTTTTAACGCTTTGAGGAGCTCAAATAACGTGTTTTTAGATCATTTGTATCGTATCTTTTACTACATAACTTTTCACCAAATTTCACATACACGAAGAAAGTTTGTTTTTCGATTCAAAATAACATTTTAACGCTTTGAGGTGCCCAGATAACGTGATTTTAGATCATTTGTATCGTATCTTTTACAACATAACTTTTCACCGAATTTCACACACACCAAGAAAGTTTGTTTTTCGATTCAAAACAAGCTTTTAACGCTTTGAGGAGCTCAAATAACGTGTTTTTAGATCATTTGTATCGTATCTTTTACTACATAACTTTTCCCCAAATTTTACAAACACAAAGAAAGTTTGTTTTTCGATTCAAAACAAGATTTTAACGCTTTTAGGAGCTCAAATAACGTGTTTTTAGATCATTTGTATCGTATCTTTTACTACATAACTTTTCACCAAATTTCACAAACACTAATAATGTTTGTTTTTCAGTTCAAAACAAGATTTTAACGCTTTAAGGAGCTCAAATAACGTGTTTGAAGATCATTTGTATCGTATCTTTTACAACATAACTTTTCACCAAATTTCACAAACACTAAGAAAGTTTGTTTTTCGATTCAAAACAAGATTTTAACGCTTTGAGGAGTTCAGATAACGTGTTTTTAGATCATTTGTATCGTATCTTTTACAACATAACTTTTCACCAAATTTTACAAACACTAAGAAAGTTTGTTTTTCGATTCAAAACAAGATTTTAACGCTTTTAGGAGCTCAAATAACGTGTTTTTAGATCATTTGTATCGTATCTTTTACTACATAACTTTTCACCAAATTTCACAAACACGTAGAAAGTTTGTTTTCCGATTCAAAACTAGATTTTAACGCTTTGAGGAGTTCAAATAATGTGTTTTTAGATCATTTGTATCGTATCTTTTACTACATAACTTTTCACCAAATTTCACAAACACTAAGAAAGTTTGTTTTTCGATTCAAAACAAGATTTTAACTCTTCGAAGAGTTGAAATAACGTGTTATTAGATCATTTGTATCGTATATTTTACTACATAACTTTTCACCAAATTTCACAAACACTAAGATATATTGTTTTTCGATTCAAAACAAGATTTTAACGCTTTGAGGAGCTCAAATAACGTGTTTGTAGATCATTTGTATCGTATCTTTTACTACATAACTTTTCACCAAATTTCACAAACACTAAGAAAGTTTGTTTTTCGATTCAAGAAAAGAATTTAACGCTTTGATGAGTTCAAATAACGTGTTTTTAGAACATTTGTATCGTATCTTTTACTACATAACTTTTCACCGAATTTCACAAACACTAAGAAAGTTTGTTTTTCGATTCAAAACAAGATTTTAACGCTTTTAGGAGCTCAAATAACATGTTTTTAGATCATTTGTATCGTATCTTTTAATACATAACTTTTCACCAAATTTCACAAACACCAAGAAAGTTTGTTTTTCGATTCAAAACAGGCTTTTAACGCTTTGAGGAGTTCAAATAACGTGTTTTTAGATCATTTGTATCGTATCTTTTAGTACACAACTTTTCACTAAATTTCACAAACACTAAGAAAGTTTCTTTTTCGATTCAAAACAAGATTTTTAACGCTTTGAAGAGTTCAAATAACGTGTTTTTAGGTCATTTGTATCGTATCTTTTACGACATAAATTTTCACCAAATTTCACAAACACTATGAAAGTTTGTTTTTCGATTCAAAACAAGATTTTAACGCTTTGAGGAGTTCAAATAACCTGTTTTTAGATCATTTGTATCGTATCTTTTACTACATAACTTTTCACCAAATTTCACAAACACCAAGAAAGTTTGTTTTTCGATTCAAAACAAGCTTTTAACGCTTTGAGGAGCTCAAATAACGTGTTTTTAGATCATTTGTATCGTATCTTTTACTACATAACTTTTCACCAAATTTCACATACACGAAGAAAGTTTGTTTTTCGATTCAAAATAACATTTTAACGCTTTGAGGTGCCCAGATAACGTGATTTTAGATCATTTGTATCGTATCTTTTACAACATAACTTTTCACCGAATTTCACACACACCAAGAAAGTTTGTTTTTCGATTCAAAACAAGCTTTTAACGCTTTGAGGAGCTCAAATAACGTGTTTTTAGATCATTTGTATCGTATCTTTTACTACATAACTTTTCCCCAAATTTTACAAACACAAAGAAAGTTTGTTTTTCGATTCAAAACAAGATTTTAACGCTTTTAGGAGCTCAAATAACGTGTTTTTAGATCATTTGTATCGTATCTTTTACTACATAACTTTTCACCAAATTTCACAAACACTAATAATGTTTGTTTTTCAGTTCAAAACAAGATTTTAACGCTTTAAGGAGCTCAAATAACGTGTTTGAAGATCATTTGTATCGTATCTTTTACAACATAACTTTTCACCAAATTTCACAAACACTAAGAAAGTTTGTTTTTCGATTCAAAACAAGATTTTAACGCTTTGAGGAGTTCAGATAACGTGTTTTTAGATCATTTGTATCGTATCTTTTACAACATAACTTTTCACCAAATTTTACAAACACTAAGAAAGTTTGTTTTTCGATTCAAAACAAGATTTTAACGCTTTTAGGAGCTCAAATAACGTGTTTTTAGATCATTTGTATCGTATCTTTTACTACATAACTTTTCACCAAATTTCACAAACACGTAGAAAGTTTGTTTTCCGATTCAAAACTAGATTTTAACGCTTTGAGGAGTTCAAATAATGTGTTTTTAGATCATTTGTATCGTATCTTTTACTACATAACTTTTCACCAAATTTCACAAACACTAAGAAAGTTTGTTTTTCGATTCAAAACAAGATTTTAACTCTTCGAAGAGTTGAAATAACGTGTTATTAGATCATTTGTATCGTATCTTTTACTACATAACTTTTCACCAAATTTCACAAACACTAAGATATATTGTTTTTCGATTCAAAACAAGATTTTAACGCTTTGAGGAGCTCAAATAACGTGTTTGTAGATCATTTGTATCGTATCTTTTACTACATAACTTTTCACCAAATTTCACAAACACTAAGAAAGTTTGTTTTTCGATTCAAGACAAGAATTTAACGCTTTGATGAGTTCAAATAACGTGTTTTTAGATCATTTGTATCGTATCTTTTACTACATAACTTTTCACCGAATTTCACAAACACTAAGAAAGTTTGTTTTTCGATTCAAAACAAGATTTTAACGCTTTTAGGAGCTCAAATAACGTGTTTTTAGATCATTTGTATCGTATCTTTTAATACATAACTTTTCACCAAATTTCACAAACACCAAGAAAGTTTGTTTTTCGATTCAAAACAGGCTTTTAACGCTTTGAGGAGTTCAAATAACGTGTTTTTAGATCATTTGTATCGTATCTTTTAGTACACAACTTTTCACTAAATTTCACAAACACTAAGAAAGTTTCTTTTTCGATTCAAAACAAGATTTTTAACGCTTTGAAGAGTTCAAATAACGTGTTTTTAGGTCATTTGTATCGTATCTTTTACGACATAAAATTTCACCAAATTTCACAAACACTATGAAAGTTTGTTTTTCGATTCAAAACAAGATTTTAACGCTTTGAGGAGTTCAAATAACCTGTTTTTAGATCATTTGTATCGTATCTTTTACTACATAACTTTTCACCAAATTTCACAAACACCAAGAAAGTTTGTTTTTCGATTCAAAACAAGCTTTTAACGCTTTGAGGAGCTCAAATAACGTGTTTTTAGATCATTTGCATCGTATCTTTTACTACATAACTTTTCACCAAATTTCACATACACTAAGAAAGTTTGTTTTTCGATTCAAAATAACATTTTAACGCTTTGAGGTGCCCAGATAACGTGATTTTAGATCATTTGTATCGTATCTTTTACTACATAACTTTTCACCGAATTTCACACACACCAAGAAAGTTTGTTTTTCGATTCAAAACAAGCTTTTAACGCTTTGAGGAGCTCAAATAACGTGTTTTTAGATCATTTGTATCGTATCTTTTACTACATAACTTTTCCCCAAATTTTACAAACACAAAGAAAGTTTGTTTTTCGATTCAAAACAAGATTTTAACGATTTGAGGAGTTCAAATAACGTGTTTTTAGATCATTTGTATCGTATCTTAGAAAGTTTGTTTTTCGATTCAAAACTAGATTTTAACGCTTTGAGGAGTTCAAATAATGTGTTTTTAGATCATTTGTATCGTATCTTTTACTACATAACTTTTCGACAAATTTCACAAACACAAAGAAAGTTTGTCTTTCGATTCAAAACAAGATTTAAACGCTTTCAAGAGTTCAAATAACGTGTTATTAGATCATTTGTATCGTATCTTTTACTACATAACTTTTCACCAAATTTCACAAACACTAAGAAAGATTGTTTTTCGATTCAAAACAAGATTTTAACGCTGTGAGGAGTTCAAATAACGTGTTTTTAGATCATTTGTATCGTATCTTTTACTACATAACTTTTCACCAAATTTCACTAACACTAATAATGTTTGTTTTCCAATTCAAAACAAGATTTTAAAGCTTTGAGGAGCTCAAATAACGTGTTTGTAGATCATTTGTATTGTATCTTTTACAACATAACTTTTCACCAAATTTCACAAACACTAAGAAAGTTTGTTTTTCGATTCAAAACAAGATTTTAACGTTTTGAGGAGTTCAAATAACCTGTTTTTAGATCATTTGTATCGTATCTTTTACTACATAACTTTTCACCAAATTTCACAAACACCAACAAAGTTTGTTTTTCGATTCAAAACAAGCTTTTAACGTTTTGAGGAGCTCAAATAACGTGTTTTTAGATCATTTGTATCGTATCTTTTACTACATAACTTTTCACCAAATTTCACATACACTAAGAAAGTATGTTTTTCGATTCAAAACAACATTTTAACGCTTTGAGGTGCTCAGATAACGTGTTTTTAGATCATTTGTATCGTATCTTTTACTACATAACGTTTCACCAAATTTTACAAACGCTAAGAAAGTTTGTTTTTCGATCCAAAACAAGATTTTAACGCTTTGAGGAGTTCGAATAACGTGTTTTTAGATCATTTGTATCGTATCTTTTACTAAATAACTTTTCGCCAAATTTCACAAACACTAAGAAAGTTTGTTTTTCGATTCAAAACAAGATTTTAACGCTTTGAGGAGTTCAAACAATGTGTTTTTAGATCATTTGTATCGTATCTTTTACTACATAACTTTTCACCAAATTTCACAAACACTAATAATGTTTGTTTTTCAGTTCAAAACAAGATTTTAACGCTTTGAGGAGCTCAAATAACGTGTTTGTAGATCATTTGTATCGTGTCTTTTACTACATAACTTTTCACCGAATTTCACAAACACTAAGAAAGTTTGTTTTTCGATTCAAAACAAGATTTTAACGCTTTGAGGAGTTCAAATAACGTGTTTTTAGATCAATTGTATCGTATCTTTTACTACATAACTTTTCACCAAATTTCACAAACACTAAGAAAGTTTGTTTTTCGATTCAAAACAAGATTTTAACGCTTTTAGGAGCTCAAATAACGTGTTTTTAGATCATTTGTATCGTATCTTTTACTACATAACTTTTCACCAAATTTCAGAAACACTAATAATGTTTGTTTTTCAGTTCAAAACAAGATTTTATCGCTTTGAGGAGCTCAAATAACGTGTTTGTAGATCATTTGTTTCGTATCTTTTACTACATAACTTTTCACCGAATTTCACAAACACTAAGAAAGTTTGTTTTTCGATTCAGAACAAGATTTTAACGCTTTGAGGAGTTCAAATAACGTGTTTTTAGATCATTTGTATCGTATATTTTACTACATAAATTTTCACCAAATTTCACAAACACTAAGAAAGTTTGTTTTTCGATTCAAAACAAGATTTTAACGCTTTTAGGAGTTCAAATAACGTGTTTTTAGATCATTTGTATCGTATCTATACATAACTTTTCACCAAATTTCACAAACACTAACAAAGTTTGTTTTTCGATTCAAAACAAGATTATAACGTTTTGAGGAGTTCAAATAACCTGTTTTTAGATCATTTGTATCGTATCTTTTACTACATAAATTTTCACCAAATTTCACAAACACCAAGAAAGTTTGTTTTTCGATTCAAAACAGGCTTTTAACGCTTTGAGAAGTTCAAATAACGTGTTTTTAGATCATTTGTATCGTATCTTTTAGTACACAACTTTTCACTAAATTTCACAAACACTAAGAAAGTTTCTTTTTCGATTCAAAACAAGATTTTTAACGCTTTGAAGAGTTCAAATAACGTGTTTTTAGATCATTTGTATCGTATCTTTTACGACATAACTTTTCACCAAATTTCACAAATACTAAGAAAGTTTGTTGTTCGATTCAAAACAAGATTTTAACGCTTTGAGGAGTTCAAATAACCTGTTTTTAGATTATTTGTATCGTATCTTTTACTACATAACTTTTCACCAAATTTCACAAACACCAAGAAAGTTTGTTTTTCGATTCAAAACAAGCTTTTAACGCTTTGAGGAGCTCAAATAACGTGTTTTTAGATCATTTGTATCGTATCTTTTACTACATAACTTTTCACCAAATTTCACAAACACTTAGAAAGTTTGTTTTTCGATTCAAAACAAGATTTTAACGCTTTGAGGAGTTCAAATAATGTGTTTTTAGATCATCTGTATCGTATACTACATAACTTTTCGACAAATTTCACAAACACTAAGAAAGTTTGTTTTCCGATTCAAAACAAGATTTTAACGGTTTGAGGTGTTCAAATAACGTATTTTTAGATCAATTGTATCGTATCTTTTACTACATAACTTTTCACCAAATTTCACAAACACAAAGAAAGTTTGTTTTTCGATTCAAAACAAGATTTTAACGCTTTCAAGAGTTCAAATAACGTGTTATTAGTTCGTTTGTATCGTATCTTTTACTACATAACTTTTCACTAAATTTCACAAGCACTAAGAAAGATTGTTTTTCGATTCAAAACAAGATTTTAACGCTGTGAGGAGTTCAAATAACCTGTTTTTAGATCATTTGTATCGTATCTTTTACTACATAACTTTTCACCAAATTTCACAAACACTAATAATGTTTGTTTTTCAATTCAAAACAAGATTTTAACGCTTTGAGGAGCTCAAATAACGTGTTTGTAGATCATTTGTATCGTATCTTTTACTACATAACTTTTCACCAAATTTCACAAACACTAAGAAAGTTCGTTTTTCGATTCAAAACAAGATTTTAACGCTTTGAGGAGTTCAAATAACGTGTTTTTAGATCATTTGAATCGTATCTTTTACTACATAACTTTTCACCAAATTTCACAAACACTAAGAAATGTTGTTTTTCGATTCAAAACAAGATTTTAGCGCTTTTAGGAGCTCAAATAACGTGTTTTTAGATCATTTGTATCGTATCTTTTACTACATAACTTTTCACCAAATTTCACAAACACTAATAATGTTTGTTTTTCAGTTCAAAACAAGATTTTAACGCTTTAAGGAGCTCAAATAACGTGTTTGAAGATCATTTGTATCGTATCTTTTACAACATAACTTTTCACCAAATTTCACAAACACTAAGAAAGTTTGTTTTTCGATTCAAAACAAGATTTTAACGCTTTGAGGAGTTCAGATAACGTGTTTTTAGATCATTTGTATCGTATCTTTTACAACATAACTTTTCACCAAATTTTACAAACACTAAGAAAGTTTGTTTTTCGATTCAAAACAAGATTTTAACGCTTTTAGGAGCTCAAATAACGTGTTTTTAGATCATTTGTATCGTATCTTTTACTACATAACTTTTCACCAAATTTCACAAACACGTAGAAAGTTTGTTTTCCGATTCAAAACTAGATTTTAACGCTTTGAGGAGTTCAAATAATGTGTTTTTAGATCATTTGTATCGTATCTTTTACTACATAACTTTTCACCAAATTTCACAAACACTAAGAAAGTTTGTTTTTCGATTCAAAACAAGATTTTAACTCTTCGAAGAGTTGAAATAACGTGTTATTAGATCATTTGTATCGTATCTTTTACTACATAACTTTTCACCAAATTTCACAAACACTAAGATATATTGTTTTTCGATTCAAAACAAGATTTTAACGCTTTGAGGAGCTCAAATAACGTGTTTGTAGATCATTTGTATCGTATCTTTTACTACATAACTTTTCACCAAATTTCACAAACACTAAGAAAGTTTGTTTTTCGATTCAAGACAAGAATTTAACGCTTTGATGAGTTCAAATAACATGTTTTTAGATCATTTGTATCGTATCTTTTACTACATAACTTTTCACCGAATTTCACAAACACTAAGAAAGTTTGTTTTTCGATTCAAAACAAGATTTTAACGCTTTTAGGAGCTCAAATAACGTGTTTTTAGATCATTTGTATCGTATCTTTTAATACATAACTTTTCACCAAATTTCACAAACACCAAGAAAGTTTGTTTTTCGATTCAAAACAGGCTTTTAACGCTTTGAGGAGTTCAAATAACGTGTTTTTAGATCATTTGTATCGTATCTTTTAGTACACAACTTTTCACCAAATTTCACAAACACTAAGAAAGTTTCTTTTTCGATTCAAAACAAGATTTTTAACGCTTTGAAGAGTTCAAATAACGTGTTTTTAGGTCATTTGTATCGTATCTTTTACGACATAAATTTTCACCAAATTTCACAAACACTAAGAAAGTTTGTTTTTCGATTCAAAACAAGATTTTAACGCTTTGAGGAGTTCAAATAACCTGTTTTTAGATCATTTGTATCGTATCTTTTACTACATAACTTTTCACCAAATTTCACAAACACCAAGAAAGTTTGTTTTTCGATTCAAAACAAGCTTTTAACGCTTTGAGGAGCTCAAATAACGTGTTTTTAGATCATTTGTATCGTATCTTTTACTACATAACTTTTCACCAAATTTCACATACACTAAGAAAGTTTGTTATTCGATTCAAAATAACATTTTAACGCTTTGAGGTGCCCAGATAACGTGATTTTAGATCATTTGTATCGTATCTTTTACTACATAACTTTTCACCGAATTTCACACACACCAAGAAAGTTTGTTTTTCGATTCAAAACAAGCTTTTAACGCTTTGAGGAGCTCAAATAACGTGTTTTTAGATCATTTGTATCGTATCTTTTACTACATAACTTTTCCCCAAATTTTACAAACACAAAGAAAGTTTGTTTTTCGATTCAAAACAAGATTTTAACGATTTGAGGAGTTCAAATAACGTGTTTTTAGATCATTTGTATCGTATCTTAGAAAGTTTGTTTTTCGATTCAAAACTAGATTTTAACGCTTTGAGGAGTTCAAATAATGTGTTTTTAGATCATTTGTATCGTATCTTTTACTACATAACTTTTTGACAAATTTCACAAACACTAAGAAAGTTTGTTTTCCGATTCAAAACAAGATTTTAACGCTTTGAGGTGTTCAAATAACGTATTTTTAGATCAATTGTATGGTATCTTTTACTACATAACTTTTCACCAAATTTCACAAACACAAAGAAAGTTTGTCTTTCGATTCAAAACAAGATTTAAACGCTTTCAAGAGTTCAAATAACGTGTTATTAGATCATTTGTATCGTATCTTTTACTACATAACTTTTCACCAAATTTCACAAACACTAAGAAAGATTGTTTTTCGATTCAAAACAAGATTTTAACGCTGTGAGGAGTTCAAATAACGTGTTTTTAGATCATTTGTATCGTATCTTTTACTACATAACTTTTCACCAAATTTCACTAACACTAATAATGTTTGTTTTCCAATTCAAAACAAGATTTTAAAGCTTTGAGGAGCTCAAATAACGTGTTTGTAGATCATTTGTATTGTATCTTTTACAACATAACTTTTCACCAAATTTCACAAACACTAAGAAAGTTTGTTTTTCGATTCAAAACAAGATTTTAACGTTTTGAGGAGTTCAAATAACCTGTTTTTAGATCATTTGTATCGTATCTTTTACTACATAACTTTTCACCAAATTTCACAAACACCAACAAATTTTGTTTTTCGATTCAAAACAAGCTTTTAACGTTTTGAGGAGCTCAAATAACGTGTTTTTAGATCATTTGTATCGTATCTTTTACTACATAACTTTTCACCAAATTTCACATACACTAAGAAAGTATGTTTTTCGATTCAAAACAACATTTTAACGCTTTGAGGTGCTCAGATAACGTGTTTTTAGATCATTTGTATCGTATCTTTTACTACATAACGTTTCACCAAATTTTACAAACGCTAAGAAAGTTTGTTTTTCGATCCAAAACAAGATTTTAACGCTTTGAGGAGTTCGAATAACGTGTTTTTAGATCATTTGTATCGTATCGTTTACTAAATAACTTTTCGCCAAATTTCACAAACACTAAGAAAGTTTGTTTTTCGATTCAAAACAAGATTTTAACGCTTTGAGGAGTTCAAACAATGTGTTTTTAGATCATTTGTATCGTATCTTTTACTACATAACTTTTCACCAAATTTCACAAACACTAATAATGTTTGTTTTTCAGTTCAAAACAAGATTTTAACGCTTTGAGGAGCTCAAATAACGTGTTTGTAGATCATTTGTATCGTGTCTTTTACTACATAACTTTTCACCGAATTTCACAAACACTAAGAAAGTTTGTTTTTCGATTCAAAACAAGATTTTAACGCTTTGAGGAGTTCAAATAACGTGTTTTTAGATCAATTGTATCGTATCTTTTACTACATAACTTTTCACCAAATTTCACAAACACTAAGAAAGTTTGTTTTTCGATTCAAAACAAGATTTTAACGCTTTTAGGAGCTCAAATAACGTGTTTTTAGATCATTTGTATCGTATCTTTTACTACATAACTTTTCACCAAATTTCAGAAACACTAATAATGTTTGTTTTTCAGTTCAAAACAAGATTTTAATGCTTTGAGGAGCTCAAATAACGTGTTTGTAGATCATTTGTTTCGTATCTTTTACTACATAACTTTTCACCGAATTTCACAAACACTAAGAAAGTTTGTTTTTCGATTCAGAACAAGATTTTAACGCTTTGAGGAGTTCAAATAACGTGTTTTTAGATCATTTGTATCGTATATTTTACTACATAAATTTTCACCAAATTTCACAAACACTAAGAAAGTTTGTTTTTCGATTCAAAACAAGATTTTAACGCTTTTAGGAGTTCAAATAATGTGTTTTTAGATCATTTGTATCGTATCTATACATAACTTTTCACCAAATTTCACAAACACTAACAAAGTTTGTTTTTCGATTCAAAACAAGATTATAACGTTTTGAGGAGTTCAAATAACCTGTTTTTAGATCATTTGTATCGTATCTTTTACTACATAAATTTTCACCAAATTTCACAAACACCAAGAAAGTTTGTTTTTCGATTCAAAACAGGCTTTTAACGCTTTGAGAAGTTCAAATAACGTGTTTTTAGATCATTTGTATCGTATCTTTTAGTACACAACTTTTCACTAAATTTCACAAACACTAAGAAAGTTTCTTTTTCGATTCAAAACAAGATTTTTAACGCTTTGAAGAGTTCAAATAACGTGTTTTTAGATCATTTGTATCGTATCTTTTACGACATAACTTTTCACCAAATTTCACAAATACTAAGAAAGTTTGTTGTTCGATTCAAAACAAGATTTTAACGCTTTGAGGAGTTCAAATAACCTGTTTTTAGATTATTTGTATCGTATCTTTTACTACATAACTTTTCACCAAATTTCACAAACACCAAGAAAGTTTGTTTTTCGATTCAAAACAAGCTTTTAACGCTTTGAGGAGCTCAAATAACGTGTTTTTAGATCATTTGTATCGTATCTTTTACTACATATCTTTTCACCAAATTTCACAAACACTTAGAAAGTTTGTTTTTCGATTCAAAACAAGATTTTAACGCTTTGAGGAGTTCAAATAATGTGTTTTTAGATCATTTGTATCGTATACTACATAACTTTTCGACAAATTTCACAAACACTAAGAAAGTTTGTTTTCCGATTCAAAACAAGATTTTAACGCTTTGAGGTGTTCAAATAACGTATTTTTAGATCAATTGTATCGTATCTTTTACTACATAACTTTTCACCAAATTTCACAAACACAAAGAAAGTTTGTTTTTCGATTCAAAACAAGATTTTAACGCTTTCAAGAGTTCAAATATCGTGTTATTAGATCGTTTGTATCGTATCTTTTACTACATAACTTTTCACTAAATTTCACAAACACTAAGAAAGATTGTTTTTCGATTCAAAACAAGATTTTAACGCTGTGAGGAGTTCAAATAACCTGTTTTTAGATCATTTGTATCGTATCTTTTACTACATAACTTTTCACCAAATTTCACAAACACTAATAATGTTTGTTTTTCAATTCAAAACAAGATTTTAACGCTTTGAGGAGCTCAAATAACGTGTTTGTAGATCATTTGTATCGTATCTTTTACTACATAACTTTTCACCAAATTTCACAAACACTAAGAAAGTTCGTTTTTCGATTCAAAACAAGATTTTAACGCTTTGAGGAGTTCAAATAACGTGTTTTTAGATCATTTGAATCGTATCTTTTACTACATAACTT